>CM048847.1:47963334-48563334 GCA_026545225.1 Cornus controversa | reverse complement strand
TGTCATGCTAACGTTATGTGTCCATTCCATTATTCCTTCTGGTCAGTCCGTGGGTATGGCTGACGAACCCTTCTCTCAAGCCACCATGCCACAACAACCCAATTTTCTATCGCCTAAAAGACTATATTCATGAGGGAAGGTTACCCCTTAACCCTCCCCATACCTTCGCGCGTCTCTATTAATATATGCTTAATACCACCTTTTTATAGTTGCTCTCTTGCATTCAATGATCTTTTAAGAGCGTGTGAATGCAAAATCCTACCTTTGGCTATTTCACATTTCTTAAGGTGTGTCTTCGCCATCCAAAATCATTAATCATCATTTGATTAATCACAACAATGTCATAATAAAATCCACGTATGAGTTTACTCATCCCTTCGTTCAATAATTTTATGAGCTCCAAGTGCAAAATTTATTCCAATCTTATATTCACTCTTACCATGAGAAAAGTTACTTAAAACATCAAAAACACCCCTACACTGCTTACCGAGACATACCTATGAGAGGATATTCCCCCCTTTGTAAGGTAAAATATGATATTAAACATATATTAATAGGGATGCGCGAAGTTATGGGGAGGGTTAACTGACAGTCTTTCCTCATGAATATAGTCTTTTAGGTGATGAAAAATTAGGTTATTGTGGCATGGTGGCTTGAGAGAAGGGTTCGTTAGCTGTACCTGCGGACTGACCAGAAGGAATAATGGACTGAACACATGACGTCATGATAAATGTCAAGGATCCGTGCTAGGAGCTCTATAAATACCATTGCACTTGTGGCATAAGAGGACATTCTAACAGATCATGGAGGAGCCCATCTTAGTCTCATATTGCTTTTGCCTTCTCTCTCTCCCAATCCATCCTCACCTCCCAATATTCCTTTAGCATTATTGAACCTTACTATTTACATTTGGCGACTCCACTAGGGAGGATGGCTTCACACCATGACTTGTTCGGTAATCTAGAGTGTGGCGATCTGTTATAAAAAAAAATAGAGAGAGATTTAGAGAGAATCTCTTCATTGAAGGAGACTGGAAAGATTGGTGAGAGAATGAGAGATTATTGAATCTTTGTTCATTATCTTCGACTGAGTCGACAATCGATGGGCATCTGGTGTCTGATGTCTTGGGATCTGTTCTTCAGCATTGATACTCAATGATCTCATGGAATCGTTTGTTGACGATCTTATGTTCTGAGTTACAGAATCGTTCTTTGACGATTTCATCTTCTGAAACTTCTGTATTGATACTCAACAATCTCATAGAATCTTCTTTATCGGCATCATCGATCGTTGGAATCTTCATCGTCGGCATCATTTATCGCTGGAATCATTTTAGTTCGGCATCATCGATAATTGGAATCATCTCTATTTGACATCATTGATCACTAGAATCATTTCTGTTTGGCATCATCAATCACTAGAATCGTCATCGTCTGAGTCTTGAGATACTGGAATCTTCATCGTCGATGCCTTCATAGTTCTTCGTGTATCATCTTCATTGATCAAAATATTAGAATATTGATTCCTCTCATCGTTGGGGTAAATAAAGTTTGTTCATTCTTCGTGCATCATCTCAGAACCTGGTCTGTTCATCTTTGTCGGCATCAATGGAATCAAATCGATGCAAGGTGTGTGTGCGCGCGCGTAGTTGTAAAGCTTAGTGAAAGAAAAAGAGATTCAGAGATCAAAAAATTACTTTCATGGCTACCGATCAGATCTTGAAGCTTCAGTTAACATGAACTTCACAGATCCATTGATAGAATATTGATTCATTCTTCGACAATTTCGTGTTCTGAACTTCTGAATTGTTCTTTGATGATTTCATGTTCTAAATTTTTGAATTGAGATTCGATGATCTCAAATACTGAATCTCTCAGTTCGTCTTCATCGATCTTACACCAAACCTAAGTTCATCAACAACCGGTATAATCCTTCTGATCTTCTCTCTTTTACACATTATAAGCGCACAAAAGTTTGATTAATTACATATTTATATGCACACTTAGCACAGGCGCACTGGTAATGGCATTCTTGTTGACACACATGCATCACAGGTGCATATGTTCATGAGTTTATAACTTTGTGATCTTAAATCTCTGTAATGTGTTCATGAGTTTATGATTTTGTGATCTAGAATTTTTGGTTATGTGTTCTTGAGTTTTCAATTCTGTGATCTTGAATATTCGAATCTAAGTTTGTGAGTTTTCTGCAAATATGATTTGAAATGATTCTGTAACTAACAAATAGATTATATGTTTTTAAGTTTTTTAAAAAGTTTGATGTTTAGCACCTGCTATATAGAATCTGAATTCATGAGTTTTCTGCAAATTTAAGTTGTAATGATTCTGCAACTGGAATATAAATTATGTGTTAACATCCCTTTATAAACCCGATTGTTATGTTCTGCTATTGACATTTGTGTTCTTAACAATCTTGTTGCAGCACCTTTTTTTTCCTGAAAATATGAGTTGCATTTGTGTACTGAAGTCATGTTGTTGTTGTCCTAATTTACAGTTTAATATGTCTGTTTTCTATAATATGTCTCGAAAATATTTCCTTCCTGAAACTGAATCTTGTGCACTTAAGATTCCACATTCTGAAAATACTATATTTGCAAAAATATGATTTGTGGTTTTTGAAACTCAATATTGCAGTGATATGCTTGGTGTTCTGTAATTTTCTCATTACTGATTTACAAGTTCTCATATTGTTGTTTTACTGGTTTTCATTGCTGATTTCTAAGCTTCATATTGCTGTTTTACTGGTTTCTCATTGCTGATTTGCAAGTTTTCATATTGCTGATTTGCTGGTGTCACGTTGCTGATTTGCAAATTACATATTGCTGATTTGCTGGTTTAATATTGTTGAATTCTATATGCTGAATTGCTGACTTTACTTTGCTGATGTGTTAAATTAATATTGCTATTATGTTGAACTTATATTGGTGATTTGCTAAACTAATTAATATTGCTGTTTTGCTGAACTCATATTACTGATTTGCTGAACTCATATTGGTGATTTGTTGAACTAATATTGTTGTTAGGTGCTGAAACTATTGTTGTTTTTTTTATGAATTCTATTGTTGGTTAGTGCTGAAACTATTGTTATTTTTTGCTGAATTCGATTGATGTTTAGTGCTGAAACATATTACTGTGTTTTGCTGAAATAAGTTGCTCTTTGGTGCTAAATTCCATTGTTGTTTTGTGCTGATCCATATTATTATTTTTGCTGAACTTTTATAGTGCTAATTTTGCTAAATTGAATTCATGTTGTCTGTCATTTGAGCTGCAAACTGCTATACTTGTATTCAATATTTTTTGTGCTACTAATTTCAATTCTAGTTGTAGTCTAGTCTATTTCAAAAATTAGTACACCTTCTAGATTGTTTGTTCATTGCTAGAGTTATGAACCACACACGCCAAGGTTCTGAAAAAAAAAAAAACAGTCATGGGTGCTTTAACTCATGAAGCTGTCGCAAATGGCTTTAACTTGCGAATGTTCTGAAAAAACGGTCATGGGTGTTTTAACTCATGAAGCGGTCATGGGTGGCTTTAACCCGCAAAGGTTCTGGAAAAAACAATTATGAATATGTTTTACCTTGCAAAAGTTTAACAGTCATGAGTGCTTTAACTTACAAAGGTTGGCGGTTGCAGGTAGCCTTAGCCCGTAAAGGTTATGATGTAGTAAGCGGTCACAGATGATTTTAACCTGTGAAGGTATTGCAAGAGGTCGTAAGTGCTTTAACTCATGAAGGTTAAGGTTAGCGGTCATGAGTGGTTTTAACTCATGAAGCGGTCGCAAGTGGCTTTAATTTGCGAATGATAGGAAGGAATTGGGGGGGGGGGAGATATCCTCTCATATGTATGTCTCGGTAAGCAGTGTAGGGGTGTTTATCACAAAATTATTGAACGAAGGGATGAATAGACTCATAAGTGAATTTTATTAGGACATTGTTGTGATTAATTAACTGATGATTAATGATTTTGGATAGTGAAGACACATCTTAGGAAATGTGAAATAGGCAACGGTAGGATTTTGTATTCACACGTTCTTAAAAGATCGTTGAATGCAAGGAAACAACTGTAAAAATGTGGTATTAAGCATATATTAATAGGGACACGCGAAGGCATGGGGAGGGTTAACGGACAGCCTTCCCTCATGAATATAGTCTTTTAGGTGATGAAAAATTGGGTGTTGTGGCATGGTGGCTTGAGAAAAAGGTTCGTCAGCCGTACCCGCGAACTGACCAGAAGGAATAATGGACTAGACACATAACGCCAGCATGACATCATGATAGATGTTAAGGATCCATGCTAGGAGCTCTATAAATACCAGCGCACTTGTGGCACAAGAGGACATTCTAACAGATCATGGAAGAGCCCCTCTCAATTTTATATTTCTTTGCTTCTCTTTCTCCCAATCCATCATCACATCCCAATATTCCTATATCATTATTGAACCTTACTATTTACTAAAGGCCAATTGACGGAGAATAGTTGAGTGTTGATTAAGATTGGTATGGTAAGGGTTTAGGGCTGATGGGACCAAAAACCATATGTTAATTTTAAGGGTAAATTACTCTCAGGCCCCTTGAGTTTTTCAAAATTACAGTCGGATTACAATTTTGAAATAATTGTGGTCAACCTCCCATTGAATTTTAAATTTTTTAAGTTTGCCTAATGTGGAACTAGTATTTGTACTTGACAAGTAACAAATGACACTAGAACTCAATGATTTGGGAGTTGCATTGTGTTCCATTTGATGCCATTTTTTGGTTCTAGATAAGTAAATTAGCAATCCTTAGATTTTTATCCTCACTCTTTTTTTCTATTTTCTCCTTCATTCCTGGAATAAGTGTACCTCTTTCTTTTTCAGGATGACCGAAAACCAGCGTTCCTTTTGACAAGTCAATGTTAAAATTGAATCTTTCCTAATTATCAGTTTTGAGTCTTTCCTAAATTAACAATGTATATCTTTGAATTTTGGAGGGCTACTTTGGAATTTCGAAAGGAGAAATGCATGAAATGTGTCTCCCCTTAAAATGGTGGAGTTCTCAAAAGGGACACTTATCTTGAAACTGGAGGACCTATTCCTAATAATGAAGCAGAAACCTAATAGCACAAGATATTGGGTTATAAAAAAAAATACAGAAGGGTAATGGTTGTAGCTCCCAAGAGGAGGATACAAAGAGGAAAGAAGTGTTACGATTTAACATGGTTCTAACATGATTCGTTTATATTTAATGGGCTTTAGAACAGTGAAAGGAATACTCACGCACTCCATAAAGATAATGATTAGGTATGATTTTTACATAGTTTGTTCATATTTAAATAGTAGGGTTCGATAGTGCTAGATGAATGATTCACACTCAAGACTAAACTATAGAATAGTGAAAGAAGATTAGGAAGTGATGATGGATTGGGAGAGAGAGAAGGCAAAAGGCATATGAGACTGGGATGGTTCCTCCATGATCTGTCAGAATGTCTCATTGTGCCACAAGTGTACCGGTATTTATAGAGCTCCTGACACAGATCCTTAACAAGTATCATGACGTCATGTGTCCAGTCCATTATTCCTTCTGGTTAGTCCGTGAGTATGGTTGACAAACCCTTCTCTCAAGCCCCCATGCCACAACAACCCAATTTTCCGTCGCCTAAAAAATTATATTCATGAGGGAAGGTTGCCCCTTAACCCTCCCCATGCCTTTGCGCATCCTTATTAATATATGCTTAAATACCACCTCTTTACAATAAACATAGCCTATTTTTTACATAACTGAACTATCGATTGTAAATATAAATCATGCACTCACTATTTTTTTAAAGAATGACAACATATTAAAAAGAGAGTATCAATTTATAAATCATTGGTCCAAAATAATAATTCAGATTTTTTTAAAAGTTTATGTATGTTTTTTTATAGCATTTTTAGGAGCTAACAATCATTTTTTGGCTTAAAAATAATGAAACTAGTTTTCTAATTCATTAATATTGCGTTTGGTATGCGAGAATGTAATGGAATGCATCTTATAATAGAATGAGAAGGAAATGGAATAGAATGATCATTTTTATTCTATTGTCTAATTGCAAATATGAAATGAATCAGGAATTAAATAAAATTTAAATCAAATTGTTCAAAATACCTCTCCTAGTGACAAATAAATTAAACTAACAAATGTGTGGTGGTAAAGGAAGGTGGTGGTGGAAGGTGATGGTGGCAGTGATGTGGTGGGGGTGGCGATGGAGGTGGTAGTAGTGTGGTGGAGATGGTGAAGGTGGTGGTGGTGGAGAAAAATGGCGATGTGGAAGTGGTGGCAATGGAGATGGTGGTGATGCGATGTGGTAACGGCGATAGTGATGGAGGAAGGTGGTGGTGTGGTGATGGAGGAAGGTGGTGATGTGAATGTGGTAGCGACAATGTGGTGGTGAGGGTGGCAGCGATGGCGACGGTGGTTGTGGTTGTAGAGCCGATGGTAGTGGTTATGGTAGAGGCAATGTGGTGGTGGTGGTGGAGGTGAAGTATTTTTTTGGTAATATGATTTTTTTTAATCTTATTCGGAATGGAATGCTCATTCCATATGTTTAACTATGGAATGAATTTTTATTTTAAGAAAATGACCATTCTTACCTTAAAATTTATACTAAACAAAGTAATGGAATGAACATTCTATTTTATTTTATTTCTACATACCAAACACTGCATAAAAGGACAAAATCATGAATATAAGGGTTTAAAAAGTGAACCATTATACTTTTTTATTTATTTGGGTCGAATTGCATTAGTACTCTTAAAAAGTTGGAAAATACCCTTTACTATTTTTTTGCAACACATCTTAATTTATCAAAAGTTACAAATTATCTGCTCTATCGACCAAAATTTTGAATTTTAAAATGTCAAAGGGTAGTAATTTATAACCTTTGGTAAACTAAAGAGTAAGGGCCCGTTTGGTAACCGTTTATGTTTAGTGTTTATTGTTTATCAAAACAAATTTTTATGATAAACATATTTGATAATTTTTGTTTTGTTTATAAATTGTCAAAACGTTTTTAAAACAACACTGTAGCTAAGCCTTCAAATCATAAACACCAAAATGATGTTTATTAAAAAAAAAAATTTCTTTTTTTTTAATCTAAAATAGTGATTATATTATTTTAATTAAAAATTGAAACTAAATGTGAGAAAATGAAAAGAAAAAAATTTATAAAAGACTATTGTTTGATACAACGTTAAAAATATTAGAATTATCAAATGTGGACAGAATTAAAGAGCATCAATTGCCTTGAGAAAAAAATATTGGGTACAATATGAATAATTACTAATATACTTGATAATAAGAAATAGTTACTTAGGGGCACTCATACTAAAAAAAAACCTTATTTGAGGAAAAAACAAAGAAGTCTCAACCATCTCCTTGTCAAAGAAATAAGAATGGTATTTTGTACTCATATCATTCATTCATGTGTTAGTGTTGAAAGAGAAAGAAAAATAAAAATAAAAAAAATGAAAAAGAAAGTAGTAATGTAAGAAGTTTAAGAGAAAAGAGTATGCACTCCAAATCCCTCTTCTCACTCCATACAAAATAGACCAAACCGAACCGTTCACTACGGTTCCGGTTCCAGTTATAAATTTTAGGAACTGTTTACTACGATTCCGGTTTCAATCCTTGGAACCGGAACTGGAACTGTTGAATATATATATTTATAATAACATTTTGTTATGTAAAAAATTGTAAACAATGAAGTTATTATAACTATTATAAGGTTAAATACAACTCCTATAATAACCAAATTGAACCAAACTCATTTATATCAGTTTCAAAATTAAAGAACCGTTAGGAACGGTTCTGGTTTCGGTTCTTCCAATAATAGTAAATAACCGAATTGTGTGCATCCCCCTACTTGTTAGGCCCTTCTGAGTTGTGGATCATTCTACTTTTATAGTATCATTTGCTGTGTAGATATATATGTAACCCAATATTATTTATTTCTTTTTTATCCATATTTCTTGCTCTGTTATTGTTGTATATATTTGTTGTAGCATAAACTTGACTTATTATGGAGTTTATTGTGCTAATTTTAAAAATAAAAAAAAATAGTTTAAGATTAACAAACATGTTTTTTTGTTTATAATTTTTAAAATAAGCCAAACGTTTTTTCGTTATCAAACACCACTCATGTTTATGGATAAACAAAAGCGTAACATAAATGCTGTTTATATAAACACTTAAACAATAAACACTATATATAAATGATTACCAAACGAGCCCTAATTGTTGTCACAAAAAATATTAGAGAAGTATTTTGTAACTTTTGGACGGTGCAATATGGCTTCTTTTTATATTAAAAAATACCACTACCCCGTAGAAGGTAAACAGTAATTACTTGCCACGTCATGGGTAAAAAGATGTAATTCCATTTATACCTGCCCTTCTCTCTTTCTATGGAAAGAAAACATCAATTTCTCTCTTTCGCGCTGGGCCGCCTTATTCGGATACTTCGGACCCACCTCTCCTTCCTTCTTTGTCGTCTCCACACACACACGGTACACCTACTACACCTGCATCGGACCCAAAAAAGAAAGCCAATTCCAAATCTGTCGCTCACTCCCAACGGACCGCCCCGAAACACTCTCAATCCCACAATTGATTCCACCCAATTCCTCGCTGCACAGGCATAAACCCCCCTAATCTAGGGTTTTTCTTTCTCCTCTCTATCCCCCTCCCCCTCCCCCTCTCCCTCTCCCTCTCCCTCTCCCTCTCTCTCCTAAACCGTCTCTCCTTTGCGTAGGCGGTTTAGGGTTTCGACTTTCGATTCAGCTCCCTTCGTTACAAATTCAAGTGATTTGGATCGAATTTAGGATTTTGAAAACCCCGATTGTTTGTTTTTTTGTTAATTATATTTCGGTTCTCTTGTGATTGGGCTTGTAGGGTTTTTGATCCCAAAAAAAAAGTCGTTGAATTGATTGAACAGTTCACTATGCTGGAGCTAGGGTTTTCAAATTGCTTCCGTCATTGAACGGAAGGTAGGTGTTTCAATATTTTCAACGATCGTGTGTTGTTATGAATTGTCTTTCATTGACATTCGTGCTGTGATGTCGTCTGAAAGTTCTAGATGTGATTTGTCTTGTATTGAAATTTCTATATTATTTAACTTCGGTTTGTTTATTGCTGATTTTATTTTATTTTTATCTGAATTTTTTTTTTAATTCGCAGAAAAGGTCAAGGTGTTCTTTGCGGGGTAAAGAGTGGCCTGCATTGCTTGTTTTAAACTGGAGTTCTCGTGATGTTGGCGTTGAATCGGAATCGCATTAATGTCATCAACTGTTTCTTTCATTTTTCTGAATGGCATCCACTAGAATAGCCAAGCTGATTGGGGCTTCGAGCCCACACCCTTCCTTCATAAACTAGGTTAGCTAGCATCGACAATTTTCTTTCTTTCATTTTTTTTCCCTCAGTGACATATGTGCGTGTATATATATATGTATGTATGAATGTACACAGTATATATACACACGGACGCTTATCATCAATTTTGGCCTGTTCTCCTATTATTGCAGAGTTGTGTCATGAAAAGCACTTTTGTTGGGGGTGGCAGTTATTGAGTTGTGTTATATTTTCATTTTTGAAATTAATATGAGGGTGTATTGTTCTTTCAGGTTTTGGTATCAATCTTGTTATTTCTGGCTGTAAGTTATAATATATTACTCAAAAATTCAACTTTGTCATGTTTAGTAAGAGCTATTCTATTGTGAGAGTTACGGAGATGGGCTGCTGTGGTTGTTTTGGATTCACATTTGCAAGAAAGCCCAGAAGGACATTGAGGCCCAGTGCAGTCTCTCGCAATTATATTTCACAGGAGTTTTTGTTGAATGAAGAGCTAGAAGATGAAGATGATTGTTCGTATAATGGTGATGTAACTGATACTGGAAATGGAGATGATAGTGAGTTGCGAAGTCCCCCCAAACGTTCTGAAGATATTCTTATATACAGAACTCAAAATGGACTGATTTGCAGGGAATCTCCTGTCAAGGAAACCCACAAGGTCATTCGCTCAGAGGTAATTAGTTGAATGAATTCTAGCTGCTATTACTGTATTCCTCCAAGAAATTCTTTTACTGTCCAGTTCAGCAATTTGTAGTTTTGAACTCTCTTTATGTCTTGGTCGGATGTCGTAGATGTGCATGCATCAAGGAACCTATCACAAGTAGGAACATGTTTACTATATAAATTGGTTGTTCATGACTGACCAATTAGGCTTATGTTGTCTGGGTGTGATTTAAATGAATCTTATAAATTGGCTAGGAGATTACCAAAATAATATAGTTTGTATTCTAATAATTAGCAAGAAATTGGCTAAGTATGCCTTTGAACAGTATGAGTTCCATGAAGAATTTCTTGCTAAAAGGTCACGCAAGCATCTTTATGTCAAGTTAACTTCCATTTTTGCTAGAAAAGTCTCTCTTAACCATATCAATTTACTTTTGACTGTGATTTGAGAAACACTGCAATAGTAACGTTGTCATCAAGCCATACACCAGCATAAGGTTTTTTTTTTTTGGTCTTTTTTTATTTAAAGCTCTGCGTGATTCTCTCTGCATTATGGCGATGCTACCTGATGGTTAAATGTTACTTAAATTTCATTTTATTCTCATGGTCATTGTTTTGTGTGTAAAATATGACAAATATTTTATAAGGCATCCCGAGTGAGGATGAAGGCTGTATTTGTATCCTGGTATATTGAAGTTGGTGGATGCATCTATACTTTTTTGGGGTCTATATTTTATGTGCGCGCTTTGCCTCACATATTTTTATGTCACAAAACAAGATTCTAACTTTTTATGTTGGTGCAGTTGGTGTTGGTCTCTAATATTTTTAAGTAATATTGGTTTTCGGGTTCATTATCAGGATGAACATGGGAACAAGATGGTTAATGAATATGTTCGTGAGTGTAAGATTGGTTCTGGTAGCTATGGAAAAGTGGTAAGTTTATTGCTGGTGGTCTCATTTAACTTGTTTAAAATAATTTATTTGATTCTTATGACTTTGCAAATGCAACAGGTTCTTTACCGAAGCCGTGTTGATGGAAATCACTATGCAATTAAGGTCTGTTTTCATCATTGCTGAGGCCTGTTGATTGTGGAACATTCTCTTTTCTTTATTAGGTTCTTGTTGCATGTGGCTGAGAAAATTTTGCTAGTCCTCAATGAGACTCTAAATCATTAAAATCTCATTTTCTACTTAATATATACCTGCTCAGTGTTTTTTTTCCTTTTGTTTTGTCTTGTGAAGATAAGTTGGTTCTTCAATTTTTTTTATATAGATTTTCCTTTGATCAGAACAAAGGGTTTTTTTTTCCAGTTCTATTTTACACCATCTTTTATATTAGAAGTGTATTTTTTGCAAGTATTTTGTCCAACTTAGGATGAAACAGTGAATTGGACAGTTTTAAATTTACGTAGCCCCAGTTAGCGTTTCAGAATCATTCCTTAAAGGTAGTATTTAAGCTGATTACAGTCATCTGTTTATTTTTTATTAATGTTTTTTTGAGGCTTGGTTGATAATAAAGTGAAAGTTGCTTTGTTAAGAATTTATGGGTTAAATAGTTAATTAATAATAAATTTGGAAATTTATACCAGGAGTAGGTTCCATTTTGTAATTATTTGTTCCATTTTTATCATAGGCCTTCCACAAATCACATCTATTGAAGCTGCGAGTTGCACCTTCAGAGACTGCCATGACTGATGTTTTCCGAGAGGTATTTGCTTACTGTGCTATGTAACTTATCTTGTTGGGATATTAGCAGAGTTGCTATGCACTCTTCTGCACTAAAGTTTGGATGCTTGTAGATGTTGTATTTGGACAAATGCATAATTGCTTTCAGACCAGTTGCATATTAAAGTATATACTATAATGTTGCAACGTTGCTGCATATATTAATTTTTCCCCTTCTTCAATTATAGAGTAGCTGGCATAAGTTAGTTTTCCCAGCGATGCTTCTGGTTGTGTTGCGATATGGATTTTCCTAATTTTGTGATCATCCCTTATTATTGCCAAAAGTATCTCAGCATGCTATATGTAAGAGTTTGACATGGACCAGACTTTGTTGTTTTCTTTGTATGTTTGTGATTTATTATTAGCTAGCATTAATTTAATTTTCATATATAGTTTCTAAATCAATTAGTTTTGTCATTGATTTTGCCTCACAGGTTTTAATAATGAAAATGTTGGACCATCCCAATATAGTTAATCTCATTGAGGTGATTGATGACCCAACAACAGATCACTTCTACATGGGTATTCTTTCACCCCTTCCTTTTCTTATTTCTCTCTCTCATGCATGCTCATCATTCACTTCATTTTTATGCATTTGGATACATGATCTTAAGACTGCATTAAGTTCGTAATTTTGAGGAATGGGAAAGTTGGACTTTCTGTTTATTATGATCACTTTTCTTTTGTTCAGTTCTTGAATATGTGGAAGGCAAATGGGTCTGCGAGGGCTCTGGTCCACCAGGCGGCCTTGGAGAAAATACTGCACGAAAGTACCTGCGGGATATAGTTTCTGGATTAATGTACCTCCATGCTCACGTATGATTTGAGTACTGTACACTCTTCATTCATTGAATATACACCCTTTCTTCATGGCCAGTCTATATTGATAATTTGCTCTTAGCTATTGTGGTGATTGTTTTAACTTATAAGTAAATTGGCAATTCATGTTTGTCAGTAAACATGGGATCCAAAAATGAAAATTGCCCTTAACAAATTACATTTATATCTATGTCATCGACTCGTGTGCAAGGGATTGTTCTTTTATGAAGAATGCTGAAAATTAATAAATCATATAAGCTTATTCCTAACATTAGTTTGAATTAAAGGCCAAAGATCTAATTTACTTGGCAGTTATGTTTGTCTTTTTGATATATCGAAATTGAATGTAATTGTGTACTCTAGTCGGGAGATATTTTTGCTGGAATCTATTATTATTCATGTTCCTTTGGTGGTTCTATTGTCTTGCCTTATTTAGGGTTAGTGTCCGCTTTCTTGTGCTCTATCTACTCCATTATTACCTGTCCTGTGTCATACTGGATTCCAAATTTCAACAAAAAGTTGTTCTCCTGCTGTGGTATTGCTGAGATGATAAAATGTTGAAAGTTTGATGGTGTTGCTACAGTTCTTTTTCCTTTTTTATAGTGTCCTTGAGACATTGCGATTGGCACAACTTCTTTCAGTGTGTTCTTCTAGATTTTTGTTTATAATGTTACCTGGATTCCAAATTTCAACAAAAAAGTTGTTCTCCTCTGTGGTATTGCTGAGATGATAAAATGTTGAAAGTTTGATGGTGTTGCTACAGTTCTTTTTCCTTTTTTTATAGTGTCCTTGAGACATTGTGATTGGCACAACTTCTTTCAGTGTGTTCTTCTAGATTTTTGTTTATAATGTTACCTTTCTATTCTGTCCCGTGTCAGGCTGGATTCCGAATTTCAACAAAAAGTTGTTCTAGTGTAGTATTGTTGAGATTATAAAATGTTGAAAGTTTGATGGTTTTGCTACTGTTCTTTTTCCTTTTTTTATAGTGTCCTTGAGACATTGTGATTGACACAACTTCTTTCAGTGTGTTCTTCTAGATCATTGTTTATAATGTTACCTTTCAGCTCTGTAGTGCTTGCCAGTTCGTGGCATCTTCATGGTTTGTTGTGTGGTTTCAGTTTCTGTTCATTGTATATTTTTATGCTTCTTGTTGATGCTGAGATGTGTTGATGTTATCAATTTGACAAAGTTTGCATTTCATTGTGCTGACATTTATCCATGTTTCTTTATTTAGCATGCATCTGAATTGATGCCATTGTAAAATGCGGACTTAAATACCAAAAACAATAGATTTATTTTGATTTGTGCGCAACTTAACCTGAATTTCAGTTCCTCTTTTTGACATTACATGGATGTATTTTTTTTTAACAGAATATAGTGCATGGGGATATCAAACCTGATAATCTTCTGGTTACTGGTACTGGCACGGTAAAGATAGGAGATTTCAGCGTCAGCCAGGTTTTTGAGGTAATGAGTTGGTTCGACCTTGTAACTTTAGCTCTAGTGGTATCTCCTTATCCTTTCCCTATTGGGGCATAGTGGTGTATGTGTGCTTGCTTATTATCAAAAATGATGTGCGCGAAATTGAAATATATTAAATGCCCTGCACATTTTCCTTCATTCATCTTGTACTGGCTGAATCTCTTGAATTCTTACAGTGTATTAAAAAAAATCAGGATTTGTTAAAACATCATATCATCTAATAACAATGTTTAACATAACAAGTAGCTGTAAATTAATAATTATAAGAAGGAATCATGTTATACGGTGGAATTGATGTGATATATTGTGTTATGCTACGACCTTCATCTGTTTTGAAGGTTGTTTTTCTGTTCTTCTGTAGTGATTGCGTGAAAATGCATTGTAATAGTTTTGGCTTCAGTTTGGCATAAAGAACAAACTTATGTAAATTATGAAAGAAAAAAAAATTAAAAGAAAAGGTAATTGCAAAGGGAAATTTCTTTACACCACATATCAAGATATCTCGATATTGGGAAAAAATAGTTTTATTTGGAATTACGACACTGAAACCTGATCACACAAACAAATAAGAACAAGAGAGAGAAAGTGGGAGAGAATTACTTGGTTTGCCAATATTCATTAATTTGGGTGCAGATCAGCGAGGTGGACTAATGAGATCCAAATTTGAGCGGCCTGGTTTGTTTTTGAGCTGTATGTTCAAGTGTTTAAAATTGTTCAAGTTTGTGCTAGATTAATTTAGTAATTTCATTCTTAAGGGTTAAAGTTGGGTAGCGGGAGTTAAGTTTGAACCTGAAAAAATGTGTGTCCAAGTTGGTACAGACCAAAGTAGCCCATAAGAAGCTCAATCGAAGTTGCAGCTCTAGTACAGTGGAGGATGATCTATTCAAAGCTCACTGTTCATGACTCCATTCCCAGATATAACTCGGATGGAATTGGAGTGTACATGTCAGTGATGGTGTTTGATGTGTTATTCCCAAATGTTGAGGACAGAGTGGATCTCACATGTTTCTTTGTCTGTACCTTAGCCTAAATGTAGAACACAATATGTCAAATTGTCAATAACTAAGTCAAGTGAAGATTATATATATCCTTTAAAATTTTGGAAGTAGGAGATTGCCTTCTTCATGCTTGTTCAATATGATCCTGAAGTGTAGCACACTATACATATGTAGCCCATAGACATCCAGATACAGTGTCGTGTCACTAAAAGCAATTACCTTGCTTGCCTAGGTGTTAAGGCACTGCGTGCCTTAGGGTATCTTAATACTCCCAGACAAGGCAGATGCAATCTGGCATTTTAGGTGAACGCCTTATTTGGGGCACCAAGTATTGCAGCGAATGTTTAACCAAAATAAAATCAAACGTTTCTGAAACATTTTATAGCTCAAACTAAACATGCCCCTACATTTAAGGAGCGTTCTTGTCCAATATATTTTACTCAAACCAAATGGGAAAAATCCTATTTGACTTTACTATTCTTGTGATAGTGGTATTATCAAGCATGTTGGAGGAACAAGAGAATAAAGAGATGAATAAGTGACACAAAAGCGAGATCATAGGTTTTCTTCAATATTTTTAATTGTAAATTTTGGCCCCTTTTTACTTCATTCTTGTCAGCCTCTGATTCAACGGATTGAAGAGGCATTTGAAGGCGATATGATTTACATGGTGACTGTAATAATCCTTTGTTTTTCTTTGTTCTATTTCATGTTTTAAAAACATGAATATGAGCATGTGTTTTGAAGTGTGATTCCTTTCCTTTTCTTATTTATTTATTTTTATGCAAACAAAAATGGTCTGATTGACGTGGATTATTATTATTATTATTTATTTTTTGAGAACTTTTAGTCATTTAGTTATTTGCTTGAGGTGAATGCTGATGATAACAACAATGTTATATTGTTTAAGTTAGATATAATTAGACATTATTTTGCCATATATTTATAAATTATTTGAAACTTGATGCCTTGCTAAATTCATGTAAGGGAATCTCCCCTCTTGGAGAGTAAGGATTTGATATGCCTTGTTTTTGGTTATTGTGCAGGTTGATAATCTTCTTTCTTGTAGGCCTGGGAATGTTGCCTTGTTTGATTTGCATACGTGTTTGACTGAATGAAACACTTCAAATATTTTCTCTCTGTAACATGTTTTTCAGGACATCATTATGTTAGCTGTTTGTTTCATATGCATAATTGCATAAATTTACTGCCGTCAACATCTTCCCTATATTTGATTTCATATATTAAGATATTTCTTCTGCAACGCATGTGTTGCAGAAATGCATATCGATTTTGTTGTGCATAAGAAAGGTGGGGTTATTGGTGGGTGGTCCTTAATGGGGGCAAGGACGTTATGTGAATGAAAGACTTGGGTGGAAGAAACAAGTTGTTGCTGTTGCTATTCCGGCTTGACCAACCATTGCTAGAGTGAACCAAACTGAATCAATATAAGGTGAGCACAATCTGTGCTCAGAGATTTAAGCATGATTGAGCTACACAGGACTTCTATTAGAGAATGTCATACCTCAGGTTGAGCTTGAGATAGCCTCCTTCACTACTAACCTACCTGACTTGCAATTCTAGTTCTGTAATCCTGTTTTGGAGGTCGTTTACTTAAATGTGCAAATTGAAGTTAGCATAATGTTTGGTGTTAATTTTTGTCGATCTCAAAGTTGAGGAAATGGACTTGTTGAGACATCAAGCTTCATGTGGCATTGACTTGAATAAGCTTCATTACCTAGTGTAGAGTGGATACGGACCTAACCTGTCATTATATGTGGCATTGACTTGAATGCAAATCTATATTTCTGAATTTATTCACATTGAAATCATTTTATTTCTATCCATGTAAAGTTCCTTCAGATTACCTCTGCACTCAATGTGGATCGGAGTGTAATTCTTGGTTTTTTGGCAGTACTTTGAAATTGGTTTTATTTGCAGGACGACAATGATGAGCTTCGTCGCTCTCCTGGGACTCCTGTTTTCACTGCACCCGAGTGTTGTTTAGGTTAGGGACCTATCTCCATGTGGAAAATTTATTAAGTAAAATTAAAATCGCAACCGACACATGAAATATAAACTTCTTAACATGTGGATTTCTTTCTTGTTTAACAGGTCTAACCTATCATGGCAAAGCTGCTGACACGTGGGCTGTAGGGGTTACTTTGTATTGTATGGTGCTGGGAAAATACCCATTTCTAGGAGACACACTGCAGGATACATATGACAAGGTGTGGGTTGCTTGAATTGCTCTTTTTTGGGAATGCTATATCTCATCACTTGTAAAATTATTTACTTTTTGTATCTTTATCGTCATTGTTATTTTTCCCGGATTTCTTGCATTTTTAAAATTTGGTTGAGCCTTGCCTTCTTATTGCAAGTCTGATAGAGAATTTTTGTTTTCAAGATTGTCAACAACCCTTTATATCTCCCTGACGGTATGGATTCCCTGCTCAAGAACTTGCTGGAGGGGCTTCTTTGCAAGGGTCAGTCTTCTCCATCATTGACATATATTCTTCTTTTCTTTTCGGTTGATGATTAATTTATCATTTATGAAGTATCGTCTTTTACTTTTCTGTCAGTAGTCCATTATTGTTGTTAATTTTGTTTTGTTTTGTTTTCCCCTGTTGAAACAATGTGTTGTGCAGACCCGAAACAGAGGATGACATTGAAGGCTGTTGCAGAGCATACCTGGGTCGTAGGAAAGGAAGGGCCTATACCTCAGTATTTGTGTTGGTGCAAGCGTAACAAGTTGCAGAGGGAACAATCTGATGGGAGCAGTTTGGATACTCTTACTTGATCCAGAGTGACAATCGATTAACTCTTTGGGATTTATTTGTTTTTGTATAGTTGGAAAGGTAAGGTTTTTTGACTCCAATCGACGAGGGAAACATTTTCTTCTGAACAAAAAGTTGAAGATATATATTTAAGGAGAGATCTCAGAAATATAAAGAGACGTGAGAGCCTTTGGATATGCTGTTATAATTTGATGACCAACAAACACATTGTGATAGTTGTTGACCCAAACAATTGCGGGTGTGTTTTGAGTTGTGCAGAGGGATGGGGATGGGGATGGGGATGGGGATGATGCTTTTTGTTTCATATTCCGAACACGCCCTATGATTCTATATTTGTAGCTTGTATCAATGATTTAGATACATCTTGTGCTCATCCTTGCTTAATTTTCTCTCAACTTTTGCACCCAACTGAAACTCATAGTTAAGAACCGAGATTCCGTTATTTAGATACATCTTGTGTTCTACATAATTTTTTTTTTCTATCCCAGCCTTCAACCCCCAACCAAACCCATATTCTTCTTGCCATGTATATATATATATATATATAGACACACACACACACAAGTGCGCAAACCCAATTCAACACTCGTCTGAAACTACTTTATACAACTTAAGCTAAAGATTCTGGTACTAAATTTTTCTTTATATTACTCAACATTAAAATTATCTTTTTGTATAACAAACTTTGCCTTTTTTCTTTTTTAAAGAATATGTATTTTGAATAACCTCAGGCCGCTGGCCCTGAGATTTCAAATGAGAGCCCTTTCTACCTAAAGTTTCACGTGCGGAGAAATTCTATACGAGTGAATTTTTTTTTATTAAAATGAGACGATAAGCAAATAAAATAAATTAATGTTGGAAAAAAAAAACCCTAGTTTTAGTGCTTTATAAATAGGACGATCCATTTCACATAAAAAAAATTAAAGAAAATATTCAATACACCTTAGTCACAAAAATCAAAATTGAACTTCATATCAAAGTAAATGTGATTGTCTTGAATTTTGAACTGTAAAATTATCAATTAAAGTGCTCACAATCTCCAAAGAAAAGTCGTTGCCTTGCCATGCTCGCATGCTAGTTGTGAAGATAGAAGAATAAAAGGAAATGAGTTCTGAAAAAAAAAAATCTAAGACAAATAGTTAGTAGTAAATTTTTTTTTTTCTTCTAAAAATGAGGTCCAGACCATTGTATTGGACCATTATCATTATTTTTTACATGAGGCCCACTTTGTTACTAAACTTTGGACCATTGTATTGGACCATTATCATTATTTTTTAATTGAGGCCCACTTTGTTACTAAACTTTGGCCTAAACTAGTGTGTTGGACTATTAGTTACTATTTTTTTTTTAAAATAATATTTAGTGGGCTTAGTGAAAATTGGGGGCCCTCAAAAAATTAAAAAATTTTGAGGCCCTAGGCGACCGCCTGGGCCGCCTAGGCCCAGGACCGGCCCTGTTAAATGCTACGTAAACTTTGATATCTCAATGTAAAACCTTCGGATTCATCCGATCTGGCCAAACTTGATGGCTCTCTCTGTCTAAGCATGTTGTAAAGGCGACTTGTGTACTTAGTCGAACAACCCATGTTATATTGGTTGGTTAAGAATGAAGTTTGTAAGGGGAATAAAAATATAAAATTTATAAGATATAATAAAAGAAAAACTTAATATGTTTGCAGTCCATGAAGGCAGGGAAGTTCATTTTCAAATGAATTGAAGCAAAATTCAAATTGAGTTTTTTCTTACTTTGTTAGAGGCGCTGCGAGTTGAATCCACAAAAAGAACGATTTTGAATTCAAACAATAAATTTAAGTCTCTCAAAGTCAGTTATGCTATCATCTCATAAATTCAATTTTTACCATTACACCAGATAATTTTTATCATTACACCAAACAACTAGTGACGACGTTATAACTTCAATGATTATAAATCACCGTAATGTTGAAATTTCAACAATTGATGTGTTATAAGAGCATCAAGTGTGAATTATATTTTTTTCTTTTCACTTCATGAAAAGTGTATAACCGCGTCAGCACAGTGAGAGTGTGAATCATATTTTTTTTTCTTCACTTTGTGAAAAGTGTATAACCGCGTCGGCGCAGTGAAAGGTGGTTGGTCAAAAAAAGTAAACAAAAAATTCGTGTAATAATACTTTTTGTAAAGATAGAGTGAGGAGGAGGGAGAGTCCTCTCACTCTCTCTCTCTCTAATAGACTCCTCTCTCTCCACTTGACATAGCATACGGGATGCTCTAGTCCTTTTTAAAAATGGCGACCTGATTTTGTTGAAAACTTTTAGAATTAAGTGTTGGGTAACCGTCCTTTAATAAAAGAGGTGACCCAAAAGTCAACAACAAAGAGTGTGTTTTATTGATGTGATTACTATTTGTCGTACAAGAGAAGAGATGTACATTTTGGTCGCTCATGGAATTTATTGCTTCGCCTTAATTTGGTTGAACTTGAAAGAGAAACCTTTATAATCAATTAATCATCATGTGGTCAACAATTCACTTCTGATTTGGGCCGAAGGATAAGATTTTCTCATCCTTTGATTAATTCCTCCATAGGTAAAAATTTAAAAATAATAATAATTTCCGTGATTGGTTTCTATTATTTTCTTCTTTGTGTATATATATATCCATCCCATCTTTTATGTCAGCGTGCTTCACTTCAGCTATATAACGGAAATGTGAAAGATTCTATACGTGATATATCACAATGGGCACTTACCGTCGTAATCACATCATATGATAAGGAGGTTGAGTGTATACTTGAAAATTGTGAGATGAAAAGGAGAGACATGCCCAGATACAAAAAAATACTTGGTGAAATAGAAGAACGTGTCAAAAACCAAAGTAAGTTGGGAAGATATAGTTTGCTGATCGCATCCAGCGGTTCAAGGAAGAGAGCGTGACAAAGGTGTTGCGAACTTAAATGAGAGAGAATGTCACGCCTCATTAAAAAAGATTAGGTCAAGCGCACGCACACAGTAAATGATGACATGAAAGTTTGCATAATATTAAAATTCTGAAACACTGAATAATTAAATTTTATTATATAACGTAACGAAACAAGTGCCGGAGACAAAACATAAATTCATTCATATAAAATACAAAGACAAATGGATAGATTTCAAATTGTCAAAGAATGTTCAAAGACAATTAGATATAATCACTAATATAATAAAATATAATATAATTAGTGTTCTTATCCTTGAAGGAGGGGTGAAAAGCATAGCATAGCCCATACATTGAATACATAGTATGAGTGGGCATTGGCAGATAGGAGATTATTGTGGGCCTGGTGGGTGCCCATGAAGGTTATGTCAGACCTCTGCATAATTTAATCTAAGGTTATGTCCTTGGATTTTCTTTCTGACAACCCCACCCTTCCCCATGAAATGAAATGGAATTCACAGCCCTCTCCATCTCTTCTCTCTATACATTTTTAGATTTTTTTGTAGGACCTTCCTTTCCATCTAAAGTACATAGCATGGTACATTTATTGAGTGCTCAGTCACACTTATTCTAACTCTGCCACTCACTTCTTAATATATGCACAACTGGAATTTGACCCATATCTATATTGCACATTTGGAGTGGATATAAGTGATATACAAATAAATAATATGAGTTCTATATTTCATTTCATTTTTTTATGTTCAAATTCATATTCAACTTGAGCTTCAATTGAATTTAATATGTTTACATACCATCCAAATTTAGATCGATTTAGGTCTAAAATTTAAATTCAAGGTACTCATTTAACATTAAAATTCAAATCGAGCTTAAATTGAATTTTTTAATCTGTCTTAATATCTTTTAAATTTAGTTTGGATCTAAAGTTTAAACTCAAAGTACCCATTTGAATTTTAACATTATTGCCTAAATATCTTTTAAATTTAGATTAAGTTATATCTAAAATTTAAAATTGAGGTACCCATTTAATGTTAAAATTCAAATTCAAATCTATCTTGAATTGAATTTTATCTGTCTAAATATTATTTAAATTTAGATCAGATTAAGATCTAAATTTTAAATTTGAAGGAAAATTCAAAATCAAATCGGACTTGAATTGAATTTTTTCAGTTTAAATATCTTTTAAATTTAGATTGATTTAGATCTAAAATTTAAATTGAGACTTGCCCATTTAACCAACCAACCAGTGATTAATGAATGTCTTAAAATGAAAGCATATAAATAAAAATTTGAGACTGCTAGCATAGCATCTACAAACTTTCACTTTAACTTGAGATCATATATGATTGCCCTCTCAAATTTCTATCCATGTGCTATCATTTTAAGACATTGCTTTGAACCCCAATTACACGGTATGAAAGTGAAAATTTTAAAGACCAAAAAAATGTTATTATAGAAATTAGGTTTTTTTTTTGGGGGGGGGAAGGAAGCTGTGAACACTAAAAAAAATGTCAATATAATTACCATAAAAATAGTGATGGGAATTGAAAAAAAAATAGATTTGAGGCTTTTGAGATTGACACGTTGATATTTTAGCCCTCACATGCCGCCATTAAAGAACAAACATACATCATTAGATTCGTTTCCATCTCTTTATGTTTTTAATTTAATTTTAAGAATATAATATTCATTCACATTTCTCGAATTGTATTTTATATTTAGAAATAATAGAAGATTGTCCTTATCTAATTTTTAAATTAATGTAATAATTGATATTTTTCACCATAAAGTTGTCAATTACTATTCATAGGTTTAATTAAAAATTAAACAGAGTAGTAATAAGTGAGACACTTCGAACTCAAGAGATCATATTTTTTAGACTTCCTCTATACTTTTAATAATTCAGAAGACCTCACTAAATAATAACAATAATAATAATAATAAATATATAAATAATAGAAAATGAAATAAAGAGAAATGTGCCACGACAAGAGGTTAGGGATGGCAACGGGTCGGTTATGGGGCGGGGATCCCCATCCCCATCCCCATAACCGTTTAATTTTGGAAACCCTATAACAGGTTATAAATTTTTCCCTTCACCCCATCCCCGCCCCATAACCGACAGAACTCACCCCGCCCCATAACCGGTTAAAACTCAAATATTTTAAAAATTAATTTTTTTTTGTAGTTCCAACAAAATCATATAAAACTAACCATACATTCCTCTAACATAAAACTAGCATAGAATTTCATCCTTCATGGCAAGAATAAGGAAAGAATCACAATCATATCATCATAAACTAGGAGAGAGGAGTGAGATTAGGGCTAAAGTTTTCTATTTAAGTATATATACACATAAGTAATATAATATAATAACATATTGAGTGCAGAATAATCGGGGCAGGATGACCTTTCCCCGTCCCCGCCCCGAAATCGACCGGGTTTTAACTAACAAAATTCATCTCCGTTCCATTAACATAAACGATTTTTCAAACCCGTTTTAAACGGGTTGGGGCGGGGCGGGTCCCGTCCCCGCGCGGGTTGGAAATTTTTGCCTTCCCTACAAGAGGTCAAATTTGATGATAATTATTAGACTTCATAAATTCTTAAATTGCTGCGTAAAGCATGGGTTTGACTTTAATAGACAGTTGAAACATTCAGCATTATAAAACCAAAAAAATAGTGAAATTTGAAAAGGCAATTTAAATTACAATTGAACTCTTCTTTCATATTTTTGATTTTTATTTTATTTTTTAAAAATCTTAAGAATCTGCTTGAAAATAAATTCTTATTTTGCAGTAAGAATAATGTTTAATAAAGTAAAAAAAATTGGATTGATGAGGTAATTGAAAGAGAATCTTGACTAATTCTTTGGGTAAATACTACCAGTAAATAGTTAAACATAGGAAAATATATATGTGAGTGTGTGTGTGTGTATATATATATATATAATGTATAATATGCGTGTACATTTACGACTTTGACTGGGCCTAAGCCTAACCTTTCTTAATCGGATAGGCACTTCGACGTGTCTGCTAAATCAACTATCAAATGTAATCGGATAGGCACTTCGACGTGTCTGCTAAATCAACTATCAAATGTACGGTCAACCACGTGGTTTTAATCAACTTTATCAATCACCTTTAAATTTGTCAAAGTTAAACGCTGTTAGGTCGCTAATAAATTACTGTAGAAGGCCAACCACTAAGAAAACCTTTTTTTTTTTTTTTTCTTTTTCTTTTGCTTTTTCTTTTTCTTGCTGGGGAATCTCTATAAACTTTAGATAGACCGATTTGTGGGACCACCTTCTAAATTATTATTATATATAAGCTTCAAAACTACACACACACACACATATATATATATATATATATAGTTAATTTAATATACTTGTATTACATTTAAAATTGGTATAATATAAAAAAAAAATTAATTTAACAATCAAAAGTGATTAAAAATTAATTATGTAATGTAATTCAAAATATAACAATCATGATTTTAAACGCATGACAGAGTCATAGTCACACTATGAAGCACGGATACTTCTTCGGAGGCACCGTGACCGTATCGGATACGTATCCGATACAGATACGGCTGGACATGTACCGAATACTCTTGGGAAGTATCCATTTTTTTTTAAATAATTTTTTTATTTTCAGATACGACACGGCAAGAATACTTGGGGATATGGCCTCGGATACGTTTGATTTTTTTTATTTTTTATTTTATTTTTTTAAAAGATGGTAGCCATATTGTAATATTAAAATGTAAAAAGCTTAGTTAAAATGTGGGGCTTAATTTGTAATAAATCAAAAGATCTTTAATGTTGAAAAAAAAATCATTTAAGTTAAAACTTAAAACTTAATTTGTGTTCTATTAATTTTTTTGTATAATATATATATACATATATATTTGCCGTATCCCACCATAACTGTATCATATTTTTTTAAAATTTATCGTATCGTCATATCAGTATCGTGTCGTATTCATATTTTGTATTCGTGTCCGTGCTTCAGAGTAGTCACATAATTAAAACAATATATATACATACATACATGGGGGGAATATATTCTTTATGTGAATAGAAGTTTAACTAACACGCAAAGGTTTGAGTGTGGGGATAAGAAAGTTGAAAAAAATTAAATTAAAAGGAAGCAAAATTGGACTGACAATTCAAAACGAATTAGATGATCGAGTACAGCTTGAATTGTCATTATCTGCAACAACTTGGATATTTTACCTTTTGTCCTTTTCTTCTTTTTCATTATTAATTCTTTTCTTATCTGAATTTTATTGGTTAAGAAATGAGTTCTCTCCGAGAAGTTTAAACCAAAAGCACTAAGAACATATTCTTAATTTATATATTCGCATAACCCATATATATATATAATATTAAAAAAATGCTAGAAAAAGCTATATATTTATATATATATACACACACTAATAAAAAGTTCACTTGCAAATGTAAGTGACAGAAAATCACAATTAAAAAATAAAATAGTAATCATGAAATAATTTAATAATATAATGTACAAAAAAAATTAAAATACTTTAATGTTATTTTATATGTTAGTATGGAGTTCGTCTCCAACTAAAAGTTAATTTTTTTGATTTGTTTGTTTGGACATCAATTTTTTCAAATCTTAAGCACTTTTATTACATTAGAAAGAAAAGAAAAAAAAGTAAATTTCTTCCATTCTCTTGAAAATTATATAATAATTTTGAAACTCAAACTAAACATTGCCAAAATCATGTTTCATTATTTTAAAGAATAGCTTGAAAACTCTTTTTTATTGGAAAAAAAAAACCTTGACAACACAAAACTGAGACAGAACATAAAAATCAACGTGAAAACTCCAAGAGCATTGAATTAGGACTTTAAAATTGAAATTGAATAAAATTTAGTTCAAACTTTCAATTTCAACTTCAAAGTGTCGATCAGATGCTCTCAAACGCAACATAAATGATAATATATAGTAAATTTGTTTACAAAGATAAATACTGAGAGTATTGAATTGGAACTTTAAAATTGAAATTGAAAAAAATTTAGTTAAAACTATCAATTTCAACTTCAAAGCGTTGATTCAATGCTCTCAAACGCAACGTAAATGATAATAGTAAATTTATTTACAAAAATAAATAAACAAAACTATAAGGTTTTATAAAATGTGAATACTTGATCTTAATCATTGTGCACTAGAATTTGATGAGAAACAATTTATTGCTTTTGGTTTATGCAATATTCCTTTCACATTTAGATGTTGATTTTTTGATTTAACCTCACAGCATTAGAGAAATTGAAAGCATGTTTTGAGAAAAAAACAGGCAACAAGTGCATGCATGACATAAGACTAATTTATGGTTATAAAAAATGTAGTCTGTACTTTTCCTTTTATAGTTGGTACAGATAAGAACTTTATTACTCCACATTTCTCAAACCAAAGATAGTCCATTCATTTAAAATTACTACACTTTCGTATCACTGCATGACCTATCAAACAAGGAAAGTTGGGAAAAAGAAGACACGTTCTTAATTAATGTGTGCTCTTTATTATTATTTTCAAAATACTCCTCCAACTTTCTTATATTTAACTATGATGAAAATACCATTGCAACCAATTTTAGGATTCTTTGTATTTTTTGATAATTCTTTCATAAATCAAATAACATACGATTTAAATCGTATAATTTTTCTAAATCAGTGTCTCTCTCACGTTTCACGTACGCTTTTACTCTGTCACTCTCTATATGACATATAATTTATACTTTCAGTCTTTCGTTTTTATTTTTGGGACTTTACACACAACGCTCGAGGTAAAGTTGCATTAATAGATTTTAAATAAATTTCAACCTATTTTTGATGGTATATCTTTGTCTTAGATTAAAACTTATTTATAGGAAGTTTTTTTTTTTTTTTTGGACAAGCAATAATTCACATCCTTCAAAAATAAATAAATTAAAGAAGAAAAAAGAGAGAGAAAAAAAACTTGGTGAGAGTGTGGCTGCATTTGGGAAAAAAGGGAATTTATGGAAACATTCAGAATATTTAAAGTATCAGGGGGCATAACAAACATATGAAAAAAAATTCAGTTTCAATCCATACTTCTGTCAATCAGTTCTGTTTCTCTCTTTTAAGAAACGAACCATATCTCTACACCATCTCTCTCTCTCTCTCACACACAGAGATCACCGGACTCCGGCGACATGTTTGGTGGAAGACACTTACCGGTGCTGTCTCCAGCCGACTAATACCTGAGATCCGATCAAACTTTCGTACTTGTCGGCAATGGATACAACTCCGGGTATTCATCTTCACCTCTAAATATCTCTTGTTCATATAAATTTCCGCCAAAATTTCCGGCGAGATCCAATTGATTTCCTGCGTCTAATTTGGATCCGAATAATCGTTTTATTGGCTTTTGGTTTTGGATCAGAAAAGAGCTTTGCAATTTTGATCGGATTCTTTTGTTTGGTTCCAATATGTCGTTTTCACATTTAGCTTTCATTTCTCATATAATCTAAACAGCTTCGTTCATATTTCTCGAGAAATCAGCCGGAAACGATTGAGATTCCGGTGGTCTTGAATTCTGAATCGTCGCCGGAGATCCGTGTATTTCGATTGATGTTGATTGCTCCGAGATTGATCAATTCACCGCGAAATTGTAAGATTAGGCTTTTCTTTTAAGTTATGCTATACATGTTGGAGCCAGTTGTTTTGGATATAAATCATTTCACATGCAAATGGAAATATAGGTTGGATTTGATATGTTGATGGATAGAATTAATAGGTCGAGAGCAGTTGCGTGCAAAGATCGCAACTTGTTTTCTGGTTATTGGGAAAATGACCGAGAACTGAAACAGTGCTAGGTCATCTGTTTGGAAATTGTAGTCAAATTGGTGTTGTTTTAGGGGAACTTTCATAAACTAGTTGCACTATACAAAGGATTTTGATAACATGGCTTTAGGAACTGATAGGTCGAAGAAACTGAAACTTTCTTCTTATAAGATAAATAAATCTTGCTCTGATTATTCATTGGAGGACGAAGCAGAAGAAGCAAGCACTGCATTGGAAATGAGGGCAGAGGGAAGAGTTTATGATGGTCGCATTAAATTTGGATCAAGTGATTGTCTTCTTCCTGGTCTCTACGATGATGTTGCGTTGACTTGTCTTGCTTGGGCTTCTAGATCTGATTATCCTTCATTATCTTGCCTAAATCTGAGGTTTAATTCGCTAATGAAAAGTGGGTATCTGTATGAATTGCGGAAGCAATCGGAGATTGTGGAGCATTGGGTATACATGGTTTGTGACCCAAGGGGATGGGAGGCATTTGATCCAATGAGAAAGAAGTGGATGAGATTGCCTAAAATCCCATGTGATGAGTGTTTCAACCATGCAGATAAGGAGTCCTTAGCTGTCGGTAGTGAATTGCTGGTTTTTGGCCGTGAATTGTTGGATTTTGCTATTTGGAAATACAATTTAATTTGTCGTGATTGGGTGAAGTGTGGCGGAATGAACCGCCCTCGTTGTTTGTTTGGGTCCGGTAGTCTTGGTTCAATTGCTATCATTGCAGGAGGGACTGACAAGAATGGAAATGTTTTGAAATCAGCTGAGCTATATGATTCAAGCACAGGTACATGGGAAATGTTACCTAATATGCATTCCCCACGTAGGTTGTGCTCTGGATTTTTTATGGACAGAAAATTCTTTGTGATTGGGGGGATGACAAGTCCTACAGATTCTT
Source organism: Cornus controversa (assembly GCA_026545225.1). Classification (NCBI taxonomy): domain Eukaryota; kingdom Viridiplantae; phylum Streptophyta; class Magnoliopsida; order Cornales; family Cornaceae; genus Cornus; species Cornus controversa. Next base: position 48,534,810 of record CM048847.1, on the reverse strand, counting down.
TGACTTGTGGAGAGGAGTATGACCTTGAGACAAAAAGTTGGAGGAAAATTGAGGGCATGTATCCCAATGTCAGTAGTGCTGCTCAGGCACCTCCTCTTGTGGCAGTTGTCGATAACCAGCTATATGCAGTTGAGTACTTGACCAACATGGTGAAGAAGTATGACAAGGAGAAGAACTCGTGGGATGTGTTGGGAAGACTGCCTGTCAGGGCTGATTCTTCAAATGGCTGGGGCCTGGCTTTCAAGGCTTGTGGAGAGGAACTTCTGGTGGTTGGTGGGCAAAGGGGTCCAGAAGGCGAAGCTATTGTGCTGAACTCTTGGTGCCCAAAATCAGGTGTCGAGAATGGAATTTTGGACTGGAAGGTTCTTGGTGTGAAGGAGCATGTTGGGGTGTTTGTGTACAATTGTGCTGTCATGGGGTGTTGAGGGATTTATTCTATAGATTGAGGTCCTAGCTTGTTTCCTGGACATTATTTGATTGACCAGAATTATTTATTGTTGAGATAGCCCATCTCAAGATAACTTGTTTTTTTTCTCTTTAACATTCCTGTATCCGGATGTTCCTCACTCCCATGATTCTGCAATCTCTTTGCCTTCAAGAGTACTGGGTAGGATCACCCTAGTAACGTTGTTTTATCTTTCTTTTTATCTTTTTCTTTTTCAAGTTATGTTTCAGATTCACAGCCAACTGCTTCATATCAATAAATTGCGAATCTTTATTGTTTACTTATTTGAGGTTGCGCATTTGGTGCTTCATCCAATGGTATCTTTTCCCTTTGTGTTATTTTTCATACTTTCTTCCAGATCCACTAAATAAATATCTGTACAGCTCTATTTGAAAGATTTCTATTTTTTGTTTTTTTTTTTCGTGCAACTTTGTTTTCACTCTTGGTGCTTGGAAACGGAACTGATAGTCTGAGACTACTCTGACTTGTTAGTTAAAATCTGTTTGAAGCTTTATTATTCCCTGGACCTGGACATTTTCATGATCTTATTTCTACCATGTTACGAGTTTGTATACTTATTAGCTCTGGAGCAATACTATCCCACTCTTTGGACTAGGACACTGTTGACTTCTCGACATGGCAAATTTTTATTTCCTTAAGACTTCTAATTAATTTATTCCAGTTGGGAGATGTCTAGTAGTAGCGACTAGGAACCAAAATATGGGACTTGCCTGTTCTGTATTAATATATATTGAAGTTGTCTCTTTATAATGCATTATACAAACTATCTATGAGATGCCTATGCATTGAACTTCAGATCCAAAACCAAGTTTAAGTAGAAGAGACGGTTTTAAGTAGAAGAGACGGTTTCTTACCATAAATGCCGGACTAGAGTGAGGGCTAAAACTAAACCCAATGGAATTTAACTAATAGTAAACTGATCCAATGCCTATGCATTATACAGAGTCTGTGCTATACCACCTTACATGGTCATTTGTATTCATACTTCTTTGTTTACCTCTACTAAACTGAATCCGGTCTTTCTTGTCTTGTCACAATTGCAATTTAAATGTTGAGTCTATAATTGCTTTAATTCATATGCTTCATTTTGTGGATAGTTGGTTTGTTTAAAACATAGAAATTATTAGATGGTCGGAAATTAGATGATCTTGGTCAATCACAGATGTGATAGTTTTATTTAAATTTTTTGGTAATTTGTTTGCATGTGATTGGCCGAGGTCACGTAGCTCCGAACCGTCTTGAAAAATTTGAGAGATGACTGAGACTTTTTACTGTTGAAGGATACATGGACCAATAGAACTATAGAAGGGGTTTGATGGGGAGGACTGTGACTTTTACTGTTGGAAGGGTATAACTGATTTCTACCCCCACTCTACTAGAATTATTCTTGATCCGTACCCGAAGTAGGAAAAGGTTGGGGGTGGTGGTCCCTTTGATAAGTTTAGGAGGAGACCTAAAATAACAACAAAATGGTGGCTTGGGTAAAAAAAAGTTCTGGAAAGACACTTGTAAAGTGCAAAATGTAACACTGTACTTTGCAGTGGCGGCCACCGAAGCGAATTCAAATGACTGTGCAACGTAACGGATCGGTTATCGCACGATTCGCGAACTCAAATGTCTGTGCAATGTAACGGATCGATTATCGCAATCGTGCGATACACAATTTTTTAAGATACAATTCAATAAAAATAAATTTTTTTAGTGAATTTTGATGATTTTTATTAATTTTTAAGACTATTTAATACTATTCTAAGTTGTAACAAATAAAACGTATATATCAGAAAAAGTAGCCATTTGTGAGTGAAAAATAAAGAAACATGAGATAGAAAGAAAATTTTGAAAAATTAATGTAAATTAGAAAAAAATATAATATAATAACATGTATAACATGTTTTTAAAACTATGAATTATCATTATAATTTTTCATCAAAGATAAGTATTTATCTTTTGGGAAAATGGTCCAAAAAGTTGAAAATTGAAGCACTAACTAAGAACTATTCTTATAATTCTCAAAGAAATAACATGTCTACGTTTATATAAAAAAAGTTCAAAAAATTTAAACTAGGTGATTATTTGAAATTTTGGCATTTCACAATTCTATTTTTTGAGCTTAGACTATGATGGCCTAGGGTTGACTCGCATCAAGAGTTCTTTCATTCTTTTTACTATAAAAAATAAAAAAAAAAAGTTCAAATCATTACGAACCAGTCCGTTCTCAAGAGAATTTAACCATTGCGAACCGGTCGATTTACCAAACTTATGGGTCATACTGTGTAAAAGACTCTTCTTCTCCTTAAGTTTCTCCAAACCATTGTTTTGTGAAAAATTTACCCAAACCGGTGTTGTCTTCATCTCTATTCTCTTTCTTCTCTCTCAAACCCACCACTATCCATTAACTTTTTTTTTTTTATCTTTTCCAAAGTTTAGAGCATTGTTTGTGAAAATTAAGAGCGTATTTGGTTTAGTTTTTTTTAGATCAGTTTTTAATTTAAAGAACTGAAGATTAAAAAAATGTACAAAATTTTGTTCAATTTAAAGAATTTTGCAAAATGTACCTCTAAAGGTCTAACCTAGTGATATTTTGTCTGTGTCTCATATGAATTGAGGGTTCAAATTCCTTGCACAAAATTGGGTGTATATGTGTGAACTTGCCTTAAAAAGTATATGACATTTTCTTTTCAAAATGCATCATGAGCATAAAGACATTGTCATCGTCATCCTCATATTTGTCTTTATCTTCTGACCACGGATAGATTAGGCATAAATTCTAATATGATTCTTGCTCTACAAACGAGGGAAAATAGAATCTGATCCAAATCATAAAATATCGAATTAAATTTAATTGAATTTACGGATTGAAGTTGTTTTAAACAATCCAATATTATTATTTTTTAACCATGGTCCAAAATGTATAGTATACTATAGCTTGTCTTCAATCAAGCTAAGGTCATCTCTTCTTAGGTGATACAAGAAGTTACTAGATTTTGCTGATCAAAATAAGATATGAAAATGATAGTTTTATTACAATAATGTTGCTACTTGCTACAGTGCTCCACGATTCCATCATTCAAGAAACAACTATACATGTACATATGGTAGAAATCTTCCATCATTCTCAACACATGTTCCTCCTAACATCTGTACAGATCACTCATTAATTAAGTGTATCGTATGGTAGAAAGTTGTCTTCTATTTTAATGAATTTCAGGAATCTAAGTGTTGTGGTACAAAGTTATTCTTCCTTCCTTGACCAACCCAAGCACTCATATGAAGAGATTGGTTTTATGGAAAAAAATAAAGGTAAAATAAAAATGGTTGACAAAACCAGGATGATAGAGAGCTAAATTAAGAAGAATCTTGTGCTGTTATAGAAAAATTATAAACAATTGAGTTGAAATGAACAATATAGTTCAACCGTTATATATATATATATATATATAGTTCAGCCATTATATATTAGGTTTAGGGTTAAAAGATATTATTATTATATATATAATATTTAAATATGATATATTCTAACGGATGGGATCCTATGAGATAACATAGAATTCTTTTTTATAATATACCATGTCTTCTCTTAAATTTAATTTTTTTAAATCATTTCTTTTTTATAATATACCATGTCTTCTCTTAGATTTAATTTCTTTAAATCATTTTTCACTACTTCATCCCACATAAGTATTGGTGGGATGTGAAGTTCACATGGAATACACAACAAGGGACGTAGATCATGTTTGGTTTAGCAGAATATCTAGGTTCTGTTTGTTTTAGTAGATTATCTAAACCAGCCCAGTTTATTCCAGACAATATCTCTCGAATATCCAAATGACACCAAATCTGGATAATTGTCACATTTGAATATATTAAATTTGCAACTATTGCCTGAAAAAAAAGATAAGAAACACGCCAGTTGAATTTACTTGCTTTCCCCATGGAATACAATACAAGTCAGGCGAGCAGAGAAGTAGAGAGGCGAGCGAAATTGCCGGATCAGTAAAGTCACATTTAGGAAATGCAATCCAGACCTCAGAATGAATCAAGTGTAAGACTAACTATTTCTGTAGAAGATTAAATTTCATATTTCTGAACATTAATAACATAGACAAAATTATGCTAGTTTAATACAAACTGAGGTCCACACAAATTGAGTCCGCTTTAATGTTTTGCGAAAAAAAAAAACAAGTAAATAAGCAGATAGCAAAATGACTGTGTCATCTTGCACAAAGAGTTACACAGTTATAAATCCAGGCTCAAGCTACCTATAGTCTAAATTGGTATGACAAGCTTATAGGTTTATTAGTTTATATGAAGCTTTGCCATGATTAAATGAAGCATTTCCTACTCAATATAGCAGCAATGGAACAATGTGACAAGCACACACCCACATAGAAATTATTGCATAACTAGCATAATAATGAAGCATAGTAGATGTTTCACACACAACGTAGATGAGTAACTCAGAGCATAATAAGCAATACTTAATAGATGTTTCCTCCACAACCTAACGAGGAACTTAAAGCATAACAAATATAACATAGTAGATGTTTCCTCCACAACCACAACCTGGTGAGGAACTTGCAACAAACATGAAACTAGATAAAACATGATTCAACGGAGATGAGCCCGAAAATTACATGTCCAATTCACGGTCTCACCTCGTTTTTTTATTCTCCATACCTGAAAACAAGAAAAGAAAGTTTACTGAACTTGCATGGGAGTTCAGTCACCCCACCACTGATGGACAAAGACACCGCTGTTTCTGAGGCTCTTGAAGAGGATCATGCAGTCTCCACACATGGCATTTTTGCAGTCTGCATCCTCTGAGCAGCGAAGGAAGAGTTCATCAATGTGGCATATTGCTCCACTTTCAAACAATTCAACCAGAATTTTCAGTTCCGCCTCTCTTGCATTCATCATAACGACCACAACATCACCTGCTGTTATTGTTTCTTTAAACCAGCGAATCAAATCAAACTTTTCATCATCCAAGGGCGCAATGAAATCTTCACCGGAGTTGGAACTGGCAGTAAGTATATCTTTTGCAAGGCCCGGATGATAGACAAAGGTAAAACCGGGTTCTTTCACATAAGATGAAAGGACAGAAGTGTCATGATCAACAACATAAACTTCAAAAGCTTGAGGTTGTATGGGATAATAAGGCATGAACATTTTTGCAATGCTAGAATTCACAAATTCCCCTGCACCAACATTGATATAGATTAACCTGTTTCTCGAGGACATATTCATGAACTTTGGTAAATATGAAAGTTCTGTTTCAAGTTGTTCGGATTTTTTGTCTACAAGAGGCTCCATGTACTTCAAAAAGGGCTTGTTGTTCAAAACTGATGGGCACTCGGTGGGAAGCCGGGAATGCTCAAAGGAAGCCACACTAACAATTTTTTTCTTGAAAACCACCAGAGCAAAGGAGCCAATACCACATACATGCACAACATCCGAATTCCTCAAGAATGAGGAAACTGGGATGGCGGACCTGATCAATGCACCAGAGTAAAAATTACTGGCACCCACAAGCATAGCACCAGTTCCGCCTGGTCGCAGAACACGCTCAATCTCATGCACGAGAAGAGCAGGAACAGAAACCCTATCAAGAGCTCTGGAGAACACAAAGTCGAAAAAATTATCCTTAAAATCGAGCTCATACACGAAACGCTTCCGTAAAAGAGAGAAAAAGGGGTGACTCTCAACACCAAAAGCATTGGAGAACCCTAAGTCTTGCAACGCCAAGACAGCCGAGGACGATCCTTCCCCAATACACAGAGCTTTTGCACCAGAATCCAAGAAATCTTTCTTCATTAGCTCTTTGAACACTTGAATAGTGAAATTGTTATTTTGGTTGCATGACCTCACTAGAACTGATCCAAGAAAGGGAATTTCAAAGGCAGATGTGGGTTGCAGAAACCCAGTAAAATTCAAGTACATGTTCGAGCCAATATTCAATTGGCATTCGTTGAAATTCATACCCATTGAATCAATTGTTCGCACCTCATAAACAATAGGAATGAACGGAATGAGTGCCATAGCCGATGCAAACAAGAAAGTTTTGAGGAGCAATCGCCTCATTACTGACCCACGAAGGATTCGCCATTTCAAGGCCTTGAAATCCATTTCGAATTTATCTTTTCACGTTCCGTTCAATTCGAATCAAATTTGGGGTCTTTCGATTAACAGATCTATGGTTGAGTTTAGAGAAAATTTTGATTTTTCAAAAGAAAAATCAGATCAAACAGTGAAATTGAATCAAACAAACAACGGAGTTAAAAGAGATTAGCGAGTACAAAACCTGGAAGAGGTGTGATTACCACCCACGAGGACTCCCATAGATTTTTGAAACCCTAACCAGACCCTCACTGGAACCCTTCTCGGCTTTAGCTCGTACCACTTCTGATCCATCTTGGACCCAATAAACATGATTGAATCAACACCTTACATTATCAATATAGATTCCCAAACAGAAACTATATATGTATATGTATATACAAATATATGTCAAGTTAGGGTTTGGTTATGGAAAAATGTTTTAGAGCAAGAGATTGGATCTGGAAGATGCGAAATGAGTAGTGATGAGCGAGAGAGTGAGAGGCAGTGAAGTTATGGGCGTAAGAAGTTTCGGAGGTACTGAGTTTCGTGTCACAGTCCTGTGTGTACACGTGTCATCGTGTAATAGGGTGGGAAGAGTTAGCTTGACTCGTAATTATTTTTTAGCTGGCTCAGTCGAACTCGGACTCACATGTCGGTGCGAGTTTGTAGGCTGGGTCACTGGATTGGAGTTGGTGCTGCTTTACGGTTCCAGTAGAACGTAGACAACTGGACCGGTTACAACTGATGAAGAAAGCTCCAAAAATTATTTAGATTTGAGATGTAATACCAAACAAGTCGTATAATGCTGGTGGGCTCCACCATTCCCAGAATTATTATCAGTGAGACAAGCCATGTGGGCATATGCCTGTCGGACCGTGATCTTGATTTAATATACCATTATAAAATAAATGGACTTGTTCGCAACCCATGAGTTGAGTTGGAAAGGATGGCTTCAATTCACCGGATTTCTTGTTTAGTAGATGATACATTATATATATATATATATATATATATATGCGTGTGTGTGTGTGTGTGTGTGTGTGTGGTAGATTTAATGAAAGGTGGATGGACGTAATAGACTCTGAATGTAATGGCTGATTTTATATCAATCATATTTTTGATTGTGACGAATAAAAAAAAAAAAAAAAAGCATTAATATGTCTATTCAATTATATAAATGGGGTTAAAATCACTTGCCTCATTTACTATGAATAAAAAATTACCATCATTTCTTACTTTATTTGAAGGATTAAAATCACGAAACCTCTCTGTATTATATACTATATGTTGTAACATTGATTTTTATTCATCGGATGAAATGAATAGAGTCTAGTGTTCATTTCATCAACTTTATCAAATGCATAAACAAAATTAAATTAGATTCCTCCACTAAAGAAATAGATCCAAGTAACATTATTCATGTTATATAAACTCCTAAACTATCAAAATCTGATGATTTGTTCTCACGTAAAAAAAAAAAAAAAAAACAACTTTCCTTCATATTTTAGTTTTTGTGTTCTTTCATTTTTAAAAAAAATTTATCTCTTATCAAATAATGTATTATTTAATTATATTATATTTTCAACCAAAATTGTAATTTAGTAGTATTTTCGCTGCCTTTTTAAGTGAAAGGTGAGAGTTTAAGGCCCCATGGTAGCAAATGGAGGTGTGAGTTTCTTACCAATAAAAAAAAAAATCAATTAGCATCAACTAAGGATTACTCAATTGCAATACTGTCAGACTAAAAACCCGTTTGGAGTGCTTCCCAATTACTCAAATGCGCTTTTAATTCAAATAGTTATATTAAAAAATGTTTGGTAATGAAAAAAGGCGTGTGTATGAGTAGAGATTTAATCCAAAACGCACTTTTAGCGGAGCTTTTGAAATTGCATTTGAGCTACATCTACGATATTTTAGGTCATTTTATTTTTTTGGACAACATAATTAATGTTTAGTTTTTATAAATACAATATTAAACAAACTTGTTGAGTCTAAGAATCTCAACTTTGTTTCATCGATTTCAATCCGTACCATTGTTTTCTATGACTCCGATATATTTAAAATAGAAAGTATATAAAAAATAAATATAAAAATCAGATTGAGCTCGATTGTTGGCACATCAACCTAAGTCTCTAATTAAATTTGGGTTGAGATTTTTCAACACAGGCTCAACCCTAATTGTAAAAATGGTTGTCCAAATTCTTAAAAAATTGGGTTAGGTTCGAGTTAGCCCACCCAAGTTGCATTCTTAGACTAATGCACATGTTTATTACTGTATAGATAATATAGTAAAATTAGTAATAAAAGTACTTTAAGCAACATTATTACTAAACAAATTTAAAAGTATTTTAAGTTTAAAAAATATTTTATAAAATACCTCACGAAACACTTAACATATTTTTTACTCACTACAATTTCATGACACTCCTATTAAGCGTTTTCACCATTTTAACAGCAACGCCAAAGAGAATCTAAAGGTTGTGCTTTTAATCTATACTCACAGCATTTTCTTCTGTTTTTAATTTTTTAAAAATTTTTAATTCACTAATTAGTCTGTTCATTCTTTCTTATTCTTCTTTTAACTTAATTCATTGGCCAAACTGCTCATCACAATGAAAACTTCTTGTTTCTCTTTAGGCTTTTGTTTTTGGAATTGTATGTCATGATATATGGTTTGGGCTGACGATAAAGATGATATTTGAATAAGTTGAAGCAAAACGAAAAATTCGTTAACATGATTTCAAATGGCAAGCATGGAAAAAATGAGAAAAAAAAAATGGAGGCGATTTTGTAAAAAAAGCAAAAACATAACAGATGATTTTGATTCAATTGAAATGTATACTTTTGCTGTAATCTAGAAAAAGATGATACCTTTGGCCGCAAAATTAGAGTGTCAAAGTAATTGTGTTGGCCGTTATTTAAAAAGAAAAAAAAAAAAGGGCCGCGCGGGAGGGGGGGGGGGGGGGGGGGGGGGGCGCAAAGGGCATAAAAACCCTCCCACAATTATCGACCGGCACAAAACCCCTCTTTTAGTTTAATTGGACAATTATTAAAAAACAGCTATTAAATAGTAAAATTAATAGTTATGAGCGCAATTACATCAATGTAGTAAACTATAAAAGATCATGTGGTATGTCTTGTCCAATCATGTTAATACTTTACATCAATGATGTCTTATAAAATTTACTTTCTTCTTTTTCAACATAAGAGCAAATGCGTGACACACATGTATGTATGTATATATGGTACAATAAAGTTCAACTAATGTAAGATTAATGGATATTTTATGTCATTCATTTTTTATTTTTTTTTGTAATTAAGATTCATTTTTTGTCGATCTAATTGTTATACATACACACATTCCATAAAATAAAAAATTATAATGTGATATATATGTGAGTAGCGCGATGTGGAAGCGAATGCAAAAATTTGATTAAAACTTAAAGAGGGTGAATAGGTTTACTCGCTCGTTTGCTTAATTTTTCAAATTATCAAAACAATCCCAAATTTTAAGTCCAATAAAAATTAAAGCAATCCCACAAAACAAGTAAATAAAATAAAGTGTAATAAAATAAAGAATGCATCAGATATACGTAAAAAACTCAAAACGGGAAAAAACTACAGATGTGAGGCTTGTACCTCTGGAGAACCAAATACACTATCTTGAAGCAAAATACAACACACTATGTGCCAGATTCACACCTACTTCATTCTGACAAGAACTTGATTAGGAACGTCACAGGCTTACTCTTGCGACTCCCTTGTCCAATTGTTGCAGACTCCCGACTAACGTCACATTTCTTTCAGAAGGGTAACGGGAAGAACACGAATGTCCCCTTTATAGTGCAATCTTCTTCTCATTCCTCACCAATGAACAGTTATAGAATAAACAAAAAGATCCAGTAACCTGATCAATAATAAATCTCTAAAAGAGTCTTTGAACGATTGATCAAGCAAAGAGAGAGACACAACCTAAATCACTCATAGTATATATACGTGTGTGATCTCTCAAAAATGTAAATAAAAAAACAAAGTTCTCTATCGAAAAAATATCTCAATGCCTTCTCTCTCTAAAAAATAATATTTTTTATATGTATTGAAAGCTTAATGGAGATAAGACATATGAGATTTTTATAAATGTTAAAAACTCTAATTTTTCTCTTAAAAAAATAAGTCAAAAATAATAGAAAACGTATCTCAAATTTTAAGAAAATTTCAGAGTCAAAACACAATCAAAACAGGAAACTACAGAACCAAAATTCGCCATCAAAGGGCATGGACAGGTACAGCCGATTCTTGGACTAGTCCAAAGCTTTACCCTGCACCATCTTAAGTCTTGAGACTTCGTGGACCAGTTTGGTTAAAGCTTGGACCGGTCCAACATTGAAATTATTGCAATTTTGCCTAAAAACCCTAATTTTCAATGTCAGAACCTTCCAGTTTGAAATCTATGTGTTCTCACCACTTTATCTGGACTACGTGACTCTCATACTTGATTAACAGTGTCCACATGCGATCGAAATCATCCAAAAATTTCAAACAATCAAATCTTTATTCAAATCATTGATGTCTTCTTCTGAAGTTTCAAGCTTCACGCATTTAAATATCATTTGCATGTTTGGTATAGGACTTCATACTTGCGCTCTATATTTAATTACATGCTCAATTATAAGAATAGAATTGAAAAATTGCAACTCGATCATGATAAGCTGGAGAGGATTTTAATCCGAATAAAATACATGTGAACCATTAAAAAGGTAAAGTACCCTTTGTCATCACTGAAAAATTATTATTTATATTTGAAGATTATATAAATAGTTTTAAGTTACATAAAGTTTATATGAGAATTGAGTGAGACGAGGCAATGGCGACTAATTATGTGTTATCTGACCAACTCATGTGTTGTTTGATTAACATTTAATATTTGATATGAAATTAGGCATTTGATAACTCAATTTTAAATGTCACTTAAAAATAAGACGTTCAATAAAATTTGTTAAACTCTTTATTAGACTAACAAATTAATTCTTAAACTCTATTAAATATCTTTAAACATCGATGCTTAAAACTTGATGGATCCCGTTTGTACGGGATAAAGAAAATAATGATAATTACACTAAAAGTTTAAATATTGACCATTTAAGTAGATCATACACCAAAATTTTCTTGCATCTTAAAACATATACAAAGAAAAAGTAATATCAAACTCGTGTTCTTAGCAAATGAATTGACTACATATTAGAGCATGTCTCTTGATCCAAAGAATGAGAGTGTGGCTGCAATATCCAGCAAAATATGAAAAATATTTCTCAGATTATATTACTCAAAACTTCAATATATAACGCAGTATGTTATTTTTTGCTGAAATTATCTTCCGACTAATTAAATTTTAACACGTAACCGTACAGATTTATTCAAACACCATGAAATCATGTAGAAGCACCTCAATGCCCGTGCTTGCATCAAAAGAAATAACTCGTCATATTAAAATTATTACCCAAAATTTTATATCCTCACAGACATAATTTAGAAAACTTTAAATTTTGTGCTTTTAATCCAAAGATTTAATTAGCAAAAATCTATTCCATTTGAAAGTATGTTTGTTCATATATCAAAGACAAGCAAAAATAAAGTAGATTTATATTTAATTTTTTTCGTTTCTTTATTTTTTTGGCAATCACGGGAAGGGAGACTTGAATATGGACACAATTTAAGAGCCCTAGTATAGATCATATGCAATGCACGTGATTAAAAACCTGTAAAAAATTGTGAAAAAGAAAATGCTAAATAAACCTAAAGAAACTCATAAAAGCAATGGTTTTCAAGACTTCGATTGGCCTCTTCAACCAACAATTTCGGTGTTATTAGTACTGTTGTTGTGAAAATTTTACTTGATGAGTTTGATGTAACGGACGTAGATATCTTTCAATAAGAGGCCTCATTTATTCATTTAGATATGGTTTAGCAGAAAAACTATATAAATATGACTAATTAGATTCTCAGTTAATTTAATTATAGGTTTTCTTTCTTAGTAATATAAATAGAGTGTAGTCAAGTGTACATTGTCTTCTAATTTTTAGATTGAATTGAAGTACTAGCTAATTTATCTCAAAAGACTTATAATTCAACTATATCTCTTTCCCACATTTTTTTTATTTTTATATAATTATTCTCACCGATTATAATCTATTTTCTTCTTTTTTCTAGACTCCTTTCAATTGGTTAATTATTTTTCTAGACTTCTTTCAATTGGTTGATTAGTAAAGTTTCTAAAAAAAATAAACCTAATTAATATATTAAAATTAAACACAAAATGTTATCTTTCAGTTTCTCGCCTTAGCCTTAATATGTATTGAGCCGGTCCTTATTGTAAATTTCTCCAAATTTTGAAATCACAACAGAGAAATTAATAATACATCTCAAACAAGAATAAATCATAATCAAACTTCAAGCACTTCATTCTTCATTCTCAAAATTAAAAATTAAAATTGAGAAATATAAAATTATAATTTATAATTAACAACCATTCATTTGTTATATATCTAATCAAATTTTCATAAAAGCTATATTTATTTTTGATGAAGCAGAAAATCACTCCTAATTTGGTCAAATGACAACTTGTAAAAGGAGAAGAGAAGGGTAATCGGAAGCACACCGGCGTGGTGTTGGTCAACTACGTTCCGACGGTCAAGTCAGAAATCAGAAGAGCTTAAGAAGCTTTTAAAATCACTCAGATGGTATAATTGCGTATCTGGTATATGGACCGTCTCTATATTTATAGCGGTCTGATGGGAACGTGTCCTAGTAGGAGACTGGCTCTTCAGTTCTCTAAATTTATCTGGAGACAGAAAAGTCTTGATTAAAGCACATCTGATATCCACGTCATACAAATCACAATTGTCACGTCATATGTTTTACAATTGGAGTTAAATACTCTATCAACTTCTACTGTTTTGATACTTGAGTGCTATCCTCGTCAAAACCAAAGTAGTTTCGTTAGATTTAAATTTATTCTTCCAGCGGAAAATTTATTCACTGCTCCGAGGATTCCTTACCTATAAAAATCTCACCAATAACAAATTTGAATTTTTCATCATAAAAGAAAAAAGTAAAGAATACAATGATAATATTGGTGGGATTCCTATATAAGTGAGGGTGTGACATAATCATGATATCACTGCGGATGTGATCGTTACTCACAAAAATTCATTAGAAAAATAACATATGTTGAGAAACCCATTTGCCAAACAATAATGATTTTTATTTATTTTTACTTAAGGAACTATAGTATCACATACTCTTATATAGACAAACAAATATGATAATACTAAAATTATCAATTTTAGTAATTTTTTTTTGAAACAAATTCAACTTGTTTTTAAACAATATTACTTAAAAAATAAAATCGACAAATATAATGACTCAAACAACAATGAAAAACCCAACAGGAAACACATTCATATTGTAATATTATCGTTAAGAGAAACAAACTCACTAAACAATGTAAAAAAAAAAAAAAAAAGTACGAAAATGTAGTAGACATTCTCTAAGAACTTAAGTAATTTATACCTCCCGATTATCCACGACCATAAGCACCAATTTACTATCGCAATGTTTGTATTTCATGACATAATGCATCTATGAGTCCTAGTAGAATTGAACAAAACTGAAAAGAAAAGAAAAGAAAAAAGATCGAACACTAAAAAATTAGTAAAATAAATTAAGATAATAGAAGGAGCACAAAAAATAAAATTTTCTTTAAATTTTTTCTTAGTAACTAATATCATAACTATCAATTTCTTTAGCCACTTGCTTTGATACTTTTATATATCAATCATCAGCACTAAGACATCCCGCTCAGTAACAAAGCCACCACTTATTATAAAAGAAAACCTGTACATAGGAGAACAGTGTCCTCGAGGGTTTGAAAACAAAAAGCTGATAAAAAAACACTGACAATAAAGAAAAAAAATGGTTCGAAATAATTGAATCTAACCTAATCTATGTGGCCTCTTCAAATTTAATATTATATAAAATTAGTAGATAACTCAAATGTATTTAACAAATGTAATTGTTGTTATCTTTCGGTGTGCTAGTTAAATAAAGAGAAATAATATTAAATTAGAGAATTGTGATTTTATTGAATCCGTTTCTTGGTGATGATTCTTATGGACTAAAGAAATGAAACGGCAAAGAAACGAGATTACAGTGAAACCCCATAAATTATTAATTATTAATTTAACAAGATATTATATATACATTATTATTTTAAAAAAAACAAGATTTTATTATTATTATTATTAATCTTGTTAAATTTATCTTATCAAAAAAAGATAAGTAACACTAGATTCATATTTCAAAAAAATATCATAGTGAGTTATATATGTACTTCTTACCAAATAATTAATTTATGTAATACTCTGTGTGTGGAACCTATAGAAACCTAAGGGAATTTTCGAAATGTATTATCTTATAAATTTAAAAAATATATATTAATTTAGTATATTGGCCCAAGTCACGTAATTTGTTATTTAAAATAGATAATTAATTTATTGAGTATTAATTTATAGAGTTTTTACTTTATTTGCAACGCTCCGATTTCTGACTCCCGGAAGCCGAGGATGATTATGTCTCACGCCATCACCTCACATCAACAATTTCACTTTGATACCCCATTCGGATACTAAGTTGTCACATCCCGAGATTTGAATCACCAAAGACTCCGTCTCTATGTTCGAATCCCGAGGGTGAGACCATCAATCAAGTCTCAATGAACTAACTCTAATCTCAATTACAACGGAAGCTAAATCATGTACCTATGCGTACACATACACATACGTCTCAACATCAACTAATCTCAATGGGCCCCACATGTAGTCATGCATGTTTATCCAATCATAGTGTGGACTGCAAGTTTCATTTGTGCGAAATCTACCTTTCACAAAATCGAAATACTTCAATCAATCAAAGTACTATTGAAACCCTTATGGAATTTGACCTTCTTCTATCGAAATGTTCTGAAACAACCTCATATGATCGAAGGTCTTCGATCAATCGAAAAGGGATTTTCGCACAATCAAAATATTTCGCACGATCAAAAATGGGTTTTCGCACAATCGAAATGCCCTTTGATTGGAATCCTGAATACAATTTCCATTCTAACACCCTAAAATCTTCCATACAACCTTACAACATAAATGAAATGCTAAACGTCATATATCTCATACAATTAATCCTCAATTCATAAACATACATTCCATTCATACATTATCCCAAATTCATACATTTCATTGGTGTGGTCCTCCAAGTTCATAGTCATCATATGAATTACATGTATACAATCAAAAAACACTAGTAATTCAACTATGACTACAACTACAACAAAATTAACACACCACAATCCAGCATGGATAGCCACATACATAATACCCAAAAATAAATCTAAAGTGCCACAAGGAACTCCACTTAAATGTTCATGTCCCGTTTGTCATCGGCGCCTTATCTGTAAAAGGTTTAGGGGGAGAATGGTGAGCAAATCAACGAGCTACTGAATGACCCAACCCACCTAGGCATCAACCCGACACCAACCTACATGATATCGCTACTCTACATGGTATAATCAATGCTCTCATGTCAAATCAACACAATGCAATTCAAGAACAAATGCATTTAATCTACATTTCATGTTTAACATTTTTAACACATAAGTAACAAGATATTTACATCTTCTTTAGTTATAATCCGATACATATACATGATTGGTCAACTCCGACGATCATGTGGTGTTGGGCAACTCCGACGATTACAAAACTTAGGGTATGATTGGGTATCTTCGATGATACCTACTTCAAATACATGGTTGGGCATCTTCGACTTCCATGTATGATACACTTGAACAACACTTCGATATACACATACATGCACATTAGGCACATATATCACATAACATGTAGTTTTTCATGATTTTCTAATTCACATTCTTGTTATATTTTAATCTAGCATGCATTTCCTCAACACATTCTATATATAGCCACATATATGTCCTAAAACATGCATATCATTCACATATGTATATAATTCACAACATAATATATATTTATCATGCTCTTCAATGCACATTCTTGCTATAATTAATTCTAGCATGCATTTCATCTACACAATTCCCATATAGCCATATATATGTCCCAAAACATACATATCATTCACATATGCATATAATACACAATATAACAAGGCATGCTCTCATTTCATATACATTACATGTATAATTACACAATTCATCACATATTACAAAATGAATACTTCAAGCATGTATAATTACACAATATAAGTGGGCTTTAACTGTTGCCAATGTGAGTGGACAACTTTGACGGTCATAAGTTTTATGGACAATTCTGAATTCTTGGCATTAGCCTTGGTATGATGGGGCAACTCCGATGGTCATACCTTAATGGATAATTTCACCACTTCCGTGACATAATTAGGAAATTCCGAACCCTATGTACAACTCCCTTACATGATCCAATATCTCGAATGGATCGATAAATTGTGGCATTAGCCTCTCGCTATGCCCAAACCTCATCAAACCTCTCTATAGCGAAACCTTTAGAAATACATAGTCCCTCACCTTAAATGCCAAAGATCGCCCTGCCTTCTATCAGTATAACTTTTCTAACAAATCTGAGTGGTAAGCAATCATTGCCTTATTACCTTTATCTTTCCAGTGGTTTCTTGGACTATATTCGGCCCTAAAGCAATAGTCTCTCTGGCCTCTGTCCAACAAACCGATGACCTACAAAGTTTATTGTACAATGCTTCGAATACAGCTATCTCAATACTAGCTTGATAGCTATTATTGTATGCAAATTCCACCAATGGGAGGTGATCCTCTCATCTACCACGAAAATTAAGTGCACAAGCCCGAAGCATATCCTTCGAAATTTATATAGTACGCTCTGATTGATGATCTGTCTAAGGATGGAAAGTCATACTTAAAATGAAGGTCTATATCAAGTGTCACCTGAAAACTCTGCCAAAACTGTGATGTAAACCTCAAATCTTAATCGGATATAATGAAAATTGGTACTCCGTGCAATCTCAGAATCTGATCAATATATAAACGACTAAAAATATCCACGTCATCGGTCACTCAAATCGAAAGAAAATGAGCCACCTTGGTCAATCGATTCACAATGACCCAAACTGCGTCGTGACTCTTCCTTGACCTTGGTAATCCTGTCACAAAATCTATAGTGACGTGTTTCCACTTCCACATAGCTACTAGTAATGGTTGTAACAAACTTGCCAGTCTTTGATATTTGGCCTTCACTTGTTGACAAGTGAGGCACCTTGCCACAAAGTGTGCAACATTCTTTTTCATACATTTCCACCAATATTGTCTACGCAAGTTGTGATACATTTTAGTACCACCAAGATGCACTGCAAGTCTAAAGCTATGAAACTCTCTAAAAACCTCATCCCTACACGCTAATTGTACAACCATTTTTCCTTTTGAAACTTAAACCCTCACCGAAATGAACAATCCAGTTTTTTTTATCACTTCACCACCCGTAATTCGAGCTCAAATGCTCGCATGCAACAAAATTTCTCGGTTTGTACCAGTTCACATCCCAACTATCCCATGAAGCATCATAGTAGATCATATAACCCAACCCATGTTAAAAAATTATCAATATAGGAGCACTAGT
The DNA here is from genome assembly GCA_026545225.1 of Cornus controversa. NCBI lineage: Eukaryota > Viridiplantae > Streptophyta > Magnoliopsida > Cornales > Cornaceae > Cornus > Cornus controversa. Next base: position 48,516,537 of record CM048847.1, on the reverse strand, counting down.
AAGTCTACTCTTTAACTCCATAAAAGAATGTTTGTAAGCATCATTTCACATAAACTTGACTCCTTTATGAGTAAGTTTAGTCATCGGTACTGCTAACTTCGAAAAGTATTTTATGAAACGCCAATAATAACCCGTTAGCCCCAATAAACTACGTATCTCAAATACGTTCTTTGGTTTTTTCTCAATTCATCACTGTTTCAATCTTAGAAAGGCCCACAGAAACTTTTCCTTCCGACACCACGTGTCCAAGGAACTTCATTTCCATTAGCCAAAATTCACATTTTTCGTATTTGACACATAAACGGTGTTTCCTCAAAAGCTGTAATACTGTCCTCAAGTGAATCTCATGTTCTTCCGTAGAAGATGAGTACACGAGAATATCATCTACAAATTTGTCCAAGTATACACTAAAGACTCGGTTCATTAAATCCATGAACGTCGTCGATGCGTTCATCAAACCAAATGGCATCACTAGTAATTCATAGGGTTACAAATGAACCGAATGAGCCCTAGCCTTGGCATGTTTGGGCTCGGCTCGTGAAGATTATAGAGGTGCTCGAGCTTAAGCGAGCTTCGCTGAGCCAAGCTCAAGCTCAACTTGTCAGTTTCTCGGCAAGCTCAAACTTAGCTCGGCTTAGCTTATTTGGCCAAATTGTGTACAATCTCTATTTGTGTGTGTATATACACACACAACATCAGATTCATACAATTTTGGAGGGTGGAGGAAATCAACAAATTATCGTACACGGCATCAAATTCATACAGTTTAGAGGGTGGATGAAATCAACACATTACTATACACAACATCATATTCATACAATTTTGGGAGGGTGGAGGAAATCAACTGATTATCGTTTTCAAAGATGAAAGAAAATCAATGCCCACTCTTTCGCCAACCTCCAATCATCTTCCTCAAGAACTTAATGGAGATAATGATTCCGGAGATTGAGATACACCATCAGTGAAAAGTGACCCAATGAGAGAGATGTCAGAGAGAGAAATCTGTTACAGACCTATCGTCGGCCAGCGAGAAAGGAAGCCCTATCATCGGCCAGTGAGAAAGGAAGCCTTATTGTCGGCCAGCGAGAGAGAAAATGATGTTGTGTTGAACGTGGAAAGGAGGAAGCGGCTGTGTTGAACTCGATATGGAGAGTTGTTACCGTTGCATATAATTAGGGTTTCATACTTATTTGTTTAAGCAATCCATCCAACGACTGATACAAAGACATGTATGTGATGATGGACAACTAGGCTAAATGGATGGATTTGGGCTCATGAATGTGTGTGTAAGTTTAGGCTTATAAGTGTAAAGAATTTGGACTTATGAAAGATGTGAAAGTTTGGAGTCGTTGGACTGGATTTATATTAAATGGGCTTAAATTATTATATATAGGATTTTTTAAAAAAAATTAGACCTTTTACTAAACAAGCTTGTTCACGAGCCTAACGAGTCGAGCTTGACATTGTTCAAACTCGGTTCCTTTAACAAACGAGCCTAATTAATGTGTTCAATCTTGACTTATTTGTTTAACGAACGAGCCAAAACCAAGCCTTTAACAAGTCGAGCCCAAGCTTGTTCACGAGCAGCTCGGTTCATTTGCAGGCCTAGTAATTCATAGTGTCCAAATATAATCTGAAAGGTTATTTTCAGAATGTCATATTCCCTTACCCTCTACTAATAATACCCCAACTCATGTTCAACAACTCTTGCAATTGATCTTTCAACTCTTTTAATTCTGCCGGAGCCATACAGTATGGTGTCACAGAGATGAGCGTGGTATCGGGAGTAAGATCAATGTTAAACACCATATTCTGCATCGAAGATAACCCTGTGAAGTCCCCCAAAAATATATCTAAAAAATCACATACAACCGGTGGAAACCCTCCATGAGTCATAACCTCATCATCCTCAGCTAACAAGCTAGCTAGGACACACCCAATCCCGTTTCAAGTACCGAAACTAAGCAATGACGGTATGTAAAATTATCACGTTCTCCCATAAAATAAAAGCAGTCACTCTCTGGTGTGCACACTATCACTCTCCTACGGAGACAATCAATTATGGCTCTAAACGCAGACAGCTAATCCATACCTAGAATGACATCAAATGTTGTTATATCTAGTAGCACAAAGTCGAACACTAATCGACATCCTACAACTTTTATCTCACAAGACCGACACATTCTACCTAGTGTAACTTTACCCCCAACAGTCGTATCAATGGACAATGGTGACTTCAATGATGACACCTCTAGCCCCAAGACACAAGCAAATGCGATAGATATGAATAAATGAGATGCACCTGAATCTATCAACACCCACTCACGAGCTAGAAACTAGGAAAATACCTCTGACCACTGATGGTCCTGGTACATCCTCTGCCTGAGCAAGCGTGAAAACATGGCCCAATTTCACTAGTATACTAACATATATCGGAATACACAATATCAAGAGTGGTTCAAAACCAACCTACTCTTACCATCTGTACACCTTGGTAGACATCTTCCAGCCTATCCATACCCATAGTCTAACGTAGTATCTTTGACTAACTATATCAGTCACTCACAGCGATACCTATTAGGGATCATCTACACTTGAAATTATTTTATCACTGATCTTTTATCCTTTGTCACCCGGATGAACCAACTCAATAACCACAAGAGCCAGCGTATTGTAAGAGAAGTACTATTCCAAGAAAAATGTATGGCCATGTTATTTTTCCTAGCTAGCCCAACTCTGGCAATATGCCTTCCTTGTCTCCTACCTTGGTCTCAATTGCCAACCTCAGCAAAACACTCATTAACCACGTAATATAAGCTCCTAAGCATCCGTAAGGACTCAAACACACACTACTATTAATCATCACTAAACTCTCTGTTTGGAAAACATTAAGGTACATCATACCTTTCCCAACAACTCCATAGTCATGCTCCTAGAGTCTATCATAACATGTCTATCTCAAATATCACAATCAACTCAAATTAATTCAAACCTTCGCCTAGGTTTACCAATCCTCAAAACCCAGGATTTCCAAGTGGTTACTATTGCCACTACAAGTCACGCGATGCATAACGAAACGCTAAAGCATAACACTCGATCACATGAATTACGTTGCTACATAGCACATAACATACAACATATACTCATTTATTATGATCATCTTTTGACTTAAGCCAACCCTAGGTTGCGTTTGAACTTCTTCCTCTTAAGTGTCCATTGTGACTTACCTCATGGTGTTTACCATGTCTCGCATAAACTTTGCTCTGTCAATTTGCTCTGGTGGAGCATTAGCGCCTTTACCTCGCGCTCTCCTCGATGTCATCTTGTTATAACCACAACAAGGAAATTCAATACCAAGCGTATATACATGCGTATAACTCTCACCATGCTTACACAACATAATGACAATTCAATCCACAATTAGCATGCTCTAAAGGCGTAAGCAAGTAGTCATGTTCCACATAACAATTTATAGACTTCAAGTCTAAATCTGTATTTTCAAACGAACACATAATCAAAATGTCACCCTTCATCCTCAGGTATTTAAACCCAGTAGCTCTGATACCTAGTTGTCACGCCCTGATTTTAGACTCCCAGAAGCCGAAGTTGATTATGTCACACATCATCACTTCACATCAATAATCTTTAGATTCGAATCACCGGAGATCCCCTCTCCATGTCCGAATCCCGAGGATGAGACCATTTATCAAGTCTCAATGAACTACCTCTAATCTCAATTACAACAGAATTGAAGCTAAATCACATACCCATACATACACACACACATACGTCTCAACATCAATTAATCTCAATCGGCCCCACACGTAGTTATGCATCTATATCCAATCATAGTGTGGATTGCAAGTTTCGATTGTGCAAAATCTACCTTTTGCATAACTGAAATACTTCGATTAATCAAAGTACTATTGGACTACTATTGAAACATTTCTAGAATTTGACCCTCTTCTGTCGAAATGTTCCAATACAAGCTCGGATGATCGAAAGTCTTCGATCAATCAAAAAGGGATTTTCGCACAATCGAAGGATTTTGCACGATCAACATGCCACAAGTCGGCATGGATAACCACATACACAATATCCAAAAATAAATCCAAAATGCCACAAGGAACTCCACTTGGATGTTCATGTCCCGTTCGTCATCAACGCTTTATCTGTAAAAGGTTTAGGGGCGGGGAGAGGGGTGAACAAATCAACGAGCTCAGTAGGAATGCCCCAACCCACCTAGGCATCGATCCAACACCAACCAACATGATATACAACCATGATGTCTCTACTCTACATGGTATAATCAATGCTCTCATATCAAATCAACACAATACAATTCAAAAATGAATGCATTTAATCTATATTTCATACTTAACAGTTTAAACACATAAGCAAGAAGATATTTACACCTTTTTTAGTCATAATCCGATACATAGACATGATTGGTCAACTCTGAAGATCACGTGGTGTTGGGCAACTCCAACGACACCAAAATGTTGGTCAATTTTGATAACACTCGTATGATTGGGCAACTATGACGATCACACTTTTATGGTTATATATTGACCTTCATGATTGGGCAACTCTGACTATCATGAAACTTCAAGTATGATTAGGTATCTTCAACGATCATCCCAATGTGGGTATACTCTCACCACTTTAAATACATGGTTGGGTATTTCCGACTTCCATGCACGATACACTTGGACAACACTCCGATATACACATACGTGCACATTAGACACATATATCACATAACATGTAGTTTTTCATGTTTTTCCAATGCACATTCTTGCTATATTTTAATCTAGCATGTATTTCCTCAACACATTCCACATATAGCTATATATATGTCCCAAAACATGCATATTATTCACATATGCATATAATTCACAACATATCATATATTTCTCATGCTCTTCAACGCATATTCTTATTATAATTAACCCTAGCATGCATTTCATCTACATAATTAACAAATAGCCACATATATGTCTTAAAACATGCATATCATTCACATATGCATACAATACACAATATAATAATGCATGCTCTCATTTTATATACATTACATGTATAATTGCACAATCCATCACATATCACAAGATGAATACTTCGAGCATATATAATTACACAATATAAGGAGGAAAGACAATTCACTAACTCCCACCACTCACCCATACATGATAGCACAACTAAAACATTCCCAAATACACTAAAATCCTAGAATCGATGAATAAGAAGGAAGAAACACCCCTACCTCAAGTTTGAAGTTTTTCCCTAGCAAGCCCTAGAATCACCAAACTTTAAGTTTCTCTAAATCGAACTTTCTTTTCGTGGAATCGTAGATCGGGAGAAAGAGAACAAACTTTCCTTCTTGGACGAAGCCGAATCCAAACTTCCACTACCCTCAATTTTTGAAACTCTCTAAAGGGGGACTTTGAATCCACCAACTTGAAGAGAAAGAAGAGGGGAAAAACTTTCACTCTTAGAGCAAGCCCCAAATCTCACTATAAAGTGTTCAAAATAAAAGAAAAAAGATAGAGAAGAATAAGAGCTTGAGAAGGGCTCTAATGGCTGATTTCTCTCTCTCCTAAATTTGTCCCAGCAATATAGATATAAGTGTATTGAAAACACATTGCAAAATGACTATTTTGCCATTAAGTCACTTAATGTACCTCCCGAACTCTATTTTTGATTTCGAAAGCGGCTACGACTCTGAAATCACTTTCTTAACTCACTAAACATTTCATTTGGTCCAAAATTAAAAATAAATACTTTTCAAAAGAATTTGAATTTTTGGGCTCACCCGACCTGCTTCCCAGGCCTCATCGATCCAAAATTCTCAAATTAACCCAAACGCTCTCAAAACTATTCGGAACCTCTGAACAAGTCTCCAAATATGTTTCCCACACTTAAAACATGATAAACATCATTTAAAATGCATTTATGGCAAAAATGATGAATAAAAAGAAAACATATCAAAATTGGCCTCTGTCTCTACAGTATTCTTAATAAGAAAATCTGTTAAGTTTCGTTAAATAATATAAAGGAAAAAAAATTAATACACTTTTTTCACATGTAGTTGTGATGTGAAATGTAACGCCCCACCCTTACTCGACATAATATTGTCAATTTTTGGCTCTCCCATACCAGAGCTACCTAGGGGCTCACCCATCCTGGTATTACTCCCAGCTAAGCACGCTTAACTAAGCGTGCTTAGCTGGGAGTAGTACCAGGATGGGTGACCCCCTGGGAAATCTCTGGTTCGGGGGAGCCAAAAGCCTCATAGAAGGGTAATGAACATACATATAACACTTCACTTTCATCTATCCAGGCGATGTGGGATCGTGACACCTGTAGTCTGTCAATGTTCACCCATACCACATTCACCCACAAAGGTCGTCACAATCCACCCCCTTGGAGGCCCAACGTTCTCGTCGGTACACTTCCGGTTGGGCTCTGGCTCTTATATCATTTGTAATGCCCCACCCTATCTCGACATAATATTATTTGCTTTTGGCTCCCCCAGACCAAAGACTTTTTAGGGGGTCACCCATCCTAATACTACTCCCAATTAAGCACGCTTAACTGTAGAGTTCTGATGGGTTCACAACCACTACTCACAACTAAGTACACTTAACTATGGAGTTCTGATGGGTTCAGGACTATCACAGCTTTAAAACACGTTATGTCATAGAAGGGTGATGAACATACATATATCACTTCACTTTCACCTGCCCAGGCGATATGGGATCGTGAGACCCGTAGCCTGCCAGTGTTCACCCACACCACACCCGCCCACAAAGATCGTCACAATCCACCCCCATTGGAGGCTCGGCGTCCATGTTTGCACCCTTCTGGCTGGGCTCTGGCTCTGGCTCTGATACTGTTTGTAACGCTCCACCCTTACCCGGCATAATATTATTTGTTTTTAGCTCTCTTAAACCAGAGACGTCCCAGGGGGTCACCCATCCTAGTACTAATCTTAACTAAGCACGCTTAACTGTGGAGTTCTGATGGGGTTTACGACCACTACTCCCAACTAAGCACACTTAACTGCAGAGTTCTGATGGGTTCACAGTCATCACGGCTTTAAAATGCATCATGTCATAGAATGGTGATGAACATATATATAGCATTTCGTTTTCACCTGCCTAGGCAATATGGGATCGTGACACTCGTAGCCTGCCAGTGTTCGCCCACACCACACCCGCCTACAAAGGTCGTTACAATCCACCCCCATTGGAGGCCCGACGTCCTCATATGCACACTTTCGGCTGGGCTCTTGCTCTAATACCGTTTGTAACGCCCCACCCTTACTCGATATAATATTGTCTGCAATTGACTTTTTCGAACCAGAGACTTTCCAGGAAGTCACCTATCTTGGTACTACTCCCCAGTTAAGTATGCTTAGTAGTACCAAGATGGTAATTCCTTGGATTTCTATGGTTCAGGGTGCCAAAAGCGGATAATATTGTATCGGGTAAGGGTAATGCATTACATGAAGAGTTGTAATTATTATATTAAAGAGACATTAGTTGTGGTATGAAATGACTTTTCAATCATTAGAACTTGAAAATTTTATAACGATGAACTTTTGGAATTCTAAATACTTACAACTCTTTAATGTGAATGGAGTTCTCAAGGTTATTTTTTTGTATGCTCGATTTATAGCCAAATCTTTTTACTTGTTTGAAGATTATTCACATTTGTTTTCGAATCTTGCTTCAGTTATGGCCGGTTGAAATCATTATATCAAAGAGGGAGGGGTTTAATTTAATAAAAAGGAAGTTTATATATATTATTTTAAAAATTGTGAAAAATGTAAAAATAAAATTGACTTACACTTTTATAATATAATAATAATAATAATAACAGTAATAAAATGTATAAGAAAAATGAAAATGGCTTACACTTTTATTATAATAATAATAATAATAGATAATAGATTTTTAATTTATTCAATGGCTAGTGATACCGTGTAATTATTGCACACGTTTCAATAGGTGTTGTTTAAAGAAACTATAAAGTAACTTTTGAAAATTTTAGAAGGTAAATATTAGGTGCTGAAATTTTAAATTTAGAATTTCTTTGATGTATATTTTTAAATTTTAATTAAATAATAAATTAATTTTTATTTATTTAAAATTTTATTCCATTTTAAGTAATATATATATTTTTAAGTAATATATATATTTTTGTCATTACACGCACTAATTGCATTATCAAACAACACCGTAAACACGTTGTCACGTTGTGAGTGAATTGTGAACTACTCGTAACTGAAAACCTTGATTGAAAAAAAAAACTGAAAACCTAGTCAGCAGCAAACTCGTACACTAATGGCGGCATCTTCAGATAACGAAACCTCTGCAACCAAAACCCTAAACCCTTCCGTCGAAAACCCTAAAATGAACGGCAACGATTCCACCGTTCAATCACATCAAACGACTCCGCACGAACCATCACAAGAGCCACAAGACAGCAATGGAGAACCTTCCGATACTCAATCAGCGAACGCAATCGAACCAGGCGAGAAGAGAAAGAGACTGGACTCCTTAGAACCATCAGAGAACAAAGAATCACATGGTCCTCTTCACCCTCTGTGGAAGACGAGTCTCTGTTCGTATTTCCGGCGATCGAACGGCTCTTGTAGTCACGGCGACACTTGCCGGTATGCCCATGGCGAGGAGGAACTCCGACCCAAACCCGACAACACGTGGGACCCAACATCTGAAAGGGCCAAGAAGCTATTGAAGTCCGAGAATGGAGATAAATCGGATCAGGTCAGAGTTTCGGATACAAGAGAAGAAGATGTTATGATGACAGACGCTCTCACCGGCGATGCTTCGGATCCCGAGCTTGTGAAGTGCTTGGTGAATCTTTCGATGAAGTGGAACTCGGACATGTTGAGGAGTTTTCTTGGTGAGCAGGTGGGTGGAGTTAATGGGAAAATGTGGTGAATGCATAGAAAAATAGATTTGCATACTTGCATATTTAATAATGTGAAAACTAGTAAAACATATACCAAAATAGTACGTACTAAAACTATACAATTTTCAATTAAGTGTTTGGATCAGAGGTATTTCCTGCACCAATCAAATTTAGTTAAACATGGAGGTTTGAAAGTTAATTAAGTTTTTAAAAGATTAGATTTAGATGAATAACAATCGATAGAATTTGGGTCTAAGTTTCTTCTTTAGATACTTACGCTAATCCATGCATAGTTGTATATTATTCAAATCTGGGATTTTGAGAGAGCCTTCATGCTGGCATCTCAGTGCGTGAATTTTTAGGCGGAAATTGGTGCAAAGTTCAGTTATATTGGTGCAAAGTTCAGTTTTTTACAATCCTCCCTTGGTTTCGCAGACTATGTATGTGATTTATAAACAAATGGTGCATGTGAAATGTCTAACAAGAAAAGGGCATTCATTCGGCATGTGGTGTAGTGTGATGAATCCGTTTCTGAAGACAATTTGGCCTGACTTATATTTGGCTTTAAATGGTTCAGTTAATTTAAAGCTATGGTCTAAAGTTCATCAGTCAATTGCTATCAAGTATAAATACAAATAAGTAATGGCATAATTTATTGTTATTTTCCACAATGCCCATCAATTTTTTCTTCAATTGGAAAATTTCCTGTTTAACAAGGTTTAGTTTCGCCTTTCTGTTGTTCTTTTTTCTCCTGATTCCTTTCAATATGTAGACGGGCTTACTTCTGTGTTTTCTGTAAATTGATTAAAGTTTCTTTATTTTCTAGGGAATTCTCTATAAATCAGCCAAGAAAAAGAAAGGAATGATGGTAGGTTTTGTGACTTTTGATAATGCAGAACAAGTGAAAAGAGCAATGGAGGTATCTTATATTTTTAGCAATCAATAGGGGTTCAAGTAATCAATAAGAGTTCTTCGGAAACATGCAAAACTTTAAGAACTTGTAATCTCAAATCCCAATGTGACAGGAGCTAGATGGAAGATCTGTGGGAAACAAGAACTTAAAGGTATCAAATGTTGTTCCCCGATCATTTGAGAAGAAAACTAAATTGTCAACGCCTCTCCCTCAATGCACCCAACAAACCGCAAAACCAGGAGCAGCTGTTGACAATGTGGAGGTATCTGTATCTTCGAATGGGCTTGAAGATGTTGATACAATTGATGACAGTTTAACTCCCAATGGTTTGGGTTCAAAGGCAAGAAGTGTGCGTGATGCAGTGACACCACTTTCTCATATGCCCTATGCTGATCAGCTGGAGCACAAGAAGAATTCTCTCATGCAAATTCTCAAACGACTTGTCAGAAATACTTGTTCTTTTCTTTAATTATCATATTTTGTTTGTAGTTTCCTTGTATTAACTTTTTGAGTGGTTGTCAGTTTTTACCAATATGAATTATTATTATTTTGATGAACATGAGCTACGATATACCAATGAGTTATTTAGCCTTTTTTTTTGTTTTACTATTTGTAGACTCGCAATGCACGTAAAGCTTGTCCAAATGGTGTTTCACTTCCAGAATGGATTCTTAAATCTAAGGAAATAGGTGCTGTTCTTACCTTGTCTAACCACTTGAGAAAGATCATCTTGCATATATTTGTAGTTTTTGTAATAATATTTTGACTTTAGTAGGAGGAAAGATTTTGTTCACGGAACTTAGTGATGGTAACACTTAAATTTCTCCAAAAATTGCACAATGCCCTTTCTATTGTTATGTACAATCTAAACCTATCTCCATGCTGTATTTTAGAGCAGTATGAGATTACTTGGGACTCATGTAGTTCATCTTTTAACCCTGCAGGCGGTCTTCCATGCAAACTAGAGGGTATAGTTGAATCACCAGTTGTAAATGGATACCGGAACAAGTGTGAATTTTCTGTTGGATATTCTCTGGAGGGCAAACCAACTGTGGGCTTTATGCTTGGGAACTTCAGGTAGTCTTTGTAAATTCAGCTTTTGGGAGGTACTTATTTGCATTTTGTTTCACTTATCAAGAAAGATGAATAACTTAATTCAGGGAGGGTGTGACTGCTGTTGAGGAACCTGCAGACTGCCTCAACGTTTCTAGAATTGCTTGCAAATGTGCTGCAATATTTCAAGAGTTTCTACAACATTCAGACTTACCAATTTGGAACAGGTTGAATAATACTGGATTTTGGCGTCAGTTAACAGTAAGTTTCACTGTCTGAAGTGTAGAAAATTTGTTATTTCTTCTCTAGTAACTATTTGATGCAGTATTTGGAGTCATGAAGTTCAGTGGTTGAATTTGTTTATTTTGCTGTATCAATGAGACTGGAAAACATGTACTTCTTTCTGCACAATTTACATTCTGTTTCATGATATCTTTGATTAGGTTCGAGAAGGAAGGGAGCCAGGCAAGGGCGCTGAGGTTGAAGATTTTGGGGCCAATATTTCAGAGGTCATGGTCATGGTTCAGGTTTGTTACTAATTAACTTGCACATTGAATCTTCTCTTTCACATTTGTGGTTTTCTATTGGACATATGATGTTTCAGTGCTTTGGTATTCTATTTGTTAGAAATTTAAGAAAGGCGGAGTAGTATTTACTCTACCAAAACTAGGGTTTATAATTTTATATTAGATTACAACCCTGAATCTAAAAGGAAACTACTTGCTTGAAGATACTCATTAAATATACTCCTTGCTCAAACAGTTAAGCCAATCCAATGATATCTGATAAAGCCAAGAACAATTTCATGGTGTAACAACAGTACACCATGGTCCAATACAACCACTCACGATACTTTTCAATCTCTATTACTTCACCCTAATGGCCTAATCCACTTCAACTTGATAGGGCGACAGACACATCTTTGCACAATCACAATCTGATTGCCCAAAAAGCCCACTGTAACCAAGATACAAACAAATGATTACCAATAAAACATAATCAATTTGCACTAGGATATGGTTGGATGTGAATGTGATTGTTGCTGCTCTATCTGACTACAAGCATCAAAACTCAGGTCCACTTCACAAATGGAGGCATCACATGCATTTAGAAAAGTGGACACCATTAATGACGTCGGATTTGTAATGGCGAAAGCATAAAGCTGTGGCATTGTCCTACCCTAGAAATGGTACGATCAGCTACAGGTACGAGGTCACTGTTCTAATGGAAACACGTCTCCTGGACCATGCTCTAGTAAGCGATTTAATCCTGATGCCTCCATTGATGAAGACATCACATGTCTTCAAGCAAGAAATCAAGCCTTTATGGACTTGACATACCATTGAGGCTACAAGTACTTCAAAAATAGCAACACTTGTCACATGAACAGAACACTTCTATCTAGTTACAAAAACAAAATAGGAGGCAGGTCTGCTGAAACAATAGTATCGCATGATATAGATATAGCCAATACAATTGTAAGAGATGGTGATAGCAACAATGAGGGGGAATTTGCATACAAAGATCATTGTCTGGATGCAAATTAATGAAACAATGTATCAAATGGTAGTTGATGATGGAAAAACTTGCAGCAGATATCATATAATCTTTCAACAATTTGTTAAGAACAACACGTGACTGATGAAAAACAAAATAAAAGGAAAGAGATTAAGTATCTTGTCGAAAAGCCAAAGTTACCCAACAAAAAAAAAAGTGTGGCCAAGAATAAACATAGGAAGAAAAGTCTCAGAACCAGTGAGGCTTTGAAACCATGTTGAGATATGAAGGCTAAGTAGTATTGGCTCTAACCCATTAGAACCCTAAATCTAAAAGTAAACTACTTATATAAAGATATTCATCAGATACACTCTTATGAGTCTTACATAATTTAATCCAATCATATGAATCAAATTAAGAACAATGTTGTAATGTAACACAGTACACTAGAATCAAATTACAACTGATGACACTTCTCTATTCTCAACATTTTTGTGGAGAAAAAATAGACATAGGAAACCACATTGAGTAACATTTTCAGCAATTTGGGCCTGATATAGTGTTATGTTGTGGCCCGAAGGGGTCTTGGGGCAGTACCCTCGTGATTTTTTTTTTAGACCTATTTGGGACCCTCTTTAGGACTCTCTTGTAGCCCAGTATACAAGGGCATCTAGGTTTGGAGTGGGATGAGAGAACATTGAAAATCGTAGAAAAAAGAGTGAGAGCGAGAGCTAGAGTTTGGGGGTCTGAAACTTGTAATCTCCTTATTTTTGCATAGTGAAAACTTTTGCTGAATCTTCACCGTGAATGTTGGCACATCATCGAACCACGTAAATTCTTGTATTCTGTGTGTGGTGCTTGTTTAGTTTTCTGATGAGTTTCGTAATTGTTGCGTGGTTTGTGACTATTTGTTGTAACAAATAGTATATGTAGATCTTATACTCTTTCTTTCTTTCCTATATAATACTTGATTCAGTAACTGACAAACCAATCATGCATTGAAGCTCAACCACTATTGGACGCTCCATTTAAATTTGTGTTTATTTTCACTCTCTCTAATTTTTGAATACTTAGGTTTGCTCAGTGGGCTTTGACGATGGAATGGTAAACAGTGAACTTGAGAAGATGGGTCAAGCTTTTATTGTGGGAGCTTCTGCTGATTCTCCTTCTATACCTTTAACAGCGTTAGTAGTTCAGGTACTAATAATTCCAGTTCATGATTATATGCTTGCATCAGAATTTTTAAATTCTTTTTGCATATAGGTATATGGCATATGCAATGAGCTAATGCAGAGACTACCAACTCTCAATAGCTTTCTTCTTGAATTTGCATGTATATAGTTTGCTTGTTTTGTTGTTGCCATTATTATTTAAACGTGCAAGGAAATAAATTTGATTCAGTAATGGAAACACTGTATAAAAAGGGAATTTTAATTTACAAATTTTTACATCTTAGCATAAAACTAGCTTCTTTTTTTGTTTTTGTTTTTTTTCTGTTGGTAAATTTCTGAGTTTGTCAATTTGTCAGGCATGTGTAAACTGTAGACAGCAGCTCTATTATTTATATGGTGTGTTTGACTGTTTGGTCGCAAGATAATTCTCCTGATATGGAATTGTTTTATTGATGGAAGTAGGGTTTAGGTGCATGTGGTGTTGGTCAGTGTTAGAAATTTGGCCCGATTTCCTTAAATTTTGGGTCATCATCCTCATTGCCATCAGTGACACAAGAAACCAGGTATCACTTTAGTGGGTATCAACATCTCATCCACGCGTGTGCGCGCGCGCGTGTGAGAAAGTCCTTTGAGAAATATTTTGCTTTGTTTGGCTTTTGAATAGTGGGATCATTGTGTCTTAAACCAACTCAACTGGATGTGTTTGACATGTGTGCTACTGAGTGGTTTGGGGTTTAGGTTAGATGTGTCACGCCCCAAATTCAAATCCAAAGACTACTTTTCCAACATTCAACTCCTGACATGATTTAAATTATCATCCGATCATGTACATGAAATAACCACATTTCTAGACAATATAAAAATAAAATTCAGCAAACTAAGGATAATCCCATAGTATATATTTGTCTGTAACACCCAAACATAATATGAAATCTAATGTCATAATTACATTATGACCTCTCTACAAGATTTCTCAAGCATATTAAAAAATGAATAACAAAGAGAAATAGTAATACTACTTAATAAAGGATTATCTATCGTGCATTAGCTCGTTCATCACCTGAAATGGTAAATTAAGAGTGAGCTCACAGCTCAACAAGATTATCACTCAACAAGTTAATCATACCATCTCCTTAGTAGTAGTAGTACATTTATAAATAAGTTATTATTGTAATAATAGTAATATTCTCAATGTTGGTATTACAACTATATTTGAATTCCTTCAAATTTTGGAATTTAAATTTATGTTAATCTTCTTGATTAATTAATTCAATAATCACTTTTAATTTGTCAAGATTTTATGTCTAAGGAACTCAGCCAATATGAATAATCTCCATTATTTAAGGTAAGGAACACATCCCATTTTAATCATCTCCATCATTTAATAACAAGGAACACATCCAATATTGATCATCTCAATCAATTTATATAAATGAACACATCCAATTGCTCAAAAAGGATCACATCTATTTATCATTACACGGGAACACATCCATTATTCAAGATGGAACACATCCAATAATTATGCAAGATTATACTTTTTAGTTCCAAATCGTTTAACATTTGCTTATCTGAAAACCTTTATTTAATAATTCATACTCACTAAATTTTTAGTTAGACATAAGATATTATTGTGGTATGGTTTTCTAAACATTGGCCTTGACGTTCTTTTAGTTATCATTTCCCTACCAAGGTCTTCTACCATACTTGCTACCATTTGTGTATATATGACTACAGAATTATGTATATTTTTATATGTTTCTTTTAACCTTTCTAAGGTTTCATGGAATTCTTTTAGAATCTAGAAGATCAGTATACAAATTCCAGCATCTAACTACTAGAGGAAAACCACACGTCCCATATAGTTACTCTTCTTCAATACTAATTCATGCTTATTCATCACTGAAGCCACATTATACATATATATATGATCATGTTCATACACAGTTGTTTAGTTACAAATCTGTTATTAAGTTTAATTCCTTCATAACAGTTGACTTCCTAATCTATTAATTACTTTTGATTATTCCTAATAGTTTTTATATTTATATTTCTTATGATTTATATAATTTATTCCACTTTATAAATAATTCCCTTATTTGGATAATTTTGGTTCACTTGAATTTTATACAACTAGCAAATTCATAGATAAACTACATTCCGGACAACTCCACTAGTCAGGTCATGGTGGGCCAACTCCGTCTTTTACTTTGAACTGGGTTCAAATAGACACTGGACAGCATGGATTTGTATATGCCCTAGGTTACTTATTTAACATCAGACTCGAATGCTTAAATAATTTCTAGATTCCAACAAAACCAAAAGTGCTATTGATATACTCAATTAACCGAACCCAAAGATCCAACAACGGCATTGCAGGACCATTAATATTCACCTATTTTTGACCTGAGCTACTTGTGGTCCTTCATATTCAATATAATATGGATACAAGAATTCAAACACGCACCAATCTGTGTGACTTTCTGGGTGTATTAGAAAATTCAAGTACTAAGTTTTTATACTAATAGTTATATATATATTCTGTGAATATCCTCGTATATATATATATACACACACAAAGTATGTAATGACACAAATATCTAATTATGTATAAATGCAATTTCATTGGGTTCTGTGGACGCACAAAGATATCGTGATCATGGATTGGTTGGCATTTGTTGAGAGGTTTTTTTTATTATATGGGGATTTAAGAGGATAAGAAGGTGAAAATGATGGCATACAAAATGAAAGGAGTAGCTTTTGCATGGTGGGAACAGTTGCGGGTTTCTCGCGCATTACAGAGGAAAGCACTAGTCTTGGTTGAAGATGAAACGTCTTTTAAAAGCCGAGTTTCTTCCATTAGACTTTGAGGAGATCAAGTTTTAGCAGTACCAGGATTACACAAAGACGTGTACGAAGGTTCAGGCCCATACCGAGTTATCATTGTCTTCGAAAGATCAATTTTCTCCTACAATGGAAGGGTTTGCACAACAAGCATAATGTATAGAAAAAAGTTATATGCGGTCAAGAATTAGAATCCCAAGATAACTGTCTAAAATAGGAGAAGGAAGAACGCGATAACAGCATGAAGAAACATAAAGGACTCATTCAACTATTACAAGTGAAAGTGGCAAGGACTTTAACATTGCAAAAGAAGAGGATGGCAACGAGAAGGAAGCACAAAAATTAAAAGACGGATTGGTAGAAGAGTTACAAAACATGCGAGCTCTAATAATGAATTTAGCATCTGAGTAAAAATTGGATATATCGAAAATTAGTTATGATGAAGCTAAGGGAAAGAAAAGCAAATTAGAAACATCAAGAAATAACTATGAAGAAGATTATCGGAAGAAGATGATGGAAAAGAAAGATAACTAGGCGAAAATTTTCAAGCAAGTTTATTTAGCATTAAGATCAATAAATGATGAAATTTTGTTCATACTCATATATGATGAGCCAATTTATTTGTAGCGAAACTCAAGGACGAGTTTTTTTTTTCCAAGCAGAGGAAACTGACGTAGGACAAAAATTTTGACAAACTTGTTTTGACTCAAGGAGACCCATTCTAGATCGAAAATGACCCACTAAACAAAATGGCCCATGTCATTTTTAGGCCAAATATTCAAACATCTCAAAAAGCATCTCAAAACAGTGTTTTTTTTGTCTTATGGAGGCTTGTTGATTATTTCAGGATTTTTGTTCGGGGCCTAAACAAACTCAGATTTGGCTAAAATTTGATATTCAGTAGTTTTTATTGATTGGGTTTCTTATTCTATTTTTTTCAAATTTTTAGAGAAAGTTGAATTTTTGTCTTATTTTAAGTGTTAGTTTCCTTTTGCTAATAGGTTTCATTACAGTGTTAGGTTTTCTTTATTATAAATATGTGTACTTCAGAGAACAGAATTAATTAATTCAATTATCAATAAAATATCATATTTCTCTGCAATTTTTTCTTAACTTTGTGGATTCAAGGTTATTCCTTGTTCAATCGTGAACATTCGTAGCTTCCACTCCGTCACTTATTCTACATGCCTGTTCAAGTATCAGTAGTGACAATGACTAGTGAGCTGGACACTAGTTGTGCTAGTGTAATGACCCAATAATATATACCCATATGTATATAGATATTCTTCTATATATCTTATCTAACGTGAACTAAAACAACAACTAAATGATAATTTATGAATAAAAGTTTAGTTGATTTCATATATGTAATACTCCATGATATTGGCATAAAAATTATTTAACAGTTTCACGAACAATTAATCCTCTTAAATGCTTTATATGTAAAAGAAGGTAGGAATAACTTGCCTGACTTTAGTTAGACTCCTTCCTTAGCTATTAATCTTCCTACCTCTTCTTCTTTAATACAATCTCCTTCCCACTTCCCTTTTCTCTCTCTAAATCATTCTTCCAGAAAAATACTATAATTTCTCTGTTACGTTTGTATTTAAGAATGACTCATGCGATCTGTGTAAAGGTGATTTGCAATCGTGTGGGGGTTGGGAACATGGGTAGGTAAGTGCAGCTAAGGTTGTTAGAGATAGAGAACACCTGTTGTTAGAGATAAATCTCTATCTCTAATTTAAATTTTTTTTTATCCCAATTTGAATTTAAATCAGATATATATTTTGGGTTTTTACATATAATACCTTATATATATACACACATTTTTTTATAAGTATACACACACACACACACACACACACACACTTAAAAATGCCAGTTATTACAAGTTGCCTCAATTGTGCAGATATTTGCAAAATATCATGATATGTTGATGGAATGACACGTGGACATGTCACCTGCACAATAATACCATGAATGTATCGAAAGTTTTGCACTTTTTATGCTACACATGTTTTTCCTTGAAGTGCATGCATTCCTTTTGTCTTGAAGACAAAGGCTGAAAATCTGAATACAAGTGGGGCTGTAACCTCAAAGTGGTCTAGATAAAGAAATATTGATACATTTTTTAGTATGAATCAGATAGGAACTCCATGTGGCTGTGGCACTAACTGAATGGTTGTTTATATTGCATTGTAATAATTGTGTATTTTATATTTACACCTAAACTATATTTGAGTACTTTATATTTATACATAAACTATATTTGTCAGATTATTGACAGTGACCCTTATTTTCTCTGGATGTTGTACTTTTATGAATTTGTAATGATTGGTATTCTTTACATTTCTAGAATCTTGCATTTTTCATATTCTTCCCACTATGCATATGTTAAACATACATTTCTTCTGCAAATTGCAATATATTGACTAAAGATGTTACTCTAGTATCTCTATTAATACCTGCAGAAATTTCACAAAATTTTCATGATTGATATTAATTTTACCAACTTTGGGGAGAAATTTACTACATTGATATATGATTGATATATATCTTCATGCTTGCAATCCATTTTTTTCCTATATATTGATAAAATATGCTCAATGCATCTTAAAAGTGCCATTTTTGGCTTGTCTGTTTGGTGGTTTGTTCTCGTGCAGGATCATAAGGGAATATCAAATGCAGCACCAGCTGATGCTCCATTGCGCTCACTGCCCCTTCCAAGAGCAGAGAGTGTGTCTGGACTGGATGCAGCAAATGATGTTGTTGAAGCAAGGATTCATGATTATATAAGCAATCTTAAGTTTTGTATTTCCCCAACTGCCTTTTTCCAAGTAAGGACCTTTGGTTGTCCTCTCTCTCTCTCTCTATATATATATATATATATTTTTTTTATTTATTAAAGTTTTTCTAGTATAATTGGAAACTCTTTGAATGGCATAATGTTACAGGTAAACACCTTTGCTGCTGAGAAGTTGTATTCGCTTGCTGGGGATTGGGCCGGCTTGGGGCCTGATACTTTGCTTTTTGATATTTGCTGTGGGACTGGAACAATTGGCCTCACATTAGCTCACCGTGTTGGTATGGTAATGCTCCCCATTACAGTTTAAGAATTCTTCAATTCTCTTATTTTCAAGTATGATGTATGATGGGACTAAATATTTTTCCATCTAACATGGAAGACACTTGGCCATTTTACCTAAAAAATGGATTTGGAGAAACTATTTTGCTGCACAAAATGTATGCTGTGCAGCAAATAGTTTCTCCAAATAGGTATATTTTGTAGTCCATTTTATATCTATACTTGGAAGTATTCTATCTCTTTATGAATGTGTATATTATACACACGCTATATTTGATCTTCTTAGTTCCTTATCTTTATTATTTAGCTTATTTTGGCCTTGGAACTTTTTCAGGTTGTTGGCATTGAAATGAATGCTTCTGCAGTCTCAGATGCACTCAGGAATGCTGAAATTAATGGCATAAAAAACTGCAGATTTGTATGTGCAAAGGTGAGGATCGTGAGAAGTAGGGTGTTTCCTTTTTTTCCTTGGTTGAATCATGACAATGACTGAAGTAAGATGGCACGTTTGTCCCATGAAAACCAACCATTAAAACTGATTCATAATTTTATTTTTTCTCGATATGAAAAGAAAATTTCTACTTATAAAAGAAAATAAAAGAGTCCAGTTAATTGCAAATATCTATTTTTATTTTTTATTTTATTGTTGGGGGTTGAGTTCATCATATTTATTTTTAGATAACTCATTTGTTGTTTGTTTTTGTGTGCTATCCATGTGGTAACAGGCTGAGAACGTAATGGGATCTCTACTGAAAGAGTACCTAAATTTGCCTCAGAAAAAAGACAAGATTCCAAATGCCTCTGAAAGCAACGATGAAGAAATTATTAATGTTGAAGGCAAAGGTACCTGCGATGACAATGTACCAGAACCCAAATATGGTGCAAGCCTTCACCTTGATAGTGGTAAAGGTGCATCTGGCTGTTCCAAAAATGGCAACCAAGAACTTACAAACCAGCTTCCTAATAGTTGCACTTCTGAAAATGAGACCACTTCAATGCAGCAATTTAAAAATGTTGTTGCTATTGTGGATCCTCCACGTGTTGGACTTCATCCCACTGTAAGTAATGTGCTCCTTTATGTTGTGCTCACCAGTGTTACATAATTCTTTTTCATGTTGGTCTGCTATATATTCTACTAGCAGTCAAATCCTTGACTCCAGTTTTTTTATTGCAAATAATAACAACTGAAGTTGTTTGGACATTTGAGGTTTCCTTTCAGCCAAGTTTTAATTCTAGACAAGTCTAAGTCAACATGTATGTGAACTTCATTGTCTTGATTTATCAAGCATTGTACCATTTAGTATAATTTTCTTGATTGCCTCTGCTGTGTTCTGCATTAACAGATCCTTAAGTTTCAAGAACTGGAGATTAGCCATGCAGTTCTATCTAGAGGGGTTATGTTTTACTCCTACCTCATTGATGCATGATCTTATTGGCCTTTCTCTTGTCCTAGTGTTTTGGATTTTAAAACTCACATTTTATTGGCTCAATTAGAAGGGAGGTTGGGATTCAACCTTAAGGTCAATGGTAGTGAACAAAAGGACCTCATAGTGCTTACAAATGTATTTGGCCCATAGTTATGGTAATTTTTATTGTTCAAATCTTTTTTCTCTAACCTTGTGTTGAGTAAGTTGTGACTTTAGTCCCTTGTCTTCTGTGGACCAATATAAAAATTGTCATACTTTCATTAATTAGGATGGGATGGAATGAGCAAAAAGCCAGATAACTTGGTCAGTTAGTCAGTTTCATTGTTGAGTTATCTGATTTTCTTGTTTTGGACATTCTTTGGTAAGATTCTTCTTATGTTCCACCATGACACTTGTTTCATGTATGTATTTCCTTCTTCAGTTTAATTTTCATTATGTATTTTTTTTTTATTGCCATGAAAAAATGGATCCTGGAAATTGTTTTCAGGGTACCAAAAATACTACTGTGTTTGTGATTTATTGCTTTTTTTTCTTTATTTCCTTATCATTGAGGTTGGGGTTGTAGCTCCTAAACTGTAGAGACTGGAAAATGGTTCAAGAACCTTTCCCTCTCCTCTTTAATGGCTGGATTTGATGCAATGGGAAAGGAAAACCTAGAATTGATTTGCCGAAATCTGCACAACTGCTGTATTCTCTGTTTGGGAAGATTAAGAGCTTAATTATCAATTGAATTTGAATTTATAATTCTCGAAAGGGAAAAAATATCTATTGTCTGCTTTAAATTTGGATTGGACTACGTTATTTGATTATTTGTGGTTGTGGTGGAACTTACGGTGCAAATTAAGTGGAGCACACATGGTAAACGTTGTTTGGTCAGTAAAATTATAGTTGATGAAGTTGGTTTAAATGTTAATTTTTAAGTTTTAACAAAAGAGAGCTTTCAAAATTAAAGATTTTCCGGTAATTAGGACTCATTCTTAATATGTGGAATGTTAATGGTAAAACTGAAATGAGGGAATGAAAAAATTATGAATAGGAGATATCTGAACAAGACAATTTTTTTATTATCTTAAGATAATCAA
The DNA here is from genome assembly GCA_026545225.1 of Cornus controversa. Lineage (NCBI taxonomy): Eukaryota > Viridiplantae > Streptophyta > Magnoliopsida > Cornales > Cornaceae > Cornus > Cornus controversa. The sequence goes on along the minus strand of CM048847.1, from coordinate 48,494,521 downwards.
TTACCAGGAAAGGGAGCTTGAAGAGGATGCTGAGCATAGAATTTGTGTGAAATGTTGAAATGGACTTCCGTTGTGTGTGGTTATGGTTAATATTTGTCAGGTAAAAAATTTATTAGATGGCTCCAAGGTGAGTGGCATTAGAAAACAGAATGCTGGTGAGTGGTTATTAAGTAGCATTTTCAAGAAATGTATAGCTGGAATTAGGATATTTAGCTGGTGGGGGCAATAGAAAAGAAAAAAGGCATTTTGCATCAATTGAAACTGAGAAGGGAAATTTGTCAAGAATGACTTTGGTATATGCAATGTTAACTAATGAATGCACCGAGCAAGAGTGGTGATTTGATTTAAGTAGTTGTTAGATGGATTAAATGATGGCCAAAAGGCATGATAAGTCAGAGGAAACAAACATGCCGGGTGTATGGTTTATAGTAGTTCTTTTGATATGGCTCTAGATAAAACTAGAGGACAAAATAATTGGATTGGCTTGGGAATGTATGTGTTCATTTGAGTTGGGATTATGTGCCTAATTTTTTTTCATATTGGTCAGCTACTTAAACAGTAGTAGCATATCGACAATGCAAGTACATGCCTGATCCAGCAGTAACACAATATGTTCCTTCAGTAACACATTTCTGAAGCCTAATTTTCCGAAGGGAATATCTTGCATCTGAACCTGTAAGCCAGAACATTGTTTTTAGCTCTATAACAATCAAGTGCATGACCCACCCACGAAATTGGTTCCTCTGAATTTTGCATAATGAAATAATTTTGAACTGTGGATCATCTGATACGAAACTCTCTACACTTCTTTGAAGATCTCCTGTATATGCGCTATGAGAGTAAAATTGTAGTGGTTCTCAATTGCTTTTAAACCATGATATTGCTATCAACAAGTATAGGAACCATGATGCTTATGTGGTTTTCGGCATCCTGTGTTTGAGCTGCTTCTAGTTTGGAATCTTAGATTTGTGTCATTATGACTCTAAATGCATGAACTGTTGTATTGATTCTTATTTTGTGTGAATGCAGGTAATCAAAGCTCTGAGAACACATCCTGGTCTACGCCGGCTTGTGTAAGTTCTCATGTTAACTCGTTTTATTCCTTGTTTTGTTGATATTTTCTATTTCCCACAATCTTACATTTACTTTTCTTTTTTTTTTTAATTCTTCAGTTACATTTCCTGTAATCCTGAAAGTTTAGTAGCAAATGCTATTGAACTCTGTACACCATCTGCTGATAATGCTGAAAAGGGGAACAAGAACAACAGAGGATGGAGGAACATGAGCAGTGCTGGGCTGGCGCGGCATAGGGCCAAGTCTATGCCCAACTCAGAGCCTTTCCAACCCATAAAAGCTATGGCTGTTGATCTTTTTCCTCATACTCCACACTGTGAACTGGTGATGCTTCTGGAGAGATGAATAACTAAAAAAAAAATTCAGCTTGATTTGACATGCTTGTTTACATTTTTTTTAAGAATAGCTTCATTTTATTTATTTTCAAACAAACCGATCATGCAAATTTGTTGTATTTAAACTTAACATAATGAAAGTCTCTGATCACAAGGAACATCCCTTCATAAGCCTTTTTATTTTATTTACTTATTTATTTATTTTTTGGGTGTTGGGAGTGGGTGTGGGGTGGTTGTTTCTTAACACTTAAATGTCTCCTTGTCTCCATATTTAAGTCTCTTGTGAATGGACTGGAGGAGAATTTACTGGGCAACATTTGATCATTCTATTACCACTAAATAAATTATTGTCCCACTAAATCCTTTTTTTTTTTCGGGTTGTGTGGGGGAAGAAATGCGCGCACAAATAATTATCCTCGTGAAGAAGAAAACTCAAACCAGAATCACTAAACACTCTCATGCTCCGTTTGCTGGGAAGAAAATTAGATGGAAGGGAGAGGAGATATGAATGAGACATCTTTAAGAAGAGATTGTGTTCTTCATTTTTTAGTTTGGTCGGATGGAAGAGAAGAGGAAATAATATATCACTTTGTTTGTTAGGAAAGAAGGGAAGAGAGAATTTCGTAATTTAAAATATTTTTGATAGTTTTGTCTTTCTTCCTTTTCGTTTTGAAGGAAAACAATTCACCAATGAGAAGAAGATGCCTTGAGCATTAGAAAAGTCAATATGGTACACATAATACAGAAAGATATGTAAGAAGATACCTTGAGCATTAGAAAAGTCAATATGGTACATATGACAAAGAAAGATATGTAGTCAACATGATACACATGAGAAAAAGAAATACTGATTTCTAGTATTTAGCCCTAAGCTAATGAGATTATGAGCTTTAAGTCCTTTAATATCTAATGATAAATATAATAAAATCTCCTCTCATCTATGGAGGTAGGCTAAATTGTGTCAAATCATATAAATCTTGTGTGCCTATTATTCTTGTATCTACAATTCTTGAACATTTTTGGTGTACTAATTGTTTGACTTTACGTTGAGCGCTTTTTTGCATCTACCCCAAATTTGAAGGGATTAAAATTTGTGAAAGGGAAAGGATGACATATTCATTCTATTTTCTCTTCCCTCCTTGTGTCAAGCATAAATATGTCTCGGCATGAGTTTGGGATTAATTTTACAATACTTGCACTAATCAGACCTAATTAATATTCAAGCCCGTGACTTGGAAAAATTATTAGATAGTCTCCGAACCAGCCAATCACAGCAGAAATGTGTTGCTTACGTGTCAAGTAGTGATTGGCCAAGACCACAACTTACCATCGAAAGAAAAACGACTCGAAAGGTTTGCAGAGAAACATAATATCAAAGTGAAGTTGAAAGTGAGGCAGTCAATAAGAACAAACCTAATGTCATGTTTCTTGCGTACATATCTAGAGGACATAAACACGTAAAAGATCGATAAATTAGTTCACGGTCACCCCTTTAATATGCTTTGTATTGTTAACCCCACAACCATTCCCAGACAATCTATCCCAAAAGATTATCCAGTTTTCCACTAAAACCATATAAATGGATTTCTGATAAAGAGTAAAATTTTGGAGTTCTTAAAGGAATTCATCAAAACAAAAAGGTGTTATGCATCACCATTGTTCTAAATTGATTCTCACAAAGCAAATGCCACATTGAATAAGTCTGAATTTCAAAGTTACAATGTAATTAAATCTACAGGAGTAAATGCACCAGGCAACTCGAGAAGAAGGAAAAACAAAAAGTCTTGTACCCTTGGAGTCCACCACGATTATACAATTTAGTAATCTGCACATATAATCCATTAACAGTGCAACCAACATACATGGCCGAAGAAGCCAATTGTAAGCACTAGCAAACACAAAAACCACCTCAAAATTCAAACTATGGCCACTGTGGAGAAAACCAGGCATTTTAAAGCCCACTGGAAATTACATTAGAAGTTGATTGGTGGCCATGCCCTGGATTATATTTTAAAACCAATGCCGGTTGGTATTTCAATAGTATCCCATCTGCAGGTAATATAGCTGATTGAATTACTGTTTTCAGCCACAGTAATCATGCACCTGAAGGGTTTAGTTCAGTTCATTATGAGATGTATCTATCCTGCTGCTCTTGAAGAAGCTTTGCGGAAGATTTGGCATCCAGATATAGAGTACAGACTTCCTCAAGATCCGCCTGCAAATTGTAACAGAGATATATTCACTTGCAGAATGACATAATGAAACATTCCCTTACCAATCCATCTAGATGTGTACATATACAGAAGATTGCCAAAATAATTACCTTGCAAATACCGTCCCGGCCATTCATTTTAGCCACAATGCTGGCAGGTGATAAGAGCTGAACTGCATGCCTGAGAAAACAGGAAGATAGATTAGAAATCTCATTGAAGAAGATATGACACCATATAACTATATAAGAGAAACTGGAAGAGAAGGGGGGTTGAAGCAAACCGTAAAGATGCTTGCTGTCCAATTTCTCCAAGGTGAGCCAGACTTTCCTCATCTACAATCAGCTCCTCAACCTGTGCACGGATGGCTAAAATCTGGCCAACCATCAAAGAGCACATGTATCAATAGCTAAGCATTGGTTATATGCTTAAAGGTTGAAATAGGTTATAGATAAAACAAAATTTACATAAAAGAGGGCCTGAACCTGTATCATTTCAGCTGGACCATAAGTTTCTGTCCGTATAATCACCAAACGGTCTAACAAGTCAACAGGTATGCCATGAGGACTAGTCATATCTGTTCCTCTGCAAATTAACACAATCAAAATCAAATATCAAGAGATAATTGGGACATCATATGTAGTTAGGGCACAAAGGCCTGGTAGGCATGTTCCGGATGACACATTAAATTCTTTTGACCCCACAAAACTTAATATACTCAAAAGTCATCGTTACAGCTTACACAAATAATTCATTCAGTTTATATTTAAGCAATCAAATTCATGCACAAGTATCACTAATTATCTATTCCCCCAAGGAAAACATGAAAATTTATGAATGGAAAGATATTCAATACAATTGATTCAAAATACGCAAATGTGCATTTTGAAAAAGCCCATCTGGGCAAAGCCAACAAGTGTAGCTTTCTTGATGGCTTCTCATGAAGGCGGGTGAGCACTTAAGTGAAAAACTATAAAATAACAGTTTTGTCCCCATGTTTGTTAGATACTATCATATTTTATTTATTGTATATTGAATTACAAACCCTTGATTCTTCACCAATGAATACAAGGATATCTTTACTGGAGGGGAATTTTGAAGCAGTTGACTGAAGCTTTTCTTTTCAATATATCAAATGTGCCTGCCACACAGTCAAACAGATGAATTCAGAGGGAGCGGAGGCTTCCAGATTCAATCTTCTTGTCTTTTGTGTATAGGCGGAGTTTACATTTTCTTTTACAGTTGTCTTTGCTTGGGTTTTTTAAGAGGATATATGCCTCTGATATTCTGTAAAGGTTTCTTTTGTTAATACAATTTATTTTGATTACCAAAAAAAATTACAAACCCTAATATTAATATACTAATTCACAATAGCCCAGGTTTGTGAACATCTGCTAAAGTAGAGCTTCATACCTTACATTACATATTCCTCTGTTTGTGGCAAAAATTACTATTGGAGATAGTGAGCTCTCTAAAGCACGATTCAAGTATGAAAAGCACTCCATATCCAGCATATGTACCTGTGAATAGTGTACTATGAACAAACCACTAAAGCAATGAACAAGACATGTAAAGAGCTCAAAGTTAAAAACTGACCTCATCTATGAATAAGACTCCGGGAACGAGCTCTGCAACACCTTCGTCAATATAACGGTTAACAACCTGTATTGGCAAAATTTCAGTTAAAAAATGCATCTACCTTATATTCATGGGGTTGTATGCCATGGTAAAAAAGGGGGTTTGGATAAGGAAGAGGTATGTGACTGGGGAGATTTAAGAATACATGATCTCCGTGTTGTCTATATACGAGAAAACGAATAAATAAATTAAGCAATTAATATCTCTTTTAGATTTATAAATCAGTACCTTATTTATCTCCTGTCGTAACTTATCAGTAATTTCTGTTTTCCTGGGCTTCATCATCTGACCCATGAGAGACAATATGTCTTGTCCGCCTTGAGGCCGTGCATTTGCAGCATCCAGATCATGTAGTGTAACATCCTAATAAGCCAAAGAGAATGCTTTGTCTCTACCGTCTTATAAAGATGAAATTATATTGCAAAAGAACATCATATAGATAGAATAAATCCATCTCAGAACAACCACATAACATATATTATCACAAATAGACACTAAATTAGGTTTAATTCCGAGGTTATATCAGGAAAGTTCTTGGAGGGATCTTATCCATTCTTTCCTAACATCAAGTACAACAAACTTATATACAGATTACTACCAAGTATTAAGCCATTTACATCAAGTTGTATACAATTCATCTAGAATCTCACCAACACATAGAATACAATTACCAGCATACGAAATGGAGGCAACTCTAACCCATGTGATAAGCGTAAAGCCCAAGCAAATACGAACTTTGGGTGGAGCTACAGCCTACAAGCCAGATTAGTAATTGTAGCAATTGCAATTCTGTAAAACTTCATGTGCAGCTTAAAACCTTTCAGGTATATATTTCTCCTTAAATCAATAAATTGCATATGCAACTTGAATTCACATTCTATCAGAATCCATACAAGGAAGATTTAATTAACACAGCAATGATATGCTCTTGGAAAGGCAAAGTTCCCAAGCGGTCAGCAGAACCATATTTGAGTCATTAATCAATGAGAAAAGGAAACCTAATTATTAATCAAATCAACAAGTAAGAGAAGAATCATTAGTTGCAATCCACTAAATGGCACAACCAAGGCTTCTAATGGACTTTCACCATTACAGCTCATCATATCAACAATGGAACATAGCATACATGACAATCCCAGAGTTCATCGAAACAAACCTGAACTATCTCCTTCTTTTTGTGAACCTCTCCTTTAGGTAGTGGAACATACTCTTCAGCCTCAAGATCAAATTCTGTAGCAAATGCATCACTCCTTCCGACCCTTTTCACTGCTCCACTATTTGCTTCAACGTATATAACATCACCAACAGCTACCTGCATTTTTACCAGAAACATCACAAGAGATTAAAGAAATCAAGAAACCATAGCGCAATTTTCACTCTGAAAATGCAGTACCTCAGGGGAACAAAAGTGATTTGACCCCCATCCTAGAGATCTCTCTCACAATGTGAAACAGTACAAGGCTGATTTTTAGGCAGAATTTGTATATAAAAGCTCCACAAAGTTTTACTAAATTGAAACTGAAAATTACTGAAAACAAGAACTAAAACTCTCATTTATACACAAGAAACAAGCATATAAAGCAACTAACCTTTTCCTTAATCAAGGCATCATAAATAGTCGGGTCCAACTTCAGCTGCTTGGTTCCTTTTACAGTTTTTAACCCAATAATTACATGGCTAATGCTCTTTCCATAACCACCTGTCATACTCTCGGTTTCTTCTGGGGAGAGTTCAGTCACCTAAAAACATTAAGGAGTTTTTTGACACATCATGAACTGTGACTACTCAAACAATCGACTAAGAAGCTTGATAAAGATAACTTGCCTCTCCTTCATAAACCTCCTTATTTTCCTTGATACGTAGACCAATGGCCCGTCGGAAATTTTCCATTAAAACCTCAGTTTTCTTCACTTCCGAGGAATATACTTCTGAGCCAACCATTGGGCAAAATGGAACCTTTTGATATCCAAAAAAAAAAATTGAATTTTATATGTCGAAGAAAACCCCAGAGACATAAATCAATCTTAAGTAGAAAATAACTCAAGATCCAACCCTAAGATGCCAACTGATAGTCAGCATTGAGAAACATGACAAGTTAAATATGTTAATAAGAACAACAAGTATAAAAAGAAATCAATTAGAACAATAATAACAAGAAGTAAATATGTAACGAAGTACCTTGCTACCGAGCTCCTGAGATATTCCCAGTGCAAGTGCAGTCTTCCCAGTACCAGGAGGTCCAGCAAGCAGAAGAGCTCGGCCCGCCATCTTCTTTTGCCTTATCATATCAACTACAAGGCCTGAAGCTTCTCTTGCCGCTGCCTGACCCACAAAGCCAGCTGCCAAAGGTATTGCCTTTCCATTGGCCTAGAAAAGAGTCCGTACCAAAAACCGGAAAAGTTTTACTATTTGATCAATCAAACCAAGATGAATTGCAAAAGACCCAGAAGTCCCCTTAGGACAAATGCAATCAAACATTCGGAATGTCGAAAGGATTTTTAAAAAATGAGGATATATCACTGGTCAAATTCGAAGCAAGTGTTTGCTTTCGATGAATGCCCGAAAGAACCACTTCAAGTAATAATTATTATTCAGATTTTGAGACGAAAGAATTCATTTTCGATCATTCTACCAAAATATCAACTATTTCAAAAAAATTCACTGACTACCCTACCCATAGTCCAGGAATAGAATAATTGAGATAAATTTCTGAAGAACATTGTGATGATAAAAAATAGTAGCAAAAGAAGACAGCAATTGGATAGTTTTCATTATAAGCGATTCAATTGTTTGGTTATTAAGGAGCGCACAAGAAGAAACGTCGATTGACAAAAAAGAAATAATTTACAAACAAATAGACCAAACAACGAAAAAAAAAGTACAAAACCCTAAAACCCATATTCGTATACCGAACGAGGGTTATAACCTAAAACCCTTCCTAACCAATAAACGAAAAACGCATAAAATGAAATAGCAACGGGAAACAGAAAAGAAAAATACAACAGATGCAAAAGGGTATTCATAAATATCAAACGATAAGAAGAAGACTCTGTGCGTGTGTGTATATGTATGTACAGAAAGAGAGAGAGAGAGAGAGGAGTCTGGGTTACCTCTAGACCGAGACCTTTGATGTGAGTATGAGTAGCAATCCTCTGCTTCTTTGTTGTGGATTGAACCTCTTCTATCTTCATCTTCTCTCTCTGTGGTGAGCTCTCTCTCTGGTCTGTGGTGGTTTATGGAGGTTTTGAATGAAGTGAAGGGGACGATCGGAGGGTTTTGAAGAGTGATTTTATTATTAGGCTGCAAGTCGGGCGGTTCAACCCGCACCAACCCGAACTCAGCCCGAAATTTTTCAGGCTTGGCCGTACATATTGAATCGCGGGCCCTGGGCTGAAATTTTGGAACCCGAGTCGAAAATTTTCGGGGACGATCTGAGGAGAAGGGTTTTGAAGAGTGATTTTAGGGCTACAAGTTTTATAAGTGTTGTTATGAAGTATCATACTTGAAGCTGCTCCAATTTTATTGGTAGAGAGGCTCCAACCCCAACACAATCTTTCTCGTAATATTGGACAAAAAAATATTTATATAACCTTTCTTGTTTTTTAAATAATACCTTTTCATTAATATTTATTAATTTATTTTCAACTGTATAAAATATAACGCTTAATATTATATATTTGTTTTAGAATGTTAAAAATATGTAAACATAAATGAGAAGAGTTCTTTTAACACTTTTTCCCACTATATTATATTTTGATGTATATTATATATATATTTTTAGAATATAAATATTTATTTATTACATTTTTAAATCTATTAGTATTCATTGAATTAGTAAAAAAAATAATTACTCACTGTTTTAATAAAGACATGGACGTGCAATTTATAAATAATTACTTATACCAAATGGTCTCCAATAAATCAATAAAATTCACTAAAATAAGTAAAATTTACTAAAAACTATCTATCAAATTTATGTGATAATCAATTCTGTTATGTTACACTGTTAAGGGTTTGATTATATGACTTGTCACTCATGCCCGATAACATTATTATGTAACCATTCCATCGTTCCACCACCATAAAAATACTAGTTAAAGTATAAGAATAATATATAATTTAGTTTGGTTGAAGCATAATTTGTTTTGAAAAGATAGCAATCACAATTTATATTGTCGATGTTGACTATTTATATAAAATAATTTTATCAAGAAAATGACAAAGTATTAACAAATTGTGAGTTACTAAATTATCTTCATTTGGTCATTAACCTATTAAGTACTAAATTTTATATAAAACTCTAATTGAGGGATATCAAATTAATCCATTATAATGGATAGTAAGGATTTCACTTTGAATAATGATAGACACAATGAAAGTTATCACCGAATTTGAGAACCGAATCACTCTTATATCAAATTATAGCATAGTTTTAAAATACAAGATAGGATAGCATCATAGCAAGTAGTTGGGGAGTGCAGGATTTCACTTTGGATACATGAAATGCTTAGACTTTCACATATTCTGATTAACTAGTCAAGTGTCTAAAAAATCAATTAGATTGATTGATGAGTTTAAACCATTTAATTTGAATATCTAATTTAATGAAATTTTTTTTTTTTAGTGTCCCGATATATATAGTATAACATATAACATTTATAAATAATATAAGTTAGACCATTTTCTTTTATTTTGTCAAATCCCGATTAATTAGTCAAGTAACTAAAAAATTAATTAGATTAATTGACGAGTTTAAACCATTTAATTTAAATATCTAATTTTATGAAATTAAATTTTCTTTAGTATCCCGAGATATATAATATAACATATTACATTTATAAGTAATATAAGTTAGATCATTTTATTCTATTTTGTCAAATTATGATTAATTAGTCAATTGTCTAAAGAATCAATTAAATTAATTGATGAGCTTAAACCATTTAATCTGAATATCTAATTTTATGAAATTAAGTTTTTTTTAGTGTCATGATATATATAGTATAACATATAATAATTATAAGTAATATAAGTTAAACCACTCATTTTATTTTTTGTCAATAATACTTCAACATTAATATATAGTTCAATGTAGGGGTGCACAAAAAATTCGTGAATCCGTGAATCCGATCCGGACGAATCCAATCCGATCTATTAGCTAATGAATTGGTGGCGGATTAAAAAATTAAAATCCGTTAGCCACGGATCGGATTGTGGATTGGAGGGTTAGAAATTCGATCCGATCCGCAATCCGATCCGTGGCAATATATTTATATATATAATTAGTAATTATATGTATAACAATATAATAAGCTACATACTTACATGGGTAAACCTAAAAACTCAATATATATTATATTTGTTTATTTAACAATTGTGTTCATTTAAAAAGTGTTGTGTTTGTTGATCAATTTTTTTTTTGAAAATTTTGAAGTAGAAAAAAAAAATTCAAATAGGAGTACTAGGCCAATCTGTTAATCCGATCCGTTCAATCACGGATCGGATCGGATTGGTGGATTGCCACGGATCGGATCGGATTGGATTTTCTCCAATCCGTAATCCGCGGATCGGATTAGGATTATGCAAATCTTATCCAATCCAATCCGTGGTCACCCCTAGTTCAATGTGAAAAACATGCAAAGCATGGAAAAGTTAACCAACTATATAAAGCTTAATATTGTATTAATATCGAAAGAAATTGATGATGGTCTAAAAAATATGTTAATTTAATGAGATGTGGACCCTGAATGTCTGTTCAAAATGATCAATTTTTTGAGTGAGATTAATGTTTTTATTTGATTTCAAGATAGTGAAAGTTGTGCTATTGATTTAATTACTTAGTTAATATAATTAATAATTTTAGTTTGTTATATTGAAAATGAGGGAAAAAAATTATTGAAATTTAATTAATGTTTCAAATTGATTTTAATAAATGGTGCAAATTCTCAGTATTATAGATTAATTATTATTATTGTAGCATTTGTTGATGAAAGTTAGTGTTGGACTAGTGGTTGGAGCCTTCAACTATTTAAGACTTTAAGAAATTTGATGAAGTTTGATTTCTCACAATCTAATATTTTTTTATAAGAGACCTACCTAGCAGTGTTAGCCCGAATGTCTGGCTCGGGTTCATTAGACTGGGTTTGGTCCGGGCTAGGGTTCTCAAGTTATATTTCGGGTTTAGCCCGAATTCAATCTCTAACTCACCCGAGTTGCAGCCCTAAGAGTGAAATAAAGGGGATGACCCACCTAGCAGTACTAGCCTGAATGTTGCCCGAGTTGCAGCCCTAAGGCTCCGTTTGGATAGAAAGGAGAGAAAAGAAAGGAGTGGATAACATTAGTTATGTAAGAAAATAAAAGAAAGGAGAGCATAACAATCATTTATATATGTTTGAATAAAAAAAAAGAGAAGAGAAAAGAAAAGAAAAGAAAAGAAAATATAGTATTCTTGTTTGGATAAGATATGGGAGAGAAAAAAAAATTATAACAACTAAATTAATGTCATATCCTTCTATATTTAATGGGACATCGGTGGAATAACAATTTTATTTTTTTAATTATTGAGGGCAGTTTCGAGATTATGAAAGTATTATTTAACCCACTATCATTTCCCTCCCAATCTTCTCATTTTTTGAAGGATAGGATATGAGGGATTGGGAGGGATAACTATCCCTCAAAATCTCTCTCAATCCTCTCATTTCTCTTCATTTAAAGTACCCAAACACAAAATACACTATTCTCTCATTTATTTTCTCTCCTTATCCTTCCAAATCATTCAATCCAAACGATGCCTAAGAATGAAATAAAGGGGATGACCCACCTAGCAGTGCTAGCCCGAATGTCTATTTCGGGTTCAGCCCGAATTCAGTCTCTAACCCGTCCGAGTTGTAGCCCTAAGAGTGAAGTAAAAGGGATGACCCGGTAAACCCGCTCGAGTTGCAGTCCTAAAAGTGAAGTAAAGGGGATGACCCACCTAACAGTGCTAGCCCGAATGTCTAGCTCGGGTTCATTAGTTCGGGTTCATGACCGGGTTCGGTATGGGCTAGGGTTCTCAAGTTATATTTCGGGTTCAGTCCGAATTCAGTGTCTAACCCGTCCAACTCGCCCGAGTTGTAGCCCTAAGAATAAAGTAAAGGGGATGACCCGGTAATTATCTATACGCATATTGGGTTAAATCCTGATCACTATTTGGTGTACCGGTTTGAGGACTCGATGCATTATTGAAATTTAAATCTAACGGGTCTCGGATGGCTCATGTTAACCTAGAGTGCAAGTGTGTGGACTAGCATATCGGGTCAAATCCTGATCACCAATTGGTGTACTCGTTTGAGGACTTGATGCATTATTGAAATTTAAATCTAACGGGTCCCGAATGGCTCATGTTAACCAGGAGTGCAAGTGTATAGACTCCTATTATAGATTATATATCTTTTCCTAACGAATTTCTCACACCTTTTCCTAAACCATCCAGGACTTGGATTTATTGTCTCTTAAATTTACTTAGCCTCTAAGATTATATGACTATAAATAGGCTTTTATATATTGTTCATAAATATCAATTCAATATATAATTATTTTTCTCTATTTCTAACATGGTATTAGAGCCTATCAATTACTAGTAGTCTTTATTGTTGATCGCCTCATCGCCAGGGATGACACCGTTGATCGCCTCATCGCCGGGATGACACCATTCACTTTATCTCCTGCAGTCAGTCAAAAAGAACTTCCGCTTTATATATATAAATTATGCAGATAATAAAGAAGAAAAATATGACAACCCAGCTCAAGTTCAATTTATCGGCTCCCACTAGCATCTGTGTGTCAAAGTTGTTGATTGCAACGAGCCACTTTTCTGATTTTCAAATCAGTTTTCATTCCAACGAGCAATTTTCGGTCTTATTTTCGTTCCAACGAGTTCGCTCTTTTGCAACTTCTTTGTATGTGATTCGCAACTACTGTTGGTAACATCACTAGATTGCTTTCACGAGCCATAACATCTATGTGTCAAAGTCACTTATTTCAACGAGCTCCTTTTCTGATTTTCAAATCAGTTTTCGCTCCAATGAGCCGTTTTCGATCTTGTCGGCTCTTTTGCAGCTTCTTTGTATGTGTTCGCAGTCACAGTTGGTTACATCACCAGATTGCTTTCACGAGCCGCATTCAAGATTTTGTCTCCAAACTCAAGTTGGTTTCACATGACTCACATTGAGTTTGCGGAGGTTGTTAGATTATATATTTCCTATTATAGATTATATATCTTTTCCTAATAGGTTTCTTACACCTTCTCCTAAATCATCTAGGACTAAGATTTCTTATCTCTTAAGTTTACTTAGCCTTCAAGATTATGTGCCTATAAATAGGCTTTTATGTATTGTTCATAAATATTAATTCATATCAATTCAATATACAATTAATTTTCAATTAATTTTCTCTATTTCTAACACTCTGTAACCCGAGACCAACTCTATTTTCACGAGTCTGACCAACCATTTCTAAGAATTTCTTTTGATAGAAATAAAAAATTAAGAACCCGTTTGATAACCGTTTATATTTAGTATTTATTATTTATAAAAAAATTTGTGAAATAACTGTTTGATAATTTTGATTTTGTTTATAAATTGTCTAAACACTTTTAAAATAACACTGTAGCGGAAGTCTTTGAAACCTAAACCCGAAATGGTATTTTAGTGTTTATGTTTATTAATTTTTTTTTTCAAAATTAGTTATTATATTATTTTAAATAAAAAAGCAAAGCTAAAAGTGAGAACATGGAATTTTTTTTATAAAAAGCTATTACTTGATACAACGATAAAAAGTTATAATTATAAGTATAGACAAAATTGAAAACTATCAGTTGTTTGGAGGAAAAAAATATTGGGTACAATATGAATAATCATTATTTTACTTGATAATAATAAATAGTTACTTAGGGATATCCATGCCAGAAAAAAAACTTTAAGAAAAAAGCAAAGAAAAAAATGATATTTTGTACTCCTATCATTCATTCATTTTTAGTGTTGAAAAGAAAATGAAAAAAAAAAATATATATATATAGTAGCAAAAGAAGTTCAAGAGAAAGAGCATGCCCTCTCAATCACTCCATACAAATTGAGAAATTTTTAACTTTTTCATAAGTATATATATTTTATCAACATTACCAATAATTTGCAAAGTGTAGATATATATGTAACCCAATATTATTGGTTTCTTTTTTTATATTAATTTTCTTGCCCTTTTGTTTGTGTATAAATTTGTTGTAACATGAACCTAACTTTTTATGCAATTAACTGTGTTGAATTTTTTAAAAACATTTTAAAGTTAACAAATATGTTTTTCTATATATAATTTTAAAATAAGACAAACATTTTAGCGTATCAAACAATAGTCCTATTAATAGATAAATAAAATCCTAACATAAACATTGCTTATATAAATACTTAATCAATAAAAACTAAACATAAATGGTTATAAAATGGACTTTAATTAATTCCCTAAAGATTAATGAATAATAAATAAAAAATCTATAGAATAACAACTGAAAGAAGAAAACTTGAACACAATTCTAAATATATATTGTATATTAGAAATTATAAATATATAATAAGTTAGGTTGAAATTATTGATGACACTTCAATCCGAAACTTACACAAATTAAATTCTTAATTATCAATCATGTTTCTATTTTGAAATAAATCACAACATAACAAAAATATTACTTTTGATTCATGTAAAATGGAAAACACAAAATATAAGCAGTTGCCAAATAAGCCCTAAACTAACTTAAGTTGCAAACTACAAATCCTTCATCAAACAAATCACTTCTTCAAATCATCTAGATGAAGGATTCACTAGTTATATATGTGTCATGATTAAAAATTCTAATATACTAGTGGATTTCTTGGCATAGGCATAGACATACCAATTAATTAATTTGTTGAATTATGTGTTTTGTGTGTGTCTTAATTTTTCTTTGACAATATACAAGAAAGACTTGAACAGAATACATCTTTATTTTTTTTTTCTCTCTTTTTCGAAATTAGAAATTAAGAAGACAAACATAACTTAGATGTCTTGACATAAGCATAACAATCAGTTTGTTGAATAAGTTTTAATTGGTTGGTGTCTTTTTCTTTGACAATATACATTAAAAGCTTGAATATAATGCATGAAAAGCTTGAATAGAATGCATCATTTTTCTTCTCTTTTCTACACTAAAAATTCTCACCAGTCGTTTCTGGTTAAGTATTTCTTTTCTTTAGTTAGGTTTTTCTCCTCCTTTCTCATTTTGGTTACTTCTCTCTCTCTCTCTCTCTCTCTCTATATATATATATATATATATATGGGCAAAGTGTTTTCCCTAGCATAAATGCACTTAGAGCAATAATGATGATATAACCGAATACTTCCTTATTAGTTGGGATTCCATAACTAACTTGGAACTCGGACTGCTCTACTAAAAGCTTGTGTTTCCACTGTTGAGCAATTTTTTTTGTTGTTTTATCAAATCACAGTGAAATTTTAACTGAAGGTACCAAAAAATTGAGTTGGTCATCACTTGGATTGGTTTCAATTGCGAGAGAGACTAAAAATCATCTCTCTTCTCTCTCTCTCATTAGTCAAACAAATGTTCAATCATGGAAATCACAAATTAAGTAGAGATTTCTATGCAAGGCAGGACCAACTTAACACGGCTATATATATATATATATATATATATATATATATATATGTGGTTCAATTGCATTTACAAATTACAGCCACAGCTGGTAAAGCCGCCACCATGTATCATCACTGTACGTTGAAGACCAAACCACTGACTTTTCAATCATGTTATAGAATAAATAGTACTCCTAAATGTGTTTCATAAGTTCATCGTTTGTGAATATGTTTGTATAATAATATATATACACACACGTACACAAGTTAGTGTATTGTTCGTGTGTATGACACTATAAAAAAATTTGTTGAACTGAATCATTTTAAAAGTGTGAGAATAGGTGAATGTAGATGTGAATGTGAATTTATATGTGAATGTAATGGGTAAATCATGACGGTCAGATCGACAACAGAGATAGTTATTTTAGACTGTAGATAGATAGACATAGATATTTTGAACCGTAAGATTAATTTTTTAAGCATTTTTGACTATTAAATCATAATTTTTTTTTTAAGATAAATTCAAACACAATGCTTAAATATAATATTGATATAGATATGCAGTTCCCACCTCGATTTAGCTAAATCAAGAAAAATAGTACCTTCACTAACGAAAACGTATTTTATTTTTATACTAGAAAAAAAATAAAATTATATTATTTCTGATTAAAAACAGAAATCAGAAATAAAATTCATTAAACTTGTTTTTACAATATTTTTTAGAATAAAAAATAAAAAATAATTTTTAATAACACATTTGTTAGACATTTTATTTTATATGCTGTTACAAACGAGCCCAGACGGTGATGTTTATTCTTCTCTCTGATTATGGAATGCGTGAGGAGACTTGTGGGGTACATTGCGAAGCTGAGATAATACCTACGAAAATGACCCCCAAAGAGGCTCACAGTGTGCATATATATATAATATATATATATATATTGTTTGAACGGCCGCGAGATCAACGTGTTGTTTACAATAGTACTCACTTATTGGTTACATTTTTTGGCTAGTTTGACTCGCAGTTTACTCGAAAAAATAAACTATGCACTAAAGAATTATTCTTTCAAATTTCACTTTAGGAAAAATTGCACAAAACTTATTAATTCTTTTCTTAAGATCATACTATAATTACAACATTATCAAAAATAATTGACATCTCTCATAATTAATATAATATATTTTCATATTTATCGTTCTTACTGTTCTTGTTGATATTTTACCAACTAATGCACGCTAGATATAATAAAAAATAAAAAGAAAAAAATAAAAAGTTATCAATAACTTGTGATTCAATCTATCTCAAATATTACAGAGAAATATAAAAAAAAGGAAACTTTCAACCAATGATATAGGAGCTAAAAAGAAAAAATATATATCACTATAATGTATTTTGTTAATATCAGTAGATATATTGGTGGAGTTATCAATTTCTTGTATTTTAATCTAATGACAATTAGAGTTAACATAGGATAAACATATAGAAATTTATTGTGCTTTCAAATTTATACCATATAGAAATTTGTGGTAAATTTTAATTAATGTTTATAAAAAGAAATATAATTGTCATTAGATTAAGATATGAATCCTAAAGAAATTAAAAATATAATATAATTTATACCACATTAAGAAAAGAATTAATTAGCTTGATACTTTCTAATTCAGTAATAAAAGTTTAAATTTGAACTCATTTGAAAATAGTTCTTAAAAGTAAGACTTTTTTGTCTTAATAAAATTTATTTAGGACTTGACTGTTTTTAAGATACAAAAGTAGAACTAGGATGTACTTTTTTCTTTTAAAAAAGGGACAGCAATAAAAGCTTTGTTTTACAATACTAAGTAAATGAGACTTAGATAAATGGATTCGAGTTAGGTTAAAACTTAAAACTCATCAACTTGAATCTTTTTGGCAACTTAATTGTTACTAAGCATTGTAGTATATAGTTACAAAATGTTTGTGTAAAATGGAAAGAAAAAAAGGAGATTTGGGATTAAAAGTTCAATTCTTTATCTCTATGAAATAAAAATAAAAAATAAGAAGCAAAATTGAATCAATTTATTCTCGAGTGAATATAGAATCTGAATGTGACAACTAATTTAAACGACCATTACTGAAATTTGAAATTGAATCTATTTTTTTTATGACCATTTACTTAAATTTTTTGAAAGTGATTGGGGATGTTTGAAATCATGTACTTGAACAGTTTCGGTAACATTTTAATTATTATCTAAATTTAAATTGATAGAGAGTATTAAGCTAAGTACTTATATTCTCTAAATAGTCTTTATGTGAAAATAAAGAAAAATAAAAGAGAGTTATTATGTTATTTAAAATATAATTATATACACACACAACAACAATCAAGTTTTTTTCTTAAATTACTGTTAATCATATGTATCTATTTTGCTTTATTTAAGTCCGTGACTTTAGTCACACTATATGCTATCATATCATTCTTTACCGTTTGTTATTATATCACTCTTTACTAACTTTATTTACGTTAATTAATTTTGGTCTTCCTCTCTTCTTCGAGTATTACCATTAGATTAAGGTCGGTCCTAAGCCTAGGCGGCCAAGAGGTTGCCTAGGGACTCTCAATTTTTTTAGGGCCTCATATTATATAAGGCTCATGGCCAAACATTACTACTTTTAGGGCCACACATTTTTACGGCTTCTCAAAGGGCCCATATTATATAAGGCTCATGGCCGAACATTACTACTTTTAGGGCCAAACATTTTTACGGCTGCAATCCTTTTGAACTTTGATAATTTAATACTGCCAACTACTACTTTAATTCTCATTTGCTTGAGGTTTGTATTTGAAAGTTTGTTTAGGATCTCTCAAAATTTTGAAAATTTCAAGGCCGACCTTGCATTATCAGACTATGTCACTCTTTCTAAGTAACTCATTTAAATATCTTATTTGCACACGATCAAATAACGATTTTTTTCTCATTTTATTTCTAATTTATGATACTTCAATATTTTTTGAATGTGATCATTTATATATATATATTTAAAGTTACTAAATACACAAGGTTAATTAGAACCAACTAGTAAGGTTACTAGACTCTTGGCTTGGATGGTATCATCTCAATCTTCCCAAAAGAAAAGTGAAATATAAATAGGCTCCTCCATTATGTAACATTTAATTAAAAAAAATAAAAAAAAACTGTATGAAAGGTCAATTACAAAAACACGTTTTGTGTTGAATCACGTGTCTTTGGCAAAACATTGGTTCGTGATCCTCGTGTGGCAGTTGGATTTAATTAAATTATCTTTCCAAATGCCCAAAATGTCCTTTGTTCAATCAACTATTAACAGCAAAAGCCTCGTCAGAGCGTCATATGCTTCCAATGATGTGGCATGCTGCCCACGCGCCAATGAAAAATTACCACGTACGTCCTCACGTTCATAAGGTGGCGCGTCTGATTATGCGCGTGGTTACCTAAACGAATGGGTTAGCCCGCGCTGTTTTGCAATGGAATATCGTAAATGTCCTCTGTAGATTCCTGGGGTTTTTTTGCACTTGAGCCCTTGTACTTCCGTTTAACTCTATTCTATACATGAGTTTCATTTTTCTCTCCAACTCCAATTTATTTATTTCTTTTTCCTAAAAAAGTTGGCAAGACAAACTCACAGGACTTCAAATGAACCAAGTTGAGTCAAGTTTGAGCTCGACTTATTCATTCTTGGGCTTAACTTGAGATCACGACGAACTCGAAAAATTGAACTCGGCTCCGTTTGTTTAACAAGAAAAAATCATTCAAGTTTGATTTGATCTTATGTTCAAGATCATTTTTGGCTTGTTCAATAACTTGTACTAGCCAATATGAGTCCTATATGAGCTTATGTTTACCAACTTATGTTCATGAACATATACAAACCTATGTCTATGAACATGTTTACAAGTTCTATTCGAACCTATGTTTACGAATATATACAATCCTAGACGAGCTAAGTCCAATATTGTTTAAGGCTAGCTCGTTTACTAAACGAGTCTAGTAATTGAGCTTGACTTGTTTACTTAGCAATCGAGCTCAAGTTGATTCTTAAATGAGCAGAGCCCAAACTCTTCAACAAATCGATTCATTTGTAGCCCTACATGCTCACACTTTCATATTTGTCTCAAATGAAACTTGAATCCTCGACTTTCCCTCTATTTCATAAAGAAGACATCATATGTACTTACAACACAATGACTCTAACTCCAATTACTTGTAACAGACATTTTTAAACTTGTGAGCTATCTTTTCAAATTTCATATTAATTAATTATATTTCGATTTATGGTTGTATTCTAATTTATTTA
The DNA here is from genome assembly GCA_026545225.1 of Cornus controversa. Classification (NCBI taxonomy): domain Eukaryota; kingdom Viridiplantae; phylum Streptophyta; class Magnoliopsida; order Cornales; family Cornaceae; genus Cornus; species Cornus controversa. The sequence goes on along the minus strand of CM048847.1, from coordinate 48,474,299 downwards.
AATTGTACACAGATTTTCTGTTCAATATTTGTGTATGGACTTCTATTAGAGATGAAACTCTGATACAATGGAGTTCTAAAATAGCGCAAACATATACTAAATAGTTAAGACTAGATCATTGTTGATTTTGAAATATACAAATGGATCAAAGAGTTTGCATAATGATCTTAGAACTTGGTCAAAAGAAAATACTGTCAAAAGAAAATAATTCAACTATAATCATCTCAGAACTTGGTCAAATTTTAACTTGAAAATCATTCACCATCCTGTCATCTCAGCCATAATAGTCCACTAAGTTCAACTGTACAAGTCCAACCATAAAAAAATAATAATAAAAAAGTTGAATTATACTTACTACTAAAAGTTTGTATTATTTATCTCTGTTGTCCATAACTCATGAAATTATTAATTTTCCTTTATTACTCCCTAAGAATTAAAAGAAATGCAATGTCCCTGAGATGGCAAGAGAAAAAGATAAAAATTACAGCCTCGTACTCATCTGAGTAAACTTTTATTCAATCATCATTTTACAATAGAGTCTCAAATTGATAACAAACACAAATTTTATTGACTCAGCAAATTATGTAAAAAGTGTTGGGGCAGAATTATAAATAACAGTAACTTTGGCCCCTGCATTGTATATTGGCCAGTGGTGAATTCATCACGATAACAAATAAACAAAAAAAGATGCTCAAGAACGCAGTTTGTCCTGTTTCAGTATGTGTTCTTTTCACTAATTTTTGTTGCTATAAATTCTTAATAAATCTTCCAATTTTTTCTGAAAACCTTTTCAAACACAGGCCTCTGAGACTTCGCCCACCACCAGTTTTCTCTCTCTCTCTCTCTCTCTCTCTCTCTATATATATATATATATATATCGAGATCCTTCTATTCGCTGAATCGGCCAATCAATTCAGCTTCATAAAGCCCCAACACTACTTGAGGTATTGGTAAGTATAATCGCTCAAGCTTCTTTGGAGTTCATAATTATTGAGCTTTTAACGCTAAATTAGAGGATTCTAAGGTGAATCGTATCTTTGATTAGTATTTACAATTTTGAGTGTGAGTTGGATCAATTTAATTGGCGAAGAGAAAAAATACAGACTGTTTGGTTGCTGAGAAAGATGAGGGGAACAGTAAAGACAAAAAAGTTTGATTTTCTTTTTTTGTAGAAGACTGAAAATTAACTTAATTGCATTTATATTTGGTTTCGAACAAAGTGCTCAACTTAGTTGTACTGGATTAATTGAAAATTTGTTTTATTGTGTTATGGAACTGTGAAGGTTGAGGGCTGTTGATTGTGAAAATGGCGACCGGAGCTGTTCCTGCTTCCTTCACGGGTCTGAAAAGCAAGGACTGTGGCTTGGGGTTTGCAAAAAGTGGTGATTTTGTGAGAATTTCTAACGTGCAGAGGGTTAAATTTCGTCGAACAAAGGTCTCAGTGATCAAAAATTCGAACCCTGGCTCAGAAATTGCCGAACTTCGGCCTGCATCAGAAGGGAGCCCTCTATTAGGTATAATAGTGGTTTCTATTTTGTGCTGAAAGTTATTTGAACTGCTCTTTGAATGCATATTTAAAAGGTTTCAAACGGTCTGAGAAGTTTCACCATTTTCCCTTTGTTTGGTTTTTGAGGAAATGGAATAAACAGACAGCTAATAAAATTTTGATTGTTATGTTACATATTGATCTTCGAAAATAAAAACACAAAACTCAATTTAGACATATACTTTTATCAGCTTAAGTGAGTTCCAATTTTTGTTTTCCGTTTCCGTGTTTCCTCTGATCCCAAATTATGAGAAATCTAAAATTTGAACTTCTGACATCTTATGTTTCTTTTCTACAATTTTGGTCAGCAACAAAGCAGAAAATTTATATACCAAAAGGGGAAATTACAAAGCGGAAATTTGTATTTTGTATTAGGGTGTAAGATATCAACTATATATGCTTATAATAAGTATTTATTTAATCATTTTCTTGGATGCAGTCCCTAGGCAGAAGTATTGTGAATCCATACACAAAACTGTCAGGAGGAAAACCTGCACAGTGATGGTCGGGAATGTGGCTATTGGTAGTGAACATCCTATAAAAATTCAAACGATGACTACAACTGACACCAAGGACGTCGCTGCAACAGTTGAACAGGTGCTTCTATTTTCCTTGTTCTTCTATTTCAGCATCTAGGTTTTAGAGAAAAGAGTGATGTTTTCAACCAAGTGACAAGCTGCAGCTATATAAATTTACTTTACTTTAAGGTTAATTTATGTCAATCAGATCATATCAAAAGAATGTTGTTGTTGTTGTTGTTGTTCTATATATATATATATATATATTTGTGGTTGTTAGTGTGTTATTGCTCAGTAGTTTTCCCCCCGGTGTTTGTTAACTTGTTATTTCTCAGTACCAGCGATTTCTTTCTGTACCTAAGTTGTGGACTGATTGTTAATTCAAATTGACTGATCATCAGTAGGAATCACTGTTTGCAATTCCAAGCTATATTAGATATGCTAATTCATAACAAAACTCTGTTAATAGATCCTAAAAACACTTCTCGTCACTTAGATCTCTGTCCCTTCCTTTTTGGCCTTCTCCTTCTCTATTATTGCTTTTTTCACTTCCTGGTGCTCTCTTACACATGTATGCTGCCTTTAGCCATAAGTTTACTTGGAAAGAATATATGTGCAATTACTTGTTTCAAATCCCTTCCCTCTCCCTACCAAATATATATACATATATGTAAATAACTAAATAAATGAAAAGTACAGTCCCTAAATGTAGCAGTATAGAACAGCATAGAACAAACATTCATAAATCAGACTATTCTCTGCAGCCTGTTGTTTGCTTAACATGAATACTAGCCATCCATGTGATTAAGAGAAACTATAATGACCAACATTGAAATACCAAAGGTTTGATCTGTCTCGAGTCCCTCCCTCTCCAGGACCCAGCTGTAGTGGGACCTACACTGGGTAATGTCCTTTTTTATGATGACCAACACTCTTCTCCAACATTTCAAATGAGTATGGAGTTATAACTAACATGAAAGAAGTTAACTTTGCATATTAAGTACTGAAGTATATTGTAAAATGTTTGGGGCTTTTAGAGAACTGGACTTTATGAGTCTTCAAAAAGTTATTTTGGCCATTATGGATGCTATGTACTAAATACAAGTAAAATGATGAAAATTAGAGAAGAGCTGATTTTTATGATAAGACAAGCACGCTTTCCTTGTTATTTTTTTTCTCTTTTCAAGGTTGACAATGAGGTGATTAGTTCATGTTTAACAGGTGATGAAAATAGCTGACAAGGGAGCTGATCTTGTCCGGATAACGGTGCAAGGGAAAAGAGAAGCAGATGCATGTTTCGAAATTAAGAACTCCCTTGTTCAGAAGAAGTAGGTCTTGACTATTTAAATATATTCGGCATTTATAAATATAATATAATCAATATTATATTTGATTATGTGTCATCTGAGTAATTTACTTTTTACGCAGTTATAACATACCTCTGGTGGCAGACATTCACTTTGCCCCTTCTGTTGCATTGCGAGTCGCTGAATGCTTTGACAAAATTCGTGTCAACCCTGGAAACTTTGGTACTCTGTTAATCACTCATTCATTTGTTTTATTTTTTTCATTTATTATTCAGGAAATAATACACCCTGTTCATACGGGATAAAGGGAATGATGATGATGATTCAGGAACTAATGCAGTGTTCATTTGCAGCTGATAGACGGGCCCAGTTTGAAAAGCTGGAGTACACAGAAGAAGACTATCAAAAAGAACTAGAACATATCGAGCAGGTCAGACCACCTAACAACTTTAGGCTACCCTTTCTCAGGAAGAAGAAAAAGAAAGGGAAAGAAAGAAAAGAAAGTGTCAACTATGTAATGCTTAAAATACAAGCTTGGATTGCTGTGCAAGCACTTCATGCCAAATAAGCACATATTTCACTATTTTAATTTTTAAGTTCCTCTTTTAAAAGATGGAGTTTGTTATAGGATGGGTAATGATATTAGGGAAAAAAAGAAAAAGAAAACAAAGGTGGAAAAGAAAGGATTGAGGAAATTGAAAGGATGAAAGAGCACATCCACCGGTACAGTAATCACCAAGTTCTCTTCCGGTTGGACTTTGGAGGTTTAATAACTGAAAGAACAGAGGGCCCAGATATAAAGTGAGATGAGGAGTCCTTGCATAGTGTGTGCCACACGTTTAGTGTGTTTGTGTTTGTAGCAGAGTAACAACTTTTTTTCTACAATACGAATAATAGTTCCTTATGATAATCCCCAACGATACCCTAGTTTGTCAGTGTCAGTGGCAATTGGTGTGCCTGAGTATTGCTTAATTGTTACTGCGACAATAATTTTCAAGGAATAGAATTATTCACTTAAGAATCACTCTAGTGGTGATGCTATCATCCATTATTTCCCCTCACCCACTAATCTATTTTCATATTTGCAAACAATTTGGCCTATTGATGTAACTCCATTTGTAAATGTCTCTTCACTTTTTTGTTTTTAATTACACCAGGTTTTTTCTCCATTGGTTGAGAAATGCAAGAAATATGGAAGGGCAATGCGCATTGGGACAAACCATGGGAGCCTTTCAGATCGTATAATGAGCTACTATGGGGATTCTCCTAGGGGAATGGTGATGACTCTATCTTACATTCATACTGCTACAATAGTTTTTTTGTTCTAGTGTACTTCCAAATATAGTGATGTTATGCTAATCAAGAGCCTGAAACAGGTTGAATCTGCTTTTGAGTTTGCAAGAATTTGTCGGAAGTTGGATTTCCATAATTTTGTCTTTTCAATGAAAGCAAGCAACCCAGTTGTCATGGTCCAGGCATACCGTCTGCTAGTAGCTGAAATGTATGTTCAAGGATGGGATTATCCACTGCACCTGGGAGTTACTGAAGCAGGTGAAGGTGAGGATGGACGGATGAAATCTGCAATTGGCATCGGGACCCTTCTTCAGGTACTCTTAATCTATGGATGATATGGTATTCTGACAAATTCCACATCCATATGGATGGTATTTCTCTATTTGGAACTATATGTTGATAATGTGTTACCTAAATTTCATTGGTTCTAGTTGATTTTTTTTTTTTTCAAAACAAATTATGTGATTTGGGATTATTGTCAAGTCTACATTAGACTGCATATAAGTAAGCTTATGTGATTTTGAAGAACAATTGTCAAGGTGCATTTATTTGCATGAAATTCTGCAAGTTTGTTCAATTTTTTCACTGTATTGCTATGGTAATTTGAAGAACAATTGTACATGTAGCGTTGTGGAGTAAATAGTGATTATGGTGATACTCAAGAACTTTGTATAATAACAGGATGGTTTGGGTGATACAATCAGGGTCTCCCTCACAGAACCTCCAGAGGAGGAGATAGACCCCTGTAGAAGGCTGGCTAACCTTGGCATGAGAGCAGCTGGTCTTCAGCAAGGAGTGGTAGAATTCTACAATATAATTCGTTGATAAGTAGGCTAATGTGAATTTTAACCTTGTAAAAGACCTTTTGAATTAGCTCTTGTGGCTTTTATAAATCAGGTTCCATTTGAAGAGAAGCACAGACATTACTTTGATTTTCAACGAAGAACTGGTCAATTGCCAATGCAAAAGGAGGTCAGATATAAACTTTTTATGGGATTTTTGTGTTGAGCCTCCATATTGCTTTGTTTAGACTGCTAAAACTGGCAATTGTTGCTTGATCCAAGTACAGGGCGAAGAGGTGGATTATAGAGGTGTCCTGCACCGTGATGGCTCTGTTCTATTGTCTGTTACATTGGATCAATTGAAGGTCATTCTTGGAACTAGAATTTTCTTTTTCTACATCCTTCTTATTTATTAACACCATCACACAAGATTTAGTTCTTGTTCCTGTACATTGTTGAGTTTATAAAAACCCCTTCATTAAAGGATAAAGCAGAGAGTCCCTAGGCTTAGTCATTAATGGCATAGGGATGCAGAAAGACACAGAGAGATGAATATGGGGGAACCATCTTATTTTATGTGGGATGTGTAACGGGATTAGCATGGAGCTCAAATGTGGTGCTTTTTGCCACAAAACTGCATGGTTCTATTCTAGCTTACAAAGTGAAATGTAAAGCTGCTGCTGGCTTTCTTACAAAAACGAAGCAACAGACAACTTCACACATTTATATTCTTTCTTTTTCTTCTTGTCACCCACTGTATTAAATTTTCATTAAACTAACCGTATGCATAAATATCTGTAAGACATGCTTAAATTTTTTAAAAGAAACACCATGCTTTGTTTTGACAAGTAACAGTATTACTAAAATAGTGTCAGAGGGGCCGCCCCACGTGCACACGGAGTAGATGTTCTACTAAGTCTGATTTTCTAACTATTCTTTTAAGCTCACATTATGAATTTTGAGGAGTGGTGTTATGATAGCTTGACTTAATGACATGGAATTTGTTTTAGCTGCTGCAGTTAATCAGTTTTGTTTGTTGATTTCCAGCTTCTCTTTCCTTTTCTTTTTTCTTTTCCAGACCCCTGAACTTCTCTACAAATCACTAGCAGCCAAGCTTGTCGTTGGCATGCCATTCAAGGTTCACTCCTACTTCGCTTTATTGCATGAAATTATCATTGCAGGGCAGTTAAATTGTGTAGTTATGCTTCACAATCTTAAGATTGTAATTATATTTTGATTTAGGACCTGGCTACAGTGGACTCAATCTTATTGAGGGAGCTTCCACCGTTAGATGACCACGATGCTGTAAGGACCCCTCTTCCCTTTTGCTCCATTACCTTGATAAAATATTCATGATATAATTTGTTTTGATCATGTTTAGGCTCTGCCTTGTATTTTAAACAATTTTACACATTGTTCTGCAATTAGTAAAGGTTTAGAATGACATGATATTATTCTTTATACAATGATCAGAGGCTGGCTCTCAAGAGGTTGATTGATATAAGTATGGGGGTTATAACTCCTTTGTCAGAGCAACTGACAAAACCATTACCCAATGCTATCGTCCTGGTAAATCTGAATGAATTATCCACTGGTGCTTACAAGCTTTTGCCAGAAGGTGATGCTTGTGTTACTTTTTCTGAGCTTTCTGAATTAGGCACGCTATGTTTATACTGTTAGATGCTATTGCTGAACCTGTGTTAACAATCTAACTCTCAGGCACACGCTTGGTTGTGTCTGTACGTGGAGATGAACCTTATGAAGATCTGGAAATCCTAAAAAGTATTGATGCTACAATGCTGTTCCATGATCTACCATTTACAGAGGAGAAAATAAGCAGAGTACATGCAGCCAGGAGGTATTAATGTTACTCTTCAACAATTTAAAAGTCATTATTAGCTAAAAGCAATTAGGCAATTAGTCACCCCTTATTGAAGCTCTTCATCAAGCGTGTGATGCATGCCTGCATGCATGTGGATTCCTATGTATGTATACATGCATATGTAGTGAGAGATTCGTTCTAATGTTAAGAATGTCTTATATATATGTACGGTGAGAGCTTGATTGTTGGCCCCTTCCCTAAAAAACTATATGTTTTGTTCGGTAGCTGTAAATCACACATGCCTATTTGTTCCATTGGAGCCTTGAACCCTGAACCTTCCATTTAGAAGGAAGATGAGATACCACTTGAGCTAAGCCCTTGGTCTTAAAATTTTAAACTTTCGGGCCAATTGATAGTCTAACATGTTATTAGAGCTTTGACTCTGGGAGGTCTTGGACTCAAGTTTCTATATCTGCAGCTGTTCCCCCATTCCATTTCTCCTAGCTTTCTGTTTTGTTCTGTGTGTTTGCTTCACCACATGCGGGACGGGATTGTACATGAGGGAGTATGTATTGGAGCTTGATAGACATTGTTGGGTCCATTCCTTTAGAGTTTAAGCTTTGGGGCAATTGATGTTCTAACATTTACTGATCTTAATTCTTAAAAATAATTAAAAAAGAAAAAAGAAACTATGGATATACCTTTTTGCCTATGTTTTACCTCAAGTAGCCAGTTGGAAGTTCTGTCTTATATGAGCTTAAACTGGACCCAGGCATGCAGTCTGGCAATGCATTTGCCTATGCAGCAGTTAAGAGTGTAAATAAACTGTAGTGTGTATGCTAATTATCTTTCCTTCTTCAAGATCCTTAACTAATAAAACTGTCATCAAGATTTTTTTTTGGTTACAGCCACAGGGTACCCCAGTTCTCAGCTACCCTGGTCCTGATACTTTTGAATGTGTTTTTGGCTGCAGGCTATTTGAATTTCTTTCAGGGAATTCTTTGACCTTCCCTGTAATTCACCATATACAGTTTCCCAAAGGGATCCACAGGTAATTACTGAATTCATACTAGTTGAGTAAGATGTATGTATGACCATTTTGGTTTACACTAATTCTTACATTTGCAGGGATGATTTAGTCATTGGGGCTGGAACCAATGCAGGAGCCCTTTTAGTAGATGGACTTGGAGATGGTCTTCTATTAGAAGCCCCCGACCAGGACTTTGATTTTCTTAGAAATACTTCTTTCAATTTGCTACAAGGTTGCAGAATGCGGAATACAAAGACGGTAGGGACCCTTGGTTTTGAAAGGAGAAGAAATTGAAATAACAACTAAATGCTGTTGATTTAGATTAATTTATGAATGCCCACTGTTATTACAGGAATACGTCTCATGTCCATCCTGTGGCAGAACTTTATTTGACCTTCAGGAAATAAGTGCAGAAATAAGAGAGAAGACATCACACTTGCCTGGTGTTTCAGTAATTATCAAATCCTTCGAAGAAATTGATTGTCACTACTTTTAATTTGAGTACACACGATCTATGGTGTCATTTTGCGTCTCTTTTTTCCTATTGCAGATTGCCATCATGGGTTGCATTGTCAATGGGCCAGGGGAGATGGCTGATGCAGATTTTGGGTATGTTGGTGGTGCTCCGGGAAAGATTGACCTCTACGTTGGGAAGGTACCATTTTAGTTTTCCTTATGCATATATTATTGAAATATTTGACATCCTTATGAATCGAGATTGCATGTGTTAGAGTCCCATAAAGATCGAAACAATTGGAATATATTTTAGCGTGGTAGGCCCCAATATGGTTAATATTAAAGTGCATGCAAGTATTTTATTGAAAAGGGTTAAGTGCATAAAACACCCTCGCTATATACAAAAATGTGCAAAAACACCCCTGATGTTCAACTAACCCCCTACAGTTTCAAAATTGTTCAAATAAGGACAAATGATTAATTTTCCGGTACCGGAAATAGGAAATGACAAAAATACCCTTATGGTATGAAGCACACTCGCACATGTGGCGGCTTTATAAAGAGACACATGTAACCCATTTTTTAAAAACAAAAAAAGCTGGCATCGGTGGGTCCCACCTGTCCCCTCTCCCTCAAATGGTTTCTCTCTCTAAAGAACACTCCCCAATACGCAATCTTCTCTCTCTAAAAATCTAAACAGAAGGCCATCTCTTCTTTCTTTCCCTCTCTAAAAATCTATACCAAACACTCTCTTCTTTATCTCTCTCTCTAAAAATCTATACCAAAAGCTCTCTGCTTTATCTCTCCCTCTCTAAATCTAAACCAGAGAGGGCATTCCACTCCTCTCCAAATCCAAACACCTCTTCCCGATCCAAGACCTTCACCAACGTTTTCATTGCCATAGTTGGCTCTGGTGTTCTTGGCCGGCCTTACATCTTCAAAAGGGCCGGTTGGGTCATGGGCTCACTCATCGTCTTCTTCGTCGCCTTTCTCACAAACCATTGCATGATGTTGTTCATTCACACTTGGCAACAACTCCAAAAATGTGAATTTAGAGATAGAAAGTTTGATTTTGAGATAGAAGGTTTGGAAACCTTAGATTTTACATGCTTAATTTGATTAATTTAGACTATGAAATTACAAAGATTTTTAACTCAATAGATTATTTGATTTATGAAGCCTTGTGTTTTGATTGTGATTGGAGGCTGTTTGGATTACTAATTAGAGGCATGAAATGGCTGGTTTACCGGTGCATGAACAGAGCATGTTACTGTACAAAATCTGGGTTTACGTTTTGGGGGAGGAAGATGAATTTTAGAGAGAAACCATTTGAGGGAGAGGGGGACATGTGAGGCCCACTGATGCTAGCTTTTTTGTTTTTAAAAATGGATTACATGTGTCTCTTTATAGCAGTGTATGTATGTCTTAATTTGATTAATTTAGACTATGAAATTTAACTAGAGGGGTATTTCAGAATTTTAAAAGTAATTTAAGTCAAACATGCCGGTCAACGATTGTATTTGAACGGAATCTACCCCGGGGGGGGGGGGGGATGGGTATTTGCACATTGGAGATAATTAGTGGGGGGTGATATGCGCATACCAAATTGGAGGGTGTTTTTTTTGCACATTTCTGTATATAATGACGGTGTTTTTTGCACTTAACCCTATTGAAAATGATTTTCCTAAAGGACTTTGTTGTGTTTCTTTGCTTACATCTCCAAAATACTTGAATTGAGACGAATCAAATTTGTGCGAAAGTAGACTTTTTAAGCTTTCTTACGTTGGGTAGTTCACGAAAATTGAAGTTTGGATGGAGAACACATGAACTTTTGAAGTTTGAAAATGCAGAAACGATTTTTTTTGAGAAAATAAAATGAACACCACAAAAATGTCCTCTATAGAGTGTTTTCGTTGTCACAGTAAAGGTCATTATGCTTCACATTGTCCTCATCGTACCTTGACCTTAAACATTGAGTCAAATGAAATTGTTGGAGAGGAAGGTCTTAGTCTTATTGAAGCTGTAGAAGATCCCCTAGAAAAACTAAGAACACACGGTGCCAGACAGCACCTGACCAGGTGCCACAGTGCACCTTGTGACATGTTGTGTATCACTTCAGGTGCAGGCTCCTACGGTCATGGCATCTATCTCTAACACGATCCTTCACTCCACAAATTTGATATCTCACTCTCTGGGCATCCATTCTGTGATCAAGTGGTTCCCATTGTTTGAAGAATAGTTCAAAAACTTTGTATAGTTGATCTTTGAGCTAAGAAAGCGAGATTGGATGTATTTGGATGGGTTTGGCCTCTAACCCTACTTTGGAGATTAAGGAAGCCTCATATGTGTTCTGTGTATACCTCACACTCACCCTCCGACTGACACCACTTGAATCAGACTTAAACCACCCAGTTTGAAACAAGATCAAACAAAAGGATTCGAAAGAATGCTAGGTCTTAATGTTTGATGAGCGTGGGCTCAAACTTGAATTCCATCTACTCTGGATTGGTTTGGGGAGTTCAAGAATATCTGGGAGGATCTTAATTTTTTTTTTGGAAACTCTACCCTTCCAACCATCGGCCCTTTGGATTTATGGCTGCAAGGTAAACATTGGATATGTGTAATCACCCGCAAACCACACATATCATTTAAACTAGGGTGTTTTTGCGCCTTGTGAGAATTGAATCCAGAAAGCTTGAGTTTACGGCTCGCCCTTATCCATGGGCCACCCGTGCAGGTAAGAGGATCTTCAAGTTGGGGAAAGGTGCATCTGAACATTTTTTAATATTTTATTACATATATGAGTAGTTGATAATCTTAAATAATATGATGGGGTGCCTTCAATTCTATCCTTGCGTACTAAACAATTTCAAGATTACCATTCGAGATGAAAAGGGAAAGGCACCCCATCATATTATTTGTAGGCCATGAGCAACGACTCTTTTATTAAGTGGGGTTCGTTTATTATATTTGCTATACGTGGGCTTTCAATATTCAAACATCAATGTTATAATGGGTCTGTAGTCTAGAAATTATTTTATTGAGTTGAGTTGAGTTCATGTTATAATGGGGTTTTCATTGCGGGTTTCCATATGGGGGGTTTGAGAAAGGCTCTAGAGGATAATTGAATGCGAGCCCACCAATGGTCGCTTCATAGGCCACCAATTCCAATTTGTGGGTCAGTCCTCAGAAACTGCAGACGTGGTTTGCAATCATGGACTTGGACTCTGATGCAGTGTTAACAAACTCGGGCTTGTATCAGCAGAACGCAACAGTTTTATACCTGAAACCAGTATCAGTTGGTATGAATGTTCATATAATGTAGTTTCACAACACTTGAGCGTGTCATTCACGGCTATAATTATGTTGGTTCCAAAGAATTTGAATTGAAGGTTAATTGTGAGTTGTTTTAAATTTCAGACGGTGGTAAAGCGAGGGATTGATATGGAGCGTGCAACTGATGCCTTGATCCAACTAATAAAGGATCACGGCCGCTGGGTGGACCCTTCTGCAGAAGAGTAAAATCAAGCAAAATAGTACTAATAAAAGAGTAATCAAAATGGGGATCATTGTACTATTGTTTGTATATTAGGGTTTTACAGAGCTGAGATCACTAAATTGTAAGCAGCAGCAGTACATTATAGGAAGTTTTAACATAAGAGCTGCTATAAGAAAGATGCAATGGATGCATTATATATTGTTTGATTAGTATACAGGTAACATTATACTCTTCCAATCAATGAATGAATTTGTATTTTATGTGTAAACGCACGACCAAATCAAACTACGAAACACTGTATATATATATATATACGTATTTATTTACCATGTGCAGTTGTGACTCACATATGCACCATTATCTTAGTTGGTCACACTTGTGGATGAAACCTTGGCTACATTGTCATGTATAGCTAGCCCCTTGGTTTACCAAGAGGTCCATGGGTCATAGTTGGGCCAAAGTCATTAGCGATCAATTATAATGACTAAAGAACAAACTTGTTATGAGAGGGCACAAAACCATGATATTCTGAACAAGGAATCAAACCCACCTCGCTCAATCAAACAATTTTATTATGCACAAAACATTCACGTGCCCCTCACGAGTTTGGTAAAGCCATTGTCATGTAGAAATATGATTCTATAATTTTGAACACGTCTGGACCGGGAGTCACCAGATGCAATCCTATGCAATGTATCAATCGTTGTCTAGCTTCTTCACATTTCTGACTTTATATTAATTTCATTTTGGTACCCAAATTTGTCTTGTTCTCTCCCTATCACTGTCGGGGTGTGTGCGAGAAATTTCATTTTGGTACCCAATTTGTCTTGTTCTCTCTCCCATCTCTGTCTCTCTGTGTGTGAGTGAGAGAGAGAGAGAGAGAGAGAGAGAGGCCATAACCCAATGACAGCCTGGAGTCTATGTGCGGAAATGACATAATTAATTTCACATCTTCAATACTGTAAGGTTGATGTTATTTCAATGCTTAGTTGTATTCATGTTCACGAGAAAGTATTGAAAGTATTCAATAGTTCGGAGTACTCACGCGTGTTATTCGAGCAATGTAAACAATCTATTTTTCTTAATAACAGAGAAGCGAGGAGTTTTTTTAAATATAAAAAAAATGAGTCGTTTTCATTCCCCGGCCAACGAAATAAAAAATATCCCCAATTTTTTATTATTAGGAAAAATAGGAAGTTTATATAATATCACATGTAAGTACTCGGATATTGAATACTTTCTCCAAAAAGAAAATCATGGAATTTATACCTTTATTTCTAAGGGACAATCCACGTAAAGTTGGTGTGTGTTAGATTCAGGAACCATTAGTCTAAATAAAATCTACACAGTAAAAAATATATTTAAGTTGGTAGACAATTGTCTTTTATAAATAATACCAAAGATTGAGAAATTTTGGTTTGGAATAAAAAAAGTGATCATACTTTAAGCACTCCTGAGTCCTGAGATAGAGATTCAACACCACAATGCACATGACACATTTTCTGTCATAATATTAAATGGTAGATAGATCATCCACTGAGTTACATTTTTCACACAGCGCTTCACAAGTTTGTTATTCTCACCATAGTACAAAAGCCTTAATTAACTCTTGCAACACAAAACAATACCATTAAAAAATAATAATAAATAAATGTTCCATAATATTATGACCAAACAATATTTATTTAATATACCACCAAATGAGACATTTTAATTTTGCCTCGACTTGGTTTCAGTCAATGTCACTCTCAAATGCAATAAACGGATGATTATATTACGCAATTACAAAGAAATTTAAATAATTTCTATGCTCTTTTCACATAAAAAGAAAATTAAACCAGTGAGTGACAAACGAAAATGAACTAACAGTGTAGTAGTCTAAATTCAAATAACAGCTAATTTCTCGATTTTTTTAAAAAAAATAACTGGTCATTGAATGATGTTTAAATAATAATAATAATAATAATAATAATAGTACATTCTAAAAAAATCATTCAATATTTATTAGCACTAAAGAATCAAACAAATCACCATCCCAATATCAATGGAATAACTCTTAAGAGATTATAGTTTACATATATCTAGAGAAGCTCTGTCCTGGCTGCGTACCCGTACTGAGATCGCCGGATGTTCTGCTGCCGTTTCTTGTACACCATCACTCCGAAACCGACGAGACATGCGCCGGCGATCACTCCAAAGACAATCCCAGCCTTCTGTCCACCTTTCAGTCCATCGGACGACCCCGCTTCCCCAGAATCCGCATTCATATCACTCTTCACGGAAACGATGCCGCTCGCATTAGTCGGCGCCGGAGCCGGTGTAGTATTTGCCGGAGAATCCGACGGAGACGGCGTTGGAGACGAACCAGGAGCAGGAGCAGGAGCGGGAGCAGACAGCGGAGGCGCCGGAGGAGAACTTAATTCCGGCGAAGGACTCACCGGAGATTTAGCTTCAGGCGACGGAGACTTTGCGTCGAGTAGCGGAGCCGGACTCGGTGAGATCTTCGGTGGATCCGCAGATACTACCAAAAAAAGCCCTAACAGGAGAGAGAGAGTGTGAAGTTTGGCCATTGCAAAAGCTTTTGCTTTACTCGATCTGCAACAAAAGAATGATTAGCAATGTGAATCAATCTCTCAGATCTAAACAAAAAGCTTGATAAATGCTAGTAATGCAAGACAGAAGCAGATCTAATGAGAGGAAGTGAAAGAAGCGTAGAAAGAGAGAGAGCAGACCTCGAGATGAGCAAGAAGCAAAGTGGAGCTTGCTTCACGGCTCGGCGATAGCAAGTAAGATCTGGACACGTGGCGGTGGAGCGAAAGAGGGGAACACTAGATTCAAGCGGTGGCGTGAAGGAGTAAGAAAAGGTGGAGGGTATGGAATGGAGATTTGCTTCAAGCAGAAGGATAGTTTGGATTTATATAAGAAAGGAATTGGAATTTGAAATTTAAATATGAGAAGGAAAAGGAATTGATATTTGAATAGACCGAGGGAAGGAAATGTGTAGAAATTGTATGAAGAAAGGGAAGTGAAAATGAAGGGAAATTAGAGAGGCGTTAATGGAAGAGAAAGCAATGGAATTGGAAGACAAAGCCAAACACTTCGGTTCTTCAAAATGATATTTAAATCTAATAGGCTGCCAATTTCGGTGAAAAGCCAAACATTTCGGTTCTCATCCAATAATATAATGTTACGTATAATAAATGGTGAGTTTCTCTCCCTTTATTTACGGGCAATGCTTCTCTCCAATCTGAATTTTATCTTAATTTTTCTTAATACCAATCATCTCAAATCTCATTTTATGTTTATCTTTTATCTTCGTGATATCTTATGGATGATTACTGAAGTTTTAAATAAAGAGGAGCCAAGCCTATTCTTGTGCTGCGTGTAAATGGAATGAAATATAACGAGTTAGTGATTTTTATTTTAATGTTTGGTTGTAAATATGAAATAATGTAAGAATAAAATAATCATCATCATTTTAGCGTTTTGTTGGACTAATTTAAAATTTAGGATATAATGAGTTTTAAATTGATTTATCAAAAATATTTTTCTCAACAACAAATAATATAAACTAACAAAATAACATTATTTAATATTTTTTTTAAAAAAAAATGGTGACGATGGCGATAGTGGTGGTGGTGCTGGTAGTGGTGGAAGGTGATGACGTTAGTGATGAAAAGCGGCAATGGTGTTGGTGGCAGTGACGGTGGTGGTTGCGATGGTGATAGAGGTGGTGGTAGAGAGCAGCAGTCGTGTTGGTGAAAGGCAATAGTGGTGGTGAAAGGTGACAGTGGTGGCGGCGGCAGTGGTGGAAATTAGTGGAGGTGGCGGCAATTTTTAGACTTTTGAAACGTGATATTTGTAAAAAAAAATTTGCCTGAAAATAAAATGATCATTCATAAGTTGAGATGTGAAATATATTTTTATTTTTACTTTCATTATAGGAAATGGACTTAAAATGGTCATTCCACTTTAATTGTCCTACCAAACAAAGGAATAATCAGAGAGAATAAACCTGAAATGATTATTTTCATTTTAATTATGCTACCGAACAAAAGAGTGGTTGAAATGAGCATTACATTTTATTTCATTGATGTGTACCAAACATAACACCAATGGTTTAATATTTGGAGTTTAATCTCTGATCTAGTTTTTACATTTCAAATAATTAATTATCTCAACTTCATTGGTGTGACTGTGATCCTATGTTAGAATTAAGTGCATTGTTCCTTTCACCGGAGATGGTGGTGATCACTCCACCGGCAATATGAGGCCCATGCTGGATTGATTCAATCATTTCAATGCACGGGAAGTTGCAGTGGCACTTTACAAGATTTTAGTTTCTAAATAGAAATTGAGTTTGCATCTATACAAAGAGATACAACTGATTTTTGTGATTTAAATTATGTATTGTGAAAGTAACATTTTCTCGTTGTCAATTTGAATATTTAATTATCGATGTAATGTAAGAGTAAGTTTTTCGTGAGGAGCACCTCACAGCATCTGTCATGAGTTCTCTTATATATATATATATATATATATATATATATATAATCACTTTTTAACAGTCATGCAATAAACATACCCTGTCAAAATATTTTTAAGTCAAGAGGGCCAAAAAATTTTCAGTATTTCTCAAAAAAAAGGTACAAGAAACTTTTCTATGCTATATTTTGGATCATATCACATCCTCACATTTGTAAAAGTAAGCAAATTACTCCCTCTTGCACATATTATCATTTTCTATGACCATTTTATTTTTCTATTATTATAAAAAATAAAGAACAATTGAGAGATGAGAGTTTTTTTTTTATATTAAGTTATATCAATTTTCGAAAATAAAAATGCACAATTACATAATAAAAAAATACGAAATTTTTTTATTTTTTGAAAAATTTTCCATTAGAGAGAGATATGATTTTTTATATTAAGTTTTTCTTCATCTTAAAAAAAAAAAGAGGAGTTTTTTTCTTGAAAAATTTTTTGGAAATTGTTTCAGGAAAAAAATTAAATATGCACAATAATAAAATTTTCAGATTTTATTTTTTATTTTTTTGAAAATTGTTTTATTTTCATAAATTCTTTTTCTTTCTAATGAAAAAAGTTAAAGAAACAATTTAAAAAAAAAATCAAAATTTTTTTATTAAGTAATTGTGCATATTTAGTCTTTTTTTGGGGGAAATTATTTGCCAGAAAAACTCCTTTTTTTATTTAAGTAAAAAAAAAATTGATATAAAAAAATTCTTTTTTCTAATGAAAAATTTTCAGAAAAAAAAAAATCAAAAATTTTTATTATATAATTCTGCATTTTTTAGTTTTTTTTCTAGAACAAAAAAACTCCTCTATTTTATTAAGGTAAAGAAAACTTAATATAAAAAAATATTTTTTTTCTTTATTATTCTTTATTTTTTATAATAATGAAAATGGTCAAATGGTCATAGAAAATGAAAATATGTGCAAGAGGGAATAATTTGCTCATTTTTGTCAATGTGAGGATGTGATATGATCCAATATATAGTATAGGAAATTTCTTGCACATTTTTAAAAGTACAGAATTTTTATTTTTTTTGACCCTTTCGTCTATTTTTAAAACAAAATTATACCAACTAGCTAGCAGTTCAGTATTAATATTAGTAAAAAGGAAGAGAATATAAAAGTTTAAAGTGTATGATATAATAAATGTATTTTAATACACAATTTTGACGGTGATTCGGTGGTATCCAAGATTTTTTTTTGGTAACCTCTTTACTTTCTATTTAAGGTAATTATGTCGGTTTTAACAAATTTAGAACCATAACACCCTCTTGTTCTTTTTGAATGTCGTGCGTGCTCTTACAGCCAAACGATCAAACTCGGGAGAACAAAAGTGAAGTTGAGAAATGATTCTCTCTCTCTTCTCTCTATGCATCTCTTTATAAGCCATTTGTCAAAGGATCAAACTCGTCTTCGAGATTTGGGAGAAATAAAGTGAAGTTAAGAAATGGTTCTCTTTCTCGCTTTTCTCTATGGATCTCTTTGTAAAAGTAAGCCCTTTGCCTCTTTTAGATTAAGCCATCGTTTGAATGGAAGATTTGAAAAGATAAAAGAGAGAAAAGAAAGAGAAAGATATTTTGTGTTTGGATACTTTATATAAAAAAAAAAGAAGAAGAGGTGATCGGAAAGAATTCGAAAGAATAGTTATTTCTCATATCTCATTCTTTCAAAAATAAAAAAATTAAAAGAGAAAAGATAGTGATTTAAGTAATATTTTCAAAATTCTAAAACTGTCCTCAATAATTAAAAAGAAAAAATTATTATTCCACCCATGTTCCATTAAATATAAATAAGTATGATAGTAATATAATTGTTATCCTTTTTTATTTTTTATTTCTTATCTTATCCAAACAAGAATATTATCCTTTCTTTTTTTTCTATCATGTTTATTCAAAAATAAATAAGAGCTATTGTTATCATCTCATTTCTTTTCTGTCGTAACTAAAGTTATCCTCTCTTTTCTTTTGTCTCTTGTGTATCCAAACACAACCTAAGGAAAAATAAAAAGTAAAGCTAAGAAACCATTCTCTTTCCCTCTATGCATCTCTTCGTAAAGCCTGTCTCTCCAAAGCTCCCTGTAACATCCTAAACCCTATTCCTCTAACAAGAGAGCTAGGATTAGAAAGTCATGGAAAATATTCCAAGCAACTCGACAGGGTTGTCAAGACAGCGCACATAATGGTTACATCAACAGATACATAAACAGTCTGATAACAAAGAGCCCATCGGCAACTCATATACAAAAGAAATTATCAATACCAATTATTGGGTACAGTAAGCAAACAAGGTGTCTAAAGCAACCAAAAAATCTCACTCTTTTAATAATTATCTAGATTTAAAACGAAAAAAAAAAAAAAAAAATCTTACAGAGGCTAGAATTTTTTTTTTTCCACTTTTTACTTTTGTAGTAGCATTACTCTATAAATATTTCTTTGTCTACCTTTTTTAAGACTGATTTTTATTTATAAGAATTAGCAAGCCAGGCACATTAATTTAATAATTTCGACAACCAATAGGAATTTAAATATAGCCCTATTTTAACATAAAGTCAGCGAGATTAAACTTAGGTCTTTAAAAGCTGATAGGAGCTTGCAATGTGCTAATTCATAATCCATAAAGAATAGGTTTTCAAATCATAAGGCTATTAAATTTCCATGACTTTTGTGAACAAGAATAATTTTAAATTGCCAAAATCATAAGAATTATGAAACCCAAAGTTTGGAGAAAGAACACTATGAGAGAAGATTTAGCACAAATCCATACCTTATTAATGTGCCATTTGGTTGTACACATTCTTCTTTTGAATTTTCCTTTACGAGAGAGAGAGAGAGTTTTACCTGTATGTAAAAGTTACCAGTGCAGTAAAAATAATTTAACAGAATTATAGTGAACTATTACGGTTCTTTTGATAAATTCCAAGCAGGCACAGGGGATACAAAACTTGAAAGCTAAAAACCCTAGAAAGAAAATAAAATTAGATTGGCTTTCCCTCGGACATTATTTTTATCGAACAGCTACTCATGTTCTATCTGATGTTATCGCATATGGGAGACGCATAGCATACAAAACAATCCTCACAATTCATCCTTCACATCACTGGTGCCGCTCTTAGTGCTTTCTTTGGCATCAGAGTCCTCGGATTTTGGAGTTGAACCCGGTTTCTCAAGCTTGAAAGGGATGGATGCGTGTTTCTTGATGAACTTGTAAAATGCCACCACCGTCCGATCAGCATCAACAGGAATCTGCCCGAACCCAGAAAGCATAGATCACTTAATTCAATCTAATAATATATACAGAAGCAGGAAATGTGAGGAATAATTAAAAGAACCAATTCAGTTAGTTATATTTTTGAACACTACTTACAGGATCAGAGCTCTTGTTTCCTGCCGGGAAGAAAAGAATTGTTGGGAATCCATCAGCCTGCCAATAATAAACAGAGCATTTCGTTACTATCTTTCCATTTCTATTCAGCTCTAGTTTTTCCCCCAAAGATCTAGAAATGATGATGCATCAATAATAGGGGGATTATATTTTCAGGAAAAAAAAGAAGGGATTGACATAGTTGCAGGACAGCACATAATGCAAACAAGATTTGCACCCAATTGTCAGGTAATTCTTCTCAACAGAAAAATTAGGCCACAACTAATCATGAAATTAACATTTGCATAAATCAGTCTTTTCACCTCGTAAGATAAACTACTGAGTTCATCAAAACCAAGTACTCGGACATTTCTAAACACCAACCAGCAGGTTGACTCAGAAATTACCTTTGCTTTAGGATGTTCATTTGTAGTTCCATCCATTTTGGCTATAACAAGAGACTCAATACCACGTAAATGTTTGGCAAGCTTGTTGTATGTTGGCTCCAGTGATTGGCAATGCCCACACCATGGTGCGTAAATCTGGAATTTAAGACTATTAGAAAGAGCCCCATAGAAAGAAAAATGAGGAAAAGCAAATTGTATATGGCATTCTATAATGCTAGGGAACTTGGGACGATACCTCAAGAAGCACATCTTTTGACTCATCCAAAACAATTTCATCGAAGTTATTCCCAACCACAATTTTCACATCCCCATCATTCTATGAAAATCAAATCATATGAAGAGAGAATTCAATAAGAGAAAATATAACAAATTTATCAGCTAAAAAATAAAAACTAATAACTCACAGTTTCGGGAATCGGATCTGACTTGTAGAAAGGTTTAATCTTATCTTCCAGGAAATCCTCCCCGAAAGCCTAAAAGATGATAGATGAGACAAATATTTCCAATTAATTTAGTTACAATAATGCCTCTCCCAAAATGGAACAAGAAAAGCAGTAGGTTAACACTCTTCCTAACCAACATTGTTGAAGACACTGAAAATAAGAACCAAACAAATTAAGCAGGAGTTGCAACCTTGACTTTATCCAGCGTTACTTCCCCGTCAAGTACGTATTTTTTAGCATCATCATTTCCTGTGTATGCAATAACCTGCAATAAATAGTTACCAACTAAAAATTTAATCTCACACCATATCACAAACCACCATTAGCTTAAATGGCATAGGAAAATGAAAAAATAAAATAACTGACCTTGGGAGTATTCCCAGTAATACCAAAATAATCTGATACAGGTCTTCCAAAATCTTCATTGTCCATTTCCACATACACAAATATAAGCTGCAAATAATAAATATATTCATTAATTTTAGTTTACGAATTTATAGATTTGGTTCCTGGAATTGAAGATATTGCACTTGTATGACATCAGTAGGAAAAAGAACAGTTTACATAGTCCGTATGCATTAGCCAAGGTTTAAGGTCCTAGAAGGCAAGTTATTAAAATTAACAAACACATACACAATGACACAATCAAACAATTAGATAGCATAACTCAATGGACAAACGATATTCACTGATCCCGGATCCTTGTTAACAAAATTTAGCACAGACATTTGAATATCCAATTGCCTTGGGATTGCTCAATCTTCTGGGGGGAAAAATGAGGAACCATGATTGCCACCTCCACTTCTTTATTTTCACATTTCAGAGAACTCTAAAGAACCAACCTTTAGAAATGGGACCTTTATCTGATCCATCCAGATTTAATAAGGTCATCACTCATGTCACACTACCGTAATCAAATAATTCCTGCTACATAGCTATCAAGAAGATTTCAAGGAATCTTCTCCTAATTCTGTTGCCCTACACTGTCAAACTAATTCTGTAATGTGAAAGTTCTCCTTCTTTGCCTTCTTTTGCATACATTTTTCTCAGAAAGTTTTGTGGGGGATCGGAGGATCTGAAAACACTTTTAATTGATACACAAACCACTCCTTTTCTTAATGGTCTTTATTTAGTTCACAAAGAGGAAGACCGCTGTCTTCTTTCTGTCTGTCGCCCATTTCCCATACTAAACAGATTTTATAGTCATTAATTTAGTAGTGACATGCTCAAAACGCTCAATTCACCAATCCACTTAACAAGATTTCAAGTTATACAAACACCAGTTTGAATTTATCGGTCAGACACTCTGAAATCCAAATGGTTTCAGAGCAAGCTTGCAGATAAGCTGATCATTTAAACATTTTTCAGTTACCCAGATAAAAAACTTTAGGGGTTAAAGGTGAGCTTAACTAATACTTGAGCAAGAGATGTGAAGTTTATATGTTCAGGCCCTCAGCCTCATTAAAAGTTTCAGAATTAAGTTACTAGTTTCATATGTAAACTAATCTGAGATTCCATCAACAGAATGAACAGTTTGCTCCAAATCTCCATTTATACTATAGAGTTTAAAAAATTAATTCTGTATCCACTTCACTTCAGATCTGTGTAAAAGATATTTAACTGGCTAGAAACCACTATCTAGCCATTTTAAGCTTTCTTATGTTTGTTCCTATCCTTTCTTTAGAATCAAAGCATGAAACCTTAATAACATTTTTTTGCAGCAAGCCTGCCACAAATCTCAGGTTACCTTTCCCTTAAAGAATTTTGCAGCTTCTTGAAATGTTGCTACAACCTTCTTTGAATCATTTGAAGTGGCAAAGAGCAAGAGCTGAGAATAGAAAATTTGATATATGTCAGTACCATAACCACAAAATTGTTAGACTCCATACAACCCTACAAGTAAATTTTCATACTCAAAGAAACGGTTATAGACTTATAGTCCACCGTACCTGTTTCTTAATAGAACTTTCAAAAATCATAGGGGCACTTTCTCTGGTAAAAATGTTCACCAACGGAAGCTTGTTGGCAAGTACAAATTCAGCTATGGCAGACTTCACAAATTGTCCATCTGCATTGGAAATGAAAATCTGGATATGGAAATGTTGTTTCCTGACACTTTTGAATAGAGAACTCCTAACCAGAGTAGCAAAAATGGAAACTAACCATAATGGCTCAATTTCTCAGCCTCCTTCTTTAGCATGATCAAAGCAGGGCGTTTAACATTGGGGTCCATGTGGAAAAGCTTTGCCACATTAGGATTTACAGTTTGGTAGAAGTTAACGTCGTCTTCAATTCTAGAAGCAGCAGCAAGCTCGTCACTCTCAGGACCCTGTAATTATTAAAGAAAATCCGAATTGAATAATGAAATTATACAGAAAAGAAAATGTAGTGGGTAACAAAAATTTAACAAAAGAATTTGTAAACTAATCATTCGCCTCTGGGATTTTAATAAACATCAAGAATTTATACTAAGATATACAAGTTTCTCCAAGTTCATTTCAGCCACATTTAGATGGAACTCGTTGATTTAGCAAATCAAATGAACAATTTTATCAAAATGAAGATTCTGGTACTCTCAGATGGACTGTACTATTGCTAGTTTTGGTAGGAGGGAAGGAAGGGGAAAAGGGTGGAAAGGGGGAAGGAATGGAGCATACTTTCATTGTTTGGTAGAAGGAAGCTCGTGAGAAGAGGGAAGGGATGGCGGATGAGGCATCTCTCTTGAAGCACCAATTTGCTTCCATCTAAATTTGAACAGAAGAGGAGAGAGAGAAATATTTGTTCGATAAAACTGAAAAGAGAATATCACCCTCATTTATTAACTTTGCCTTCTATAGTAAGAAGTCCTCTTTCATTTCTTCCTACCAACAATGGAATCCCTCCTCCCTTCCCTTCCATCCACTTCTCCATCTCTCCTAATAAGAGAACTTGGTGTATGTTCATGTTAGAGAAGAATTAAGAGAATTTTCCTAAAGAGTCAACAAAAAGCATTTTAGGGTCACCACAATGACAAATATGAACTTCACACTCTTTTCTAGATGCAAAATCATTGAATCAATCATCAATGTGAGAGAATGTGAAGAATTTTCTAATTGGAACTTATGTTGTTCGTTTCTTCTCTCTGTACTGGAATGAAAGAAAACAGTGGCAGTGCCAAGCTGACTACTAGAACAATAGCATCTAAATAATATTCCGAGAAGACAATAGTTTGAAATATTAAACCACAAATAACAAAGCAGAACAATTTAATCAAAAGAAAAAATAGCAGGTTATATTGTTAACATTTAAAACCATCAACAAATTTCTTTCCAGCCACATTAATGAACTACACAGAAAACCAAAAGAACATATAGGAAATGCCATATGCATTTTAACAGGCATACAACCCTAGCTTTAAATAAGAAAGGTAAATGACCTTCAGCTCAAAAATAACAGAGTTAAAAATGTCTTCTTGTCTTTAAAACATATAACGGATCGGGGAAAAGCTAAAGGAAGTGAGTAAATACCACCAAAGAGTTGAGGAAGCCAAGGACAACTTTGTTCTCAGAAGTCAATATGCGCTCTGCATCCTCTACCGTGGTTATGTTGTATACACCAGGTCCTATTTTCTTCTTGATCCAAGTTACTATAGCATCTCTGCGTGGCGAATAAATATAAACAAATAAGTATCCACAAAAGGCACAACTGAACAATACCTCAATTTAAGAAATCAACTAAAAGGAACCATTTTGTGAGCACAAATACATAACAATTGATTTTAAAGAACATAATTTCGAAATTATATAGAGGAAGACACTACTCAAGCTAAAAAATATCAAAACTTTGATTACTTTTCTTTTCCTCAATTCTCAGAAAGCACACGGAACAATAAAGGTTTCAAAACACCAAATCCTAAATCAATGCAGCTAATTTGCTTTCATCATATGAAAAATATGCCAAATACATATATAAACAGACATGTATGTATAAACAAATATATATATTTACTTGGTTCGTGCGGCAGGGTAAGGTTTGTGATCGCCATCAACGAAGAAATAGACAGTAGGAAACCCCTGCACTTCATACTTCTCCGCCAAATCACTCTCCTCCGTCGCTTCCACCTTCGCGAGCGCCACCCCCTCGCCTTTCAACTCCGTGGCGGCCGCCGCGTACTCCGGCGCCAGAGACTGGCAATGGCCACACCACGGTGCGTAGAACTCCACCATCACGTACTGATTGTTCTCTATAAAATTGCTGAAATTCGCATCCTTCAAAACGACGACGTCCTTCTCGTCGATCTGAGGCTCTGACTGTGAGTACTCCTCGTGATCGAACCCCGAGGGCACCTCGAAGTCGTCGTAGTTCTCGAAGTCCTCCTCGTCGTCGCCTTCTTCGCCGAACTGGTGTGGATCTGAGTCGTGAGTGTGCTTAGATACATCGTCGTCGTCGTCCGATTCAAGGAAGCTGAGGTCTTCGTCGTCGTCGTCGTCGATTTTGGACTTCGACTCTTTGGAGAGAGAAGGAGTTGAGAGGAGAGAGAAGAGAAGAAGAGCTGAGATTGAGAGGACGAGGACAAGTCGACTCGTCATTTTGTGGTGAGTTCACACTGATCAGTATGAGTGTGAGATCTGATAGCGTGGGGTTTTAAGGAAGACGGGCAATGACAGAAAACAGTACAAGCTCCAGAAGATACGACGCCGTACGCATGTGTTAGACCTCGATGCGGATCTAACTAGATCCGAATCCGAATCCGAGTGCTAATTTTGTCATTCATCCACAAAAGTTAAAAGTTACGACCAATGTGGTTACAAGAGGGTGTTTATCCATTAAATTATGAAAGTGTGAGTCTCACTTACACTATTTAAAAAATGAGAGTGATCCACTTGTCGGTGATAACTTTCACTACGCTTATCATTATTCTTTGAGAAATTATTAAAAGATATTCAACCATAAGTACAAAGTAAAGTGCAAATATGTATGAATATATTTATATGTAAATTAATACTATAATATAGTATAGGGTTAAATTCATTGATCTCTCCTGAGATTTGGTCAAATTACACTTGGAGTGATCATTTGGCCTTTATTTCTTTCATTTCCCTTAAATTAATTTTTTCAATGATCGGAATAAATTTTAAGAGTGAAAAGACAATTTTGTCTTTGCATTATAATATCACATTATATTTCAAATAAGGTAAAATATACTGACCTCCCTAAGGTTTGTCGTAATTTAGGTCCGGCAAAATTGGCGAATTTGGTTGCAACCTATATTCAATCTGCTACAAGTGGGTTAAATATGGGTGGGTCAGGTCAACCCCGACAACCCATATTTGATCCGAACAGGTCTGGATTAGTTAGGCCAATCCAGATCCCAAATAAACCGGTCAACCCGACAACAGATTGGTTAGACAAATCCAAATTCGAGTCAGGGTCAAATTCGACCTTACTAGAAAATTTGTGACCTAATTTTATTAAAAAATGTACGAATAAAAATACAAACTCATATTAATTGCATATCAAATCAATATTTTTATACTCTTTTCTAGTCAGCGGGCCTAATAACAAATTTATATTGAATTATAAATATAAATTTAACTTTCTTCATTCAAAATCAAATGCAAGTCTGGACCAAGGCATTCACTATAAAAATTAGGTGACAAATATGTAATTTGTTAAAGAACTATAATACATGCATGTGGAAAGCGGGATGTGGATTAAGAAAGTCATTTTTTTTTTATCTACTAATGAAAATGTATAATTTAAAAAAAAAAAAAGGAAAGAAAGAAAAGAAATGTGTATATATATATATAATTTTGATAAATATTGAAGTAATATTTGTAAATTGTTTAATACCAAAATGCCCAAGATTGATTTCTAAATCCAAAACCTCTCTCTTAGACTATATATATGTGTGTGTGTGTGTGCGCGCGCGCGCACAATGTATTGGTTATATATGTCACATTCTTTTTTCTTCTTTTTTTGCAATTTTTTAAGACAAAATTTTGAAAGTTTTAGAGATGGGGAGAACTCGCGGAGAGAGAGAGAGAGTTTCAGAATTTTTTTAGAGAGAGATAGGGGAGAGAGAAAGGCTGAACGAGAGAGAGAAAAAGAGGGAGAGATTGCAGAAAGAGAGAGTTTTGAATTTTTTAGAGAGAGATCGCGTAGAGAGAGAAAGGGAGGGAGAGATCGCGTAAAGAGAGAAAGGGAGGGAGAGATTACATAGAGAGAGTTTTGAAATTTTTTAGAAAAAGTTTAAAGGGAGAGAAAGAGAGATCACAAACTCAAATAAACTTCTCCTATTTTAACTTAGCGGTAAAAAATGGGCACCATATTCAACCCATTTTTACCCGCGATTTAATTGGTTTACTTTTGTCAACCCATTTTTGACTCTCCCAGAAAAATAAGTCACCCGTATCCATTAATGACTTGGCGAATATGGGCAGGTTGGCGGATTTGCACCTAGTTTTCCACCCATATCGTAATTACACTAACCTCCTTGAGGTTTGCCATAACTGTACTGACATCCTCTATAATGATTTGAAATACTATTTTATGATGATTTTACCATTATACACCTAAATAATTTAATAATAATAAAATCTGATTTCTAAAATGATATGCATGTTTCATGCACACGACACCACCAGTCTAGTCGTTTTCATCAACTGATATTCGTGACTCACGACAAAACTCAACTACTCGGTCCACAGGTCCGATCATATGTATATGTTTGTATATATATCAGGGTTAAGTTCAGAAAACACCCTTGTTATATAGGTTTTGTGCGTTTGCCACCCCTCTAGTTCCAATTGTGCAGATAACCCCCATAGGTTTGAAAAAAGTGTGCGAGTTGGTACCCTCTATTAGCTAGCTGTTTGTTTTTGTCCGTTAAGTTGCTCACGTGTTGAGCATGTGAGTCTTTTAAATTTAAAAGGTCAGAAATACCATTTTATTTATTGTGCCTTGTTAGGGTAAAGTTCAGAAAACACCCCTGTGGTATGCATATTGTGCGTATTGTCCCCCTCCCGTTCCTAAAACACTCCCAAAGTTTAATTTTCGTACGATAAGTCTATTCCGTCACTGCACCGTTAACAGAATGATGAATTTACCAAAATGCCCATCCGTAAAAATAAAATAAAAAATAAAGATTTTAGTGAAATGACGGAAAAGGACACACAATAGTATATATATATATATTATTGACTTAAAAACAAAAAAGCTGGCATCGGTGGGCCCCACATGTATCCCTCTCCCTCAAATGATTTCTCTCTGAAATTCATCTTCCTCCTCACCCAAAATGTAAACCCAGATTTTGTACAGTGGCCATGCATGAGAGATGAAAGTGAAGTTAGATATTAGTACTTTATGTTCACTTAGTATTACCTCTTTTGTTGTGCCTCACTGGTAAAAGTGGAAGTCCATATATATGGTTAGTTTAAATATAAAAGAAAAGTTAGCATAGGTTTATACTTGCAGAAAACATGTGCCATTACATAGCTTAAGGATTGAGTGTTTTAAGGGTTATTAGTAATCTAAATAACCTCCAATCACAATCAAAACACAGGGCTTCGTAAATCAAATAATCTAATGAGTTAAAATTTATCTTTCTAATTTCATACTCTAAATTAATAAAATTAATTAAGCATGTAAAATCTATGGTTTCCAAACCTTCTATCTCAAAATCGATCTATATAACACTTTAAACAACACCAAAATCATGGTCCTAGATTTTGTATATACATACACTGTTATATCATCAATTATATATACACACATATACATAAACAATGATAAGTATATTGCAAAAATCTTGGCGTTTACCATCACCATTGACGTGCTTACAGAGAGTGCAGTGAGAGAGAGAGAGTGGAGTTTAGAGAGAGAGAATAGTGAGAGAGTGTGTGGTTAGAGAGAGAACGGATGAGAGAAAGAGTGCAGTTAGAGAGAGAGAACGGTGAGAGAGAATATGTGGTTAGAGAGAGAGAGTGGGGTTACAGAGAGAGTGTGCGCATGTATACATATATATAAAGTGGGTTAACAAGGCACAATAAATAAAAGGGTATTTCTGACCTTTTAAATTTAAAAGACTCACGTGCTCAACACGTGAGTAACTTAATAGACAAAAATAAACGGCTAGCTAACAGAGGGTACCAACTCGCACACTTTTTTCAAACCTATGGAGGCTATCTACACAATTAGAACTAGAGGGGTGGCAAACGCACAAAACCTATATAACATGGGTGTTTCTGAACTTAACCCTATTATATATATACTATTGTATGTCATTTTCCGTCATTTCACTAAAATCTTTATTTTTTTATCTTATTTTATTTTTAAGGATGGGCCTTTTGGTAAATTCATCATTCTGTTAACGGTACAGTGATGGAATGAACTTATTTGCACGAAAATTAAACTTTGGGAGTGTTTTAAGAACGGGAGGGGGACAATACGCACAATATGCATACCATAGGGGTGTTTTCTGAACTTTACCCATATATATCACCATGTTCGAATATCTTTGAAAAGAATTTGTGTGATAGAATTTTTGGCGATTGATCAGATATGTTAGGAGCAAGATCGAAAATCAATGGTGGTGTAGCTCAGCTCGTTCAACTTTGGGTTTGCTTCCCAATGGTCATTAGTTCGAATCTCCTCGGGACCATTGGAAACTTATCTAGTCGTTAATTTCAGGGCCTCTTGAGATTAGTCGAGGTGCGCGCAAGTTGGCCCGAACACTCACAATTGTCAAAAAAAGTAAAAAAAAAAAAAAAAAAGTAGTGTGTAAGTTTTGTGACAACAAAATAAATAAATTAACAGATGTTACTGACTTCCATCTAAAATGTTAGCATGCACTCTAAAGCTTTAGCTAAGAGTAAATGATACAATTAAACTTTAATATATATATATAGTTAAGTAAATGCCACTTACACTCCCTTAGTTTAGGCAATATCCCGACTAGACCCTTTCTAGTTTCAATAATTTCGACTACACCCCCTGTAACTAACGTTCATCAATTAAACTAACAATTTTTGGGGATTTTACAAATTTACCCTTGATTAAAATATTTAATTTAATTAATAAAAATTGGTGATGCTAAAAAAATTGAATTGCCCCTCTCTCCATCTCTTTCCTCTCCGTTTCTTTTCCTTTCTCTCGCTCTACTGCCAAAGCACACCACCAAGCTCAACTGGGCACCATCACATGCCGGAGCACCATCGCCGAAAAAATGGAACCCACCACCGAAATGGGTCTTCTCTCTCTTGACTTTCTCTTTCCTCTCT
This sequence comes from Cornus controversa, assembly GCA_026545225.1. NCBI lineage: Eukaryota > Viridiplantae > Streptophyta > Magnoliopsida > Cornales > Cornaceae > Cornus > Cornus controversa. The sequence goes on along the minus strand of CM048847.1, from coordinate 48,444,043 downwards.
CACCATCTTTTTCTCTCTCCACCAATTCTTTCTTTCTTCTTTATGGGTTTGCCACAGTGGCAGAGAAAGATGATGACGAAAGTGGTGCATGATGTAGCTTCGGGTGGTTGTTGGAAATGGGAATCGATAATGGGTTCAATGGTGGAGATGGTGGTCTGTGGAGTCATGGTCGTGGGTCTTCGGTTTCAATGGAAACTGGCAGTGGTGATTGTGGGGTGCATGGAGTTCTGCTTCAATGGTGTGCATGCATGGTTGATGAGCCTCAAATGGAGGACTAGAACTAGAGAAATATTCGGTCTTCGTCGGAGGTGGGCAATGGGTCTCAACATGGGTGGTTTTATATTATGAGGAGCCAAATGATGGTAAATGAAGCTTCACCGGTGACTAAGTTAGTGTGGCATGGAACTTCGGCAGGTTTGTGGTGGTGGAGCTTGGCAATGAGGACTGATGATAGGTATTTGCCGGTAGAACTCCGGTAGATGATATAGCAGTGGGTTTTAGTGGAATAGATGCTCTTGCAATGTAGCTTGGACATTACAGTGGTAGATAGTCTGTGCATGGCAGTGGTGATGGCTTTTGGGTGTATATATATATATATATATATATATATATATAGAAGAGAGAGAGGAGAGAGGAGAAATAATAAATAAAAAAACAAAGAGGGGTCAAAGATGACATTTCAGGCATGAAAAGGATAAAAAATGTCCATTTTACACTATTTTTTTCTAACGTCGGCTGACGTAGCATTAATGGAAGGAGTGAATTGAGACATGAATCCAAAATTCAAGATTTGTAGTCAAAATTATTAAAATTAGAGGAGGTGTAGTCGGGATATTAACCAAACTAGGGTGTGTAAGTGTTAGCTTTTACTTGGACACTAAAAAAATATAAAGTAAACTTTCAAAGTGTGGCTAAAAGGGAGAATTGGGCGTATTTCACTGCATCAACGCAAGAGGCAAGAGCCTATTCTTGATCCGTTGCAAAAGATCGGCGGTGTAGGCGAAGACGCCATGGTCAGCGTTCTTGCTCAGGTCTGCAACAATTTTGTTATCTTATCTTTAAGGATAATTATCTGATATGAGCTATTTCAATTAATTATTCTCTCTCTGTATGTATGTATGTGTATGTATATATATGTATGTGTGTGTGTGTATATATATATATGCTTATTGTTGTGCGAATTGATGTTGCGAAATTCGCAGGAGCGTCTACTTGGCGCTGCATTGGGAAGCATATTTACGGGGGTCGTTGTTTTTGAGCAACGCAAAAGCATCTACAAATCAATTTCACAGAACCAACCTCAATTTATTACCCAATCTCAGGTAAAGTTCGATTTTTTTGCCTTTCGTATCGAAATGACATTGTTTTCGATCTGGAATTGTTAACTACTTACTCATGCTTAAAGTTCCTTACAGTTTGCGTAGTAGCCCTTCATCTGTTTAGGGTTTACATTGATTGTAAAAAAATTTCATTGAATACCAAGTAATCCCCTTTTTTAGTGTTATCTGGAGGGACTAGGGCATACAGTGCAAAACAATCTTTAATTTGTGTTGGATAACTGGTATCTTCCAATTATGAGGGACATTTTCTCTCTGTAAACCAAGTAATCCCCTTCGCATCAAATTTACTCCTAATACCCTTTCATTGCTTGGATAGTGGATGTCGAACTTTGTCTTAGATGATTTGCAGCGTTTGCTTAACTGATGAGATGTGGTTCAGAGAAATATTGAGAGCTCGGGGTTGGTTCGACTACCTTGGAGATGAGCATTACATCTAGGTACGTCCCTGGAAGGGTATTAGAAATGGTTTCGAAGACCTTTTAAGAAATTGACTATTTTGGGGCTGGGGATGGTTAAAAAGAGAGGTTCTAGGCTCTAGCATAATATCAGGGGTGGTGGTTTGAAAGAATCATAACATGTGAATCAAGAAATGCTAATGAATGTGATACAGCTTCATAATGTCCACGTTACGCACCACCCTCGACTCTTGACTCGTGCTCCTCAAAGCTATTCATTCTTTTGCAATAAGAATTGCATCTAAAGTTTTGCCTACTCCCATGGATGCTTTCTAAGTCTCTCGGATTATGCCTCCTGGACCTCTCCTCAACCACAACAACTGGGCTTTAACCTCTCCTCAACCACAACAATTTTGCTACCACCATAACCATGACGCGTCACTGTTGTCAACATCATGACTGCCTTCTCCATCAGCACTACCACTACCATGTTGATATTATTCCTTCACCGCCATTGCCACACCACCTTCAGTATCACCATCATCTGACCATCCCATATCCATTTCCTTCTCTTCATAATATCTCTTTATATGAATATATATTTTCACCTTTCTTAATTGCTATGTGCCGAAAGCAGAAAATAAGATAGAAACTGCTTAGCTTTTTTCTCCAAAATTACCATTGAAGATCATAATCGAATAGTGCTTAAACAGTGTCAGCTAAATTAACTATAACATTTATGTTAGTATAAAGACACTATTGTGTAGCCTTGTTTTTCAATGTAAAATTACCTGAGCTTTGAATCTACTGACTCTTAAAAATTCAATTTTTTTCTTAGGATACTTCACCCGATTAATATAAAAATTAGGTCAGGCATTGACTCTACCAACTCAATTGACATTCAATAAAATAAAAAAAATAATAATAAATGCGTACCATATTTTGCTAGAATTATTGCCAGCGTCTTCTCACTTTGACTATTGCAGGCAACTCTTGCACAATATGCATGCTCCATGAGAGGTCCAGGGTATATCCATGTTCTCATGTCTGTGGAAAGTTAACCATGTCAAAACAATTGATATATCTATGAAAATGCAACACCTCTAATCATGCCCCAAGATTTTATTTCAATTTTTTGTTGGATTTTTTACCAAAGACACTTGTATATGCTTTGTGTTATTGGGAATGGCGTGTTGTAGTATCTCTCTCAGTTTTCCTTGATCAGGCTTACCTGCACAGTGAGAAATATCTACTTTCGATGTAGTTACAAATGTAGGATGCATGATTACATTTTGAATAATCATGTTCCATATATGTGTATGTATATCATGTTCCATTTTCATTGAAAGGTACATTCCATGTTTCTATTGATTGTATCATTAGATCTTAAAAATTTATGCTTTGCATGCCTTCCAGATGAGAGAGCCTAGTCTTGGAAAGAAACCTCATTTGGAGTTTGCGAACCTTTGGAACAAAGGCGTGGATCAGACACTAGGACCTGTGATTGAGTTTCTTAGCTCGCGTGGATGGTAGAAATGTTCCAGTAATTCCAATACTGAGATATGGATTTTATTCCTTCTATTATGTGATATGTGCGATGGCTTGCCCCCATTCTTCTTACTTCTGACTTGTAGGAGGGACACAGCCTGGAACACGAGCTTTGTTATAGATATCCATATCATTATTCATTCTGTTGTTGTTGATGTTTCATAAAAATCACTTCGTCGAAGATTTTTGATACAATTGCTGTCTTTCCACTGCATTGTGCTGAAGACTTGTGTGTGTGTTGCCAAACCCTGCAGACGTGAATTACATGATCAAGGTGTGAATTCTTAGACGTAGTATTTGTCTACCGGATACCATTTAATTTATTTTATCTGTCATTGCATTGTGGTCAGGCTGCACATTTTTCTTCTTCATGGAAGTTATACATAATAATATGAAGAACGTCAATTTTATGTTTATAGGATATATAAATGTATATGATTTTCCTAATGTATACTGCCTTTGTCATTGTAACACGAGTCAAAATACCTACGGGAGAAAAAAAAAAAATGAAGACACAAGCTTTGCTGATGCTCAGCTTAAATTCAATTTCACGGTGATCGTGAGTGAAGTCAGCTCAGATCGAAAGATTTATGATCCAATGCTCGAATTTTGCTTCATTCATAACTCGGCCATCTATACAGAACAGAGATTTGTTTCGGTGGAAAAAGGTTGTCCTGAATCCAGTAATTTACCATCTCTGTCTAGAAGTATTTCATTTCTAGCTCTGGAAATTTGACTCACAAATAAATGATGCCTAGCAACTTGTACAGAGTTTCAAAGAAGTAGGTTTGGTTCTAACAAATTTGATGGTTTGGTTTCTTCACGTATCACCAGATATGTAGAATATTAAAACCATAATATTGTTTGAAGAGAGAACATTCTTCACAAATAAGAAAACTGTTGCGAAAATTAACAGAAAAGATCAAACACACAAGTAAAGACACAAATTTACGAAGTTTATCCAAAATCTAGGATTATATTCTTGGTGTTGCAGGTTTTAATTATGATGAGAAAAACATGGATACAATTATAGAGAGTTTATAACAAATATGAAAATACCAAAATACTCATCTAAAAAATTCGTTGATTTGCTAAAGTGTATAGTATAATCAGGTTCGACACTTCCTATCAAAAATCCTAACAAGAGTGTAATGTTTTTAATAATGAGCTAATATCCATTGAACTTGTAAATTGTTGATCAAAGAAGCTGATTGGGGGATTCATTGGTTTGCATTCCTTGCATATGGATGTATGGCTTGTATTGATATATATATATATATATATATATAGAGTAATGAATTCTTGCTCACCGGTGTGTGTGTGTGTATATATATATATATAGAGAGAGAGAGAGAGAGAGAGAGAGAGAGAGAGAGAGCTATTACTATAGTTTAAGGCTTCAAAAATGGCTTCTTTACTTACCCATTGATTAGAAGTAAACTATTATTTATTTTAGTTTTTAGTATCTATAGTTCCAACCCATCTTTTATTTGTTTCACTGGCTATGATGATTGTTTGATACGAGTCTCAAAATTCCTTTGTGGCTTTTCCCTTGCCTTTGTCCCTCATTCCCCTCTATGCAAATATGATGGTTGTCTAGCAATTTTCTTTTCCAACTTAAAAGAGGATGAGGTAATGAATCATACTAGCAAGTGATATGAATGCATAATTCCATAAATAAATAACTAATGAGAATCAAGGTACATCTCACATTCCAAATAAAAAAGAAGAGAAGAAGAAGAAAGGTTGTACGTGGGTTGGGTGAGGATGTCTCACTCTAAGTGTCACTAAGCCAGTAACAGTGAGCATATCAAGCATCAGTCTGGACAGAACTAGTTCGACTCAAATTGGCTCGACGTGTGATTGCCACATAGTAAACGCCCATAGCCAGAAGCACAGCAAATACAAAACCGAAGATAATGCCTGCAATGCCACCGGCTCCCATTCTGCTCCCACTCGACTCTGGTGTTGATCTGCTTTCATATGCTAAACTTGATGCCACTGTAACTGCTAGAGGCAATGGTGAGCAATTTGATGCAGCACACGGGGTTTTAGTACCTGGCTGCTCAGTATCTGGGTGGAAAAATTCAAATGCTGATGGAGGGAAAGCCATGGGGTTCTCATGAGAGAGCCCATGGGGAGCTCTGTCTTGAGCTCTAGTGATTGACAGCAAGGTAAGGAAAGTGAAGAGCAAAAGAGAGGCCATGGATGTTATGTTCTTTACTTTAGTAGTAGCTACTCTTTGAGCTAAAAGAGCTGTATGGTCTGAGTGTGGAATGTTTGCATGTTTTGGACTGGTTTTTATAGGGTCTTGGGAAGTAGTTGTTGCGTAGACTTTAATTTACTGATAGCAAATACTCTTTGAATGGAGGGAGCAAAATGATTTCTGTGCCATCCCTTTGTTTAAAATGCTGATGTGCCTAAACTGCCCTTTCAAGATCAACCTTGTCGTATACATTTTTCTTTATATATATATATATATATATATATATATATCAGGACGTGAATGGTTGAATGGTATTGCCCAGAAAGGTTGGCTAATGGCATTTTACCGCGAGCAATGGCATGTAATAAAGGATCGTTTGGATTCAAACCTCGTGTATTTGATTCTAAGCTCATTTGATCAATAGGTGATTGAGTGCCTTTCGTTAGGACTATGTTATGTTATTTCTAAGGGTCATTTTTACTTAAACCTAGTCATGGCCTTTCCACATCCAATTGAATTCAAACACCTGGATTAAACAGTTAAATGGTGTCGTGGGGTCGGTGTTTGCCAATTATTAGTCTTTTTTGCACAAGCTCATTATTAAGTTGGGTGTCCCTGCTGTGGCTCTCAAAATTATGCTCTCTCTACTTGAGTGTCTTCTCAAACAGAAGTGCGTGTCATGTGTTTATTTGATTGATCCACAAATGCAAAATTCTATATATAACATACAAAATTTTATATATGTTTGAGCCCCAGCCAAATTAATTAACAGGAGTTACCCATCTCATGTATGGATACAAACATGAACTATAGGTAATAATAATATACAAAGGTTTACGTATGGATAATGAATTTATAACTGCATTAGTGAAGGGTATGCTGATTAACTTTTGTTTATGCCCTCTTCAAAGGGCAAGAATTAAATGGAAGCATGTGTTGCTTAGCTTGAAGGTCCAGCAAAGGCCATAAGCATGTGTGCTCGTGTGTGTGTGTATATATATATATATATATATATATTCTCCAACATATATATATATATATATATATATGTTGGAGAATATATTATTGGAGTGATTTAAGTCTTGATAGAAGATTGATAGAAGTGATTTAAGGGATTGATTTTAAGAATATTTTATTAATGTATTTTTCATGTTTATCACAAGTATTCTTATAAATAGAGGTGGTCATTATAAATAAAATTAATGGACAATACAATAAAAGTGATGTAATTCTTTGAATTTGTGTTCAGTTGATAGGCCATAATGACCTGGACCGGTTATATTATTCTGCTTTTCTTGTTTAATTTTTTCCCTTCAATTTTTTTATATTTTATTTTATCAACAATATATAATATGTGTAATTTATAAAGGCTTGTCTTTTTCACTTGCCTTGGACATAAATGCAAAAGGAGCAAAGCGCATGCTACAGCTGAAATCAATGCATCCTTCCTTCCCCTCCCTCTCCCTCTCCCCCCATTTAATATTAAAAATAAAAATGATCATGCCCTCCCATCACGCTTCCTTATATCTTCTGCAACAAGACAAATAGTGACCGACTGACCTCTCTCTCTCTCTCTCTCTCTATATATATATATATATATATAGATTTATATTTGTGTGTGTGTGTGTGACACATTTAGAATTTGCACAAGATCCATGTTTCAGTTAATGGGTGGTCTCCAGGGCTTCACATGTTCTGACCATGCACCTCCTAAGTCACAAGAATTGCCCTTGCTGCAATTATTCTGGACACCGGATCATTTTAAATGAACAATGAGATGTGATGATTGAGTTGGCCCAGCAGAGTCAATGGAACTACTGAAATGCATGGGCTTGAAAGCCCAAAGTAATTATGGACTAAGCCAGTACTGATTTGAATCATGACCATGCAATTGAAAGGAGCCCATTTGACAAATATACCATGCCAATTGTGCTGATTAAAGGTCTGGTCTTGGTATGCAAACATTCCACTCTTTTGGTCTATACTAGAATTAAATAATGAAGAGCCGTGTTACAGAGTTCGAATTCAAAAACTTCCGTTATGTGAATGGGGATGATATCACCATGTCGATGATGTCATGATAAATCATCCTACACTCACATAATTTCATTCAAAATCTTCTGAATTTGGAGGATATATCATTTTTCAAGTTGGACAACTTCAAGACGGCTATCAATGAAAATACAGTTATCTAAGGTTGTAATTTAGTGCAACTTCTTCATCTTTTAAAGTAGAAGGTCAAGAGATAAAAATAAAATAAAAATAAAGGTACAAATTACACACCTAAGCTCATATAGGGTTGGGGTCTTGAACTTGAGGTTGTGTGGCTTACGGCAATTGACTATCTGAGATAGGCTCTTTGTAATATAGGTTCTTTCAAGTACAAGTATTCAATTTGATAAAAGTTTGAATGATAAATTTGAGAACTCAATTCGATTTTAATAATAATTACTTTAGACAAAATAATGTCAAATTTCTTCAAATCTGTCTCTGTCAGCCCTAAGTATACTTGGTAACAACTTTAATCTTGAATAACATGAATCAATTATTGGCGAGAAAGGAAAAAAAAGAAAGTAAGATACAGAGTGTAATGAACATTGCAACATGGTCAACCATCAATTACTTTATAATTATTATTATTACTTTAAAACTATAATCATAATCTTAACAAATTATAAGGGGGTTTTGCTTGACAACTATTGGTAGGTTCACATAATTATGGATTTAGGTGATCAAAGGTTTCTAGTGATATAAAAAGGATATACACTTTCTATTTTGTCTAATAAGTACACATCATGTATGTATCATTATCATTATCATGATCTAATATAATAAATCATGAAGCAGTATCCACAAAAGATAATCTCACATGATATAATATAATAAGCCATGGCTTGAAAGTAACTTTTTGTGGGGTGCATTGTACATTTCACTGATAGAGAAAAATGTGAGACCTATCCACCGCTTGAGGATGATTCAATAAAATTAATTTTTGTTGCTTAAAAGTATATTTCTGACTAGTGATTGATAGGAAATCCATGCCGATCATATTGTCACTGCTTACGCTAATACTACCAAACCTCTCTCTCTCTCTCTCTATATATATATATATATATTTTGCTACCTAAGCAATTACTTAAATTTCTTTTCTTTATTCTTTGCTACCTAAGCAACTACTAAATTTAAATGATTAAGAATATATAGCATCATCACTTCACTTCCAAGAACCATACAACAGAAGACAACTCACCATTATCTAGATAATAATTTAGTCCTGTGCTCTTAGGTCAATACTCAATTATAATAATAGTTAAATAAACTGAGGATAAGGATGCTTAGAATGAAGGCATAGATTTAGAAACATAAAAACATTTATTATTGAAATAAAAAATATGATGCCCAATGTGAGATGGAAACTTGGATGGAACAGCCAGAATATACATTTGTTCAAAGCATATATATTTATTAGCATCTAAAAAGTGCGGACACTTCACTGAAATGCAGTACTCGTGTCGGACACTTGAACACTCTTTGAACATATGTTAGACACTTCGTAAAAGTATCTTGACATTTTTCTTTTTATGACACTTTCCGGATGCTTTTCAGACACTTCTTAGATACTCCTCGAAAATATATCAGACACTTCATAACAGTGATGTATATTTAAATATTTCGAATGAAAATTATATGATACTAAATTATGATTAAAATCTAAGCTAAATATATGTAGAAGACTAAATAAGTCTGGTTCTTTAATTTATTTTAATCTATTTGTCTATTTTTATTTATAAGTTTGTTTGATTATTAAATGTTTGACGATGAATTGAAGTATTTCTATAATTTAATATTTTTTTATTGAATAATTAATATATATTAATATATTATATTATTATTTTATAACTGTATCCTCGTCGTGTTCTTGTCCTATTTTTTTAAAATTTTTCGTATCGTCGTGTTCGTGTGGTGTTGTACCTGTGCCCGTGTATGTGCTTCTTAGATTAGGATGCTCTGGTGTGCGTATGAATGGATGAGAGAGAGAGAGAGAGTGAGTGTGTGATAAATTCAATGAGTTAGGGATTACTTCAAGCAAATGATCAACTCAATTGTGTAGTTTAGTTTAGGGAGCTGATATTGGCACTCCACCAATATCCTCTGGCACTCCACTTTCATCTTTTTGTAAAGTAAAATTACAAAAGTGGTCATATGTTATACTATCATAGATTCTTATATTTTTAGTACCTTAATTGTCCTTCTAAATCAAGACCCAATTGTATAATTCTATTTTATTTTTCTTAATTTTTTTTTTCAATTGCATCTTTGTTATCCCAAGTAATTTGTGATTGATTTTGTTTTTACTTTAGGTTTACAATATAACAATCCATTTATTACCACCCAGATATAACAAAACAGAAAGAAGGGAGAGGGGGGGAATAAAAAGTAAAGGAAGAAAAATATCATATTAATTTTTTTATTTTTTATTTTTGAAATTTTGGTGCAAAGGCTCCTTAGCTAAATTAAGACAACTACAATTGGAAAATAATTTCATAAAGTCATGTTTTTCTCTTTTCATTTTTTAATTTCTAAAAGTTCTCTATTAAAATAAAAAAAACTTTCCTTAGTTTTCTTAAAGAACTATATATCATCATTTTTATTTAAGTGAAATTAAACTTTATTTTGATTTTAAAAATAATTAATTTTTTCCAAATAGGTTTTATTCATTGATATAATGTTTGTTTCCAACTCAAATACCTTTTTAATATTTCTCTAGGTAATCTATTATTATTAACTTCTTCCCAACTCATATATAAATATATAATCACGTAACTTTTATTATTCTAATCACATGCATTTGATTGATACTCTCTAAATCATTATATTGAATCTTCAACTTTTCTACTTCTAAAATAAATATTGATAAATTGATTCAACAATAAGAAATCATATTTTTAAAATCAACGAAGAATTTTTTTCACGCCAAAAAAGAGAGGGAACGTGAGAGAATAGTTGCAATTTGGAGCCAAGAATTCTAATATTATCAAATAAGGGCAATTAGGGTATTAAAAATATAAGAACCAAATATTCTATAGTAGATGGAAACCTTTGTAATTTTATTTTACAAAAAGATGAGAGTGGAGTGCCAGAGGATATTGGTGGAGTGCCAATATTAGCTCCCTTTAGTTTATATTTAGTATTTTGATTACTCTCATAGTTGAATTTGCTAGGCATTCCTGTCAATTTGCGCTTTTATCATTGGACAATATAAGACGGCATCATGATCATTGCCTTATTCTCATGTGTGTGTGTGTATATCTATATATATATGAATTAAGTGGAAAAAAATTCTATTCGTTTTCATTACATACACAATGTGCAAATACTTTCGTGATGTCCAATTAACTCTTTACAGTTTTCAAATTGTATGACAAATTTTCAATTTGTTGGTACTAAAATTAAAAAATAACAAAAATATTCTTACAATATTAATAAATAAAAAAGGAAAGATGTAAAATGTCCAAAATAGACAAGGATTTTTCGAACAAGGAGTTATTTGCATATTTTCTATATAGTGAGAGAATTTTTTTACACTTTCTAAGGTAAAGTGCAAATGATAATTTTAAATTTTTTATTATAAAAAAAGTCAAATATGATAGTCAATGGTTATTTTGAACAGAAATTCTTGAAGGGGAGTATTTATTTATTGGAGACAACTAGTGGGGGTTATATCAGTATACTAAATTGCATGAATATATTTTTTTTTGCACATTCTGTGTATAGCGAGTGGTTTTTGCACTTAACTCTATATATATATAGGGGCAGGGGCCCCCCAAATTTTTAAAATTTTTTTATTATACCTTTAAAAAAAATATTTAATTTTAAATAATACCCTAAAATTTATTAAAAATTTCAATTCGGCCCCCCAAATATTTTCAAAACACTCATATATTGACCCCAAATAGATAATTTGAAAATAAATTTAGCTTGTGTCTCTTTGAAAATTATATAAAAAAATTAAACTTACACCTTGTAGCCATACTTTTGAACGTCCAAATATTGCGAAATAAAAATTTAATTTCATTAACATTGTAATTCTTATAACAACAAATTGTTATTTCATTTACATATACACATGTACAATATCTATTATATTAATTCAAAACAAAAATACACTAATGTCCCCTCATATTCAATAAAAATTTTGAACATTTCTTATCAAATATTTTTGTAAATTGATGTTTACAAGAAAAACATCTAGAATTATATATCAATCTTCATTTGCTAAATGACAAATTGAAAGGAGGAAAAACAAGTGTTGTGAAATTGTAAACCACAACAATGATCGTATATACTAAAACTTTTAATGGTCATTTACTAACAAATAACAAATTCTATGACTAATTTATGTATAAGCCACTAAAAAAATAATCTTGTTTTGTTAAAACTTGTGAGATTTTGTTTAGTTAAAATTATTATTTTTTAATCAAATATATCTTTCAGAAGTGGAATCAAATTACTCAAAATTATTTTCTGAAAAACTGAAACAATTAATTGTTGAAGAAAAATTGGTTCCCTAATTTTATTTTTCTTTACCTCTTCACTTTTTAGTTGTAACTTATCGTTTTATCTTCTCAATTTTTTTCTTTCTATCAATTTTTCGTCTAATTATTTAAGTTGCATTTTTCTCAATTTTGATTTTTTTTCCCTAAACAAATTTCACAAGATATATAACACTATAACTAAAATTTAAAAAAATTATATTACAATTGGTTACTAATATTTTCAAATTTTAATTATATAATGTAAATTTGCCCCCCCCCCCTCCAAACTAATTTTTCTGGCTCCGCCCTATATATATATATATATATATTAGCCGGTACAATACAACGACTCCTATTATATGTATTAGTTGTTCACCCTCGGATTTCTTTCATTATATATAATTTATTCATTTTGAAAAACCATCTAAATTAAAGCAGACAGATCATGGGTTATTTTTTTATACATTTTTCAGTGAAAAATAATCTCAACAATTAAAGCAGAAATCAAAATTTCCGGTAGATTTATAAAGAAAAAAAATAAAAATAAAAAATAAAAGGAAAAGGAAATCATGTAATCAAGAAATGCTTAAGAATTAAGATGTAGCAGCATATTTGGGCAACTGGTAAAACCTCTAAGTTCATGGGTGGGTATATCATTATCATATATTAAGAGGAATACTTCTGTAAAAAAAAAAAACCGAAATTTAATGAAATAATTCATCATATTGCACTATAATTCAAACAAAGTACTTATCATTGTATCTTCAATGCCAAAGGATTGTTGGCATTTTGATCCCTATGCATAAAGCCATTTCAATTTTTCAAGGAGTTCAAATCCTTAGTTTAGTTCATTTTGAATATTTTATTCTAATATATATATATATATATATATTCATAAAGTCAATGTAAAATTTAAAATTATCTATAGATTTTGCAAAATTTTTATAAATTAATAATATAACATTTTAAATTATGAAGGTAAGTATTGAAATTTAGAGAGGACCTCCTTTAAAAAAGATGAAATTTTAGAAAGGGGCATTCTTTTAGGACCAAGATATATATAGGGGTGCAACTTGGGTTGGGCAACCCGAACCCAACCCAATTTTTTAAGGGCTTGAGCAACTATTTTTACAATTAGGGTTGTCCTTGGGTTGAAAAGTTTCAACCCGAACTTAATTAGGGTTGAGCTTGGGTTGATGTGCCAACAATTCGAGCCCAACCCGAACCCGAATTATAATATTATTTTTATACATATTTTTTATTTTAAATATATTATATATAATATTCAAATTATGATAATCTTTTTCTTTTCAACTTCCTTTATTTAAATCTTAATTTATTGTATGTTAAGATTTTGGATAATTAATTTTTTAAAAATTTGTTTGTAATTTTTTAGAAATTTGCATTAAGTTCTTAATTTTTTGTATATTTAGGAATAATCTAATGTGAAACTTATTAAAGATCACTTTAAAATTTTAACATGGAAATTGGTGATATAGATAGTCCGAATTAACCCGACTTTTTAACCCGAAAGCTCAACTCGAGTTTAAAAATTTGAGGATGGGTTGGGCTAGGGTTGAGTAGTTAGGGTTGGAAGTAGGGTTAGGATTGAATATTTCATATGTAGAATTGAACCCGAATTGTACCTCTAATCCACTCAACCTGCCCGAGTTGCAGACCTAGATATATAGGAGGATTAATTAATTCATGATTGAAATTGGAGACCAATGATCACAACCCATTAATTACTTAATTAATTCATAAAACATCATGAATAATACACATCATGTAAGAGAAGGGAAATGAAAGTGATTAAAAAGAAAAGAAAAAAAGTTAAAACACCACAAAAGTACATCCAAAGCATGATTAATTTAAAAAAGAAACATCATGAGAGAGATTGATACAAAAGACACCCTTTTACAAAGGAAATTTTATCTACAATTCCATGGCCCTCCAATTTGTTCACTCCATTGTTATTCCTTTTGGAAGCTTCATTTCAATCTCTTTAGAACCATCAAGAGATACATACATATACATATACATAGACATATACATATAATTACTTAGGCATTGCTCCTGAAGGATCCTAGAGCCTTAATAGCAGCTGCTCTTAGAATGAATTGGTGGTAGAATGCAGCAATGGCAGCTCCAATGAAGGGTCCAACCCAGAAGATCCACTGACACATATATGAATTATATATAAATGTAAGCAATGGAAATAATTAGCAGTGTAAAATTTTTGAGTAATGCTATTCAGATAGAAGAGTTTGAGCAAAAGGAGAAGTCGAAGACTTTCCATTTATTGGATATAGTCAACTGGGTCTCAGGTCACTCTCAGTTGAGTATGTCTAATTGATGGTGGAATCTTCGGTTCGATTCAGCTCTTCATTTCGTTCAAACTCTTTAACGACTCTCCATTTCGTTCAAACTCTTTAACATTAAAGTCATTACTCTAATTTTTTTTCAGAATAAAGTAAAACTATTAATCAATCAAAAAAATGAATCATTGTTTATAAGAAAAGATAGGAGAGAGAATATATATGTATATACTTGATCATCCCAGGCCTTGTCTTTGTTGTAGATGACAGCAGCTCCAAAACTTCTAGCAGGGTTGATACCAGTGCCTGTGATTGGGATGGTGGCCAAGTGAACCATGAACACAGCAAATCCGATGGGCAGTGGAGCCAAGACCTTAATGAAAGAATGGAACAAGGTTAATTAATCAAATGATCGATCAGCCGGAGGTGTAAAAATTATATATATATATATATGAACCATTTTAGTTTATAACTTTATATGCATAATTATTATAGTATAGTTGGGTATTACTGCCAAAAAGATTTGGTCCTCTTTGATCTACTATTAGTCATAGAATTTTTTTTTTTTGATTGTAGTCAATGAAATGGTGGGGTGTTCTTTTTAATAAAAATACGAGTTAATAACATAAAAAAGAAAAATAGTATCGATGATTAGGAAATGGGAAAAAAAATAAAAATCACTGAAAATTAGGAAATTCAAGTAGTTTTACATCATTATTATTATTATTATTATTATTTTATCTTTAAAAGTACTCTCACACTGTAATTGATATATATATATATATATATAAGAGTAAAAAACACTGCTATCCTCAAAAGCATTTTCACACCATTCTTATTTATTTAAAAATTACGTTATTCATTTTATTAAAATAAATAAATTTAGTATAAGAGGACTTTTAATAGTGGGAATATATATGTATATAATGTATTAGATAGTATAAGGAGATTAATAAGTGGAAGGTTTTGATAAGGTGTTTACAGGAACATGGGAGTCTCTTGCATTCCTCTTGGGATCAGTGGCTGAGAAAACAGTATAGACCAAAACAAAGGTCCCGATGATCTCAGCAGCCAATCCAACGCCCTTGCTGTATCCAGCAGCCAGCTCGTTGGCCCCACCACCGTACCTCACATAGTATGACTTTTGGAACGCTTTCACCAACCCCACACCGCATATTGCACCCAAGCACTGTGCTACCATATACATCACTGCTCTAATAAGCGACACCTTCCGTGCCAAGAACAGCCCAAACGTCACCGCCGGGTTAATGTGTCCTCCTGTGCGCACGTTAAAAATATCATTAGCTTTCCACTACAATGAGCCGACTTGAAACCATAATAACCACTTTTCAATTGGCATATAATTATCCAAATATCTATTTAAGACCTCAAATTACAATTACTATATGTAAACCCAAAATCCCAAAATTCAATTAAGCTAATTACTTCAAATTTTCAAAGACAATAATTTAATGGTATCTTGTTTACTTTCAAATAGCAGAATCAAAACGAAATGATATATATATATATATATATATATATATATATATATATATATATATAAACAGTTCTAAATGAAAAAGGCTAAAGAAAAATAAACGGAGGGAGATGGGATGCCTACTCCCATCCAAACCTGCAGCGTTGCCATCTTAGTCCCACTTCAATTAGTAAAATTTTATCACTATTATAATTACATGTGATAAAGTTTTATGGTAGAGTCCAAAAGGTGTAATATTTGTGAGTGTTTTTTTGGTGTAATTATAATTTGATGTCCTAAATGAACATTTATGCAGCTACGTATATATTATGAAAAGGCAATACTTACCGGAGATACCGGCGGTGCAGTAAACGAGGATGAAGATCATGCCGCCGAAAGCCCAGGCGATGCCGAGGATGCCGACACCTCCACACTGGTCGGCGTTCTTAGCAGGGTCAGTCTGGCTCTTGTAGCCGATGACGGTCAAGACGGTGATGTAGAGGAAGAGAAGAGTGGCGATGAACTCCGCGATGAGAGCTCGGTAGAATGACCATTTGGTGAGCTCGTCGGGATCGATAAAAGCAGCCGGAGGAGGGTCGTGGTAGTCCTTGGCTGAGAACTCACCTCCTTCCGCTACCTCAACCTCCTTTGCCATGCTATAATATATCTATGCACCTACTTACAGAACTAGACTGTGTGTTGAGAGAGAAAGAGAGAGAGGGGTTGCTGTGTGTTGTGTATAATGCCACTGTGCGAGGATGCGGAAAGGGAGTTAGTGGAGTTGGTATTTATGGGGGGAGAGAGAGTGAGTGTTCATAATTGTGTTTGTATATTAGTGTAATTATAAGCTTAATTTTTCGCCGCCCAAACAAACTAATATCAATTTTTTTTCGCTTGCATGGTCCCCACATTATCACTAAAGGTTCTCTCTTTTCAGAAAAGACAATGAAAAAACAACGGGTCGGTATTAGTGATGTCTCATGTATTGATTTAAATACTTCGAAGGGGAGATTATTTTTATCCATTATTTGTTTAAGAGTTTTTTTTGTTGAATACAAGTGATTGGAGTGTAAAAAAAATCGATCGACAGTACTACTTAATTAGAAAAGTAAATTTAGAAGAAAAAAAAAAAGGCAATACCTGTTATTAGAATTTAGGATGAAGACGAGAATTAAAGTTAAGACATTACCTGCTTTTTTTATTTTTTTAGCAAATAAGACATTACCTGTTTTTATACTAAGTAAATCTCAATTGCTCTGAATTTTAGTCTAGGATCCTAACTCTCATGGGAGAAAATGGTGGAAAATAAACTAGGCATTTAATTTCTAACTCCTTCTAACTTTGAAAATTATGAATCATAAGAATCACACGGCAAAAGTAAGAATAAAATAGAGACAAAATACATAGATATACAAAGTTCTGCAAAAGTTGTCTACGTCTTCGGAAGCCACACCAATTCATTATATTGAATAATTAATTTACATCATACACTTTTCAATCTTTACAAAACCCTAGAAACAGGTGCTGCTTATAAGTTTAGAGTTAATCTGTAAAGACAAAAACACCTCTACACTTTTCACACGTAGGGGGCTTTGTTCCTCCGAACTACTGAGCTTGTCTGCTGAAGGTTATGTGCAATCCCAACAAGAAAAATAAATGTGTGAGTTTCTTGTCAAAGATAAGAATAAAATAATAATAATAAATCCTCTAACTAAATTAAACTTGTAATGGAAGTAGAGAAACAATTGGTGGCAAGAAATTTTAGCTTCATAGAAGGCTATTGTGTCATTTTTCTAAAAGGTATAGGGGTATTACTGTCCTATAAAAATATGTATTCAATGAAACACGTGTTTATATCCTTCCGGAATAAAAAAAACTAAATTCGTTTGGTTTTTTAATTTTGAATATGAACATAAAAATATGTTGGAGATGGATCTTTATTGAAAGATCTCACGTAAATTTGGGTCAGATATGAATCTAAATGATTCTTAAATGAAACCGGTGTTTTTATCCAAGATCCGATTCATATAAAGTATATTTACTTTATTTGAATTCTATTTAAATTATATATGGCCCGAGTTAGATATGAATAATTTAAGAGGATTTAATTAAAATTCGAATATGAATTCTAACATTAAAATATAAATTTGAATTTAAATTTTGAGTAGAAGACTCAAGTCCATACTATAACAGGTCGGGTGCTGACCCTTTATTCCAAAAGTCTAAGATATTAGGTAATGTTACGTGCCAAGAGTTATATGCCTAGGTCTTTTTTCATCGAGATCCGATTCGAAACAAATTAGCTCCAAAGTAAACCTAAAGCACCATGATTGACATCTCAAAAGTATGGGGACCCAACTGGTTCACGGGTAGCTTTTCGCCTTTTACATCAAATGGGCTTGACACAAGTGAACTGTAGAAGATTTGGGCTGCACAATAGCCCTTCAAAATCATAGTAGTTTCAACCCAAATGGTTCTTGAGTACCCCTCAATCCGAAAAAGAAAAAAAACTTGGTTTCTTGCTGTGATTATTCTGTTGCATCGGAAGCAATCAAAATTTTTTTTTCAACTGAGGCAGATTTTGTGCACTAAGCTGGTTTTGATGTCTATTATTTTAATTACTTAATCTTTTAACACAAAAGAGAGAAAAAAAATTTGTAAATTATCAAACCACAAACCTAAGGACATCACTAGTGTGAAATTGATCTTCTTTAGAACTTTTAATATAATGCAGTTTATAATCCGACCCGTGTGTTTATAACTTTATATGAAGCATAGCTGGATAAGCATAAGAATTTGAACACTTACCTTATAAAGAATTCGAGGTTCACAATTGTTAATCTTATCGTTGTAATTTCAAAACATATCCAGAAGAATAAATTTATATATAAACTAATGTCACAATTAATTATAAAGTGATATTCTTATACTGGCAAGGAATTGTCATGTTGTTGGCTGCTAGAACCTTGCCAGATAAATTTATCTGGAAACACCTAAAATTGTATAAATTAATTAAGACATGTAACATATTCTAGTCATTAATTATTTATTACGTGGTTATGATGATTGCCATGGTTTTAACTATTAATATTAAAAAGGCATTTTGAATCAAGCACTGATAAGATTCCAATTATTTTGCCTCTTTTATTTTTCTGTGCGTAACCCATATTATAGAAAAAGAACTCATTAAAATGATATATATATATATACTTGAGTCCAACCCTATGCGAACCAACTTGGTGCTCCTTGGTGACGTGGTTTAGTAAAATTTAGTCATATGTTTAAAATAAAAAAAAATTAAATATGGGTATTACCCATTTATTACAGGTTAAACCAAAAGACTCTCCTTTTTCTCTCTCTCTCTCTCTCTCTTCCTCTCACTCCGCTCATCGCAACATTCCTCCAACATAGTAGCGTATTCACTACAACTTATACTTTTGTTTCAAAGAGTCTTCTCTTTGTTCGTTTCTTCTCTCATATTTCTTTGCAAATCCAAACACATAGCCTCATACAATAACGTATTCACAACAATTTCTTCATTTTTCAGAGATTCATTCAAGAGTTTCAGTCCCACTTTCATCCCAATACCTCTTGGTCTCTCAATTTATTCACCTCTATATTTAGAGTGAAGATACACATATATGTGTATATATATATATACATATGTATGTCATGCGTTTGTTTTGAATCTCATTAGATCTATGTGGTATTGAATGGTTCCAATTATTTTGCCTCTTTTAGTCTTCTGTGCCTAACCCATATTATAGAAAAATAACTCATTAAAATGCTATATATATATATATATATGAACAATACTTGAGTCCAACCCTATGCGAACCAACTTGGTGCTCCCTTGACGTGATCCAGTAAAATCATATGTTTAAAATTAAAAAAAATTAAATATGGGTATTACTCATTTATTACGGGTTAATCCAAAAGAGTCTCCTTTTTCTCTCTCTCTCTCCCTTTTACTCCGCTCATTGCAACATTCCTCCAACACAGTAGCGTATTCACTGCAACTTATACTTCTGTTTCAAAGAGTCTTTTCTTTATTTGTTTCTTCTCTCATCTTTCTTTGTAAATCGAAACACATAGCCTCATACAATAACGTATTCACAACAATTTCTTCATTTTTCAGAGATTCATTCAAGAGTTTCAGTCCCCACTTTCATCCTAATACCTCCTAGTCTCCCAATTTATTCGCCCCTATATTTAGAGTGAAGATACACACATATATATATGTATGTGTGTGTGTGTGTGTGTGTGTGTGTGTGTATATATATATATATGTATATCATGGGTTTGTTTTGAATCTGATGAGATCTATGTGGTATTGAATGGTTTTTGAATTTGGGTTTTGTTGTATCGTTTGGATATTCAGATTTTGAAGAGTTGTATCTCATTGTGATTTAATTTCGGGACAATAGGGTTTCTTCGACTCTCCTAAAATCGGTTAGATCTGTTTAGAATTGCTGCAATCAGTATGGTGTGTTCTTGTTGTTGATCTTGTTTTGGTTCTGGGTTTGGTTTATGCCATACTGATACACACTTACATGTATGTATATATGTGTCTATATAGGCTATATATGTATGTATTTTGGTTCTGAGTTTAGTTCTTGGTGAACCTTTTTTTGAGATTGTTGGGTGGGTGTTATGGTGGTGAATAACGAAGGAATAGCTGGTGAAATGGCGGTGGCCTCCGGTGATGGAGAGATGGAGAACCGTTGTATACTTTGTATTGGAGTTATTGAGATTAATGATGTTTTAGGTTTAACCCATAAGCAAATGGGTAATACTCATATTTAATTTTACCCGTAAGCAAATATGTTAGGATTGCACACACACTATTGGTAACAAAACAGAGAAAAAAATACACACACAGAAATAACACAAGATTTACGTAGTTTGACAAATTGCCTAAATTTACGGGCGAAGAATGACTTTCTTTACTTCAATACTTTGGTTACACACTTTTTCTCTCTCTACAATTATCTCTCTCGTTTCTCTATAATTTCTTTTCTCAACCTCACCTTTATATATAGAGTCTTCAAATTTAATTCCTTGTTGGACAAGAATTATAATTCCTTAGAGCTCAAGACAACTTGTGCTAAAAGAATTACCTATTAAAATGCAACTTGATATGGAAACCTAATTATATTAGGAATTTGAGCCACAATTCCTAACAATCTTCACCTTGGCTCAAATTCCATCAACGCGCTCCTCCATAACTCCACCTCAACTGAAGATTTCTCCACCTTAAACAAAACACCTTCTTTTTTCTTGTTGTTCTTCGCCATTCCATTACATTCACCTACTGCGAGCAAACTCTAAGTTCAAATAGTCGAACTTGGAATCTACTCTCACATCACCAAATTGAATTCTTCTTACTTCTAGAATAAAGGTTGGTGTTCTTGCAATCATCAAGACTTCTTCATTCTCTTGTTACTCTTGATTGGACACTCTAACAAATCTCAAAACAAGTAGGGCTGCAAATGAACTGAGCTGCTCGTGACCAGCTCGGGCTCGGGCTCATTCGTTAAGCAAACAAGCCGAGCTCGAGCTCGATTTCTAGGCTTGTTTAATAAACGAGCTGAGCCCCAACAATGTTGGGCTCAGCTCGTGTAGGCTCGTGAACATAAGCTCATTTATGTTCGTGAACAAAGCTCGTTTAGAGCTCGTTTAGGGCTTGTAAGCTTGTGATTATGTTCATGAACATAGGCTTATGTAGGCTTATTTACGTTCACGAACAAGCTAAAACGATCTTGAACACGAGCCCGAACGATTTTTTTTTATTAAACAAGCCGAGCCTGAGCCCGAGCTCAGCTTTTTGAGCTCGTCACGAGCCCGAGCGAGCTCACAAACAAACAAGCCCGAGCCCGAGCAGGCTCAAGCTCGACTCGGCTAGGTTCATTTGCAGCCCTAGAAACAGGTTTCTATTATATCTTTACAGTTGCTTCACTTAACATAGTATTTCCCAATAAAACATAAGGTTATTGACCTTTTTTCCCAAAAGCATAACACGTGGCCCCTTCTAATCTTTATTAATCCAGTGTTCACTTCACACGAACAACCCTTGGAATCCAATGCTCCCACAAAAATCACATTCCTTCTAATACTTGGAATATGACGTACATTTGTTAGGATTCTTACCAAACCATTATTTGTCTTGATTTTGATTGTTCCAATTTTCATAACATCACAAGAAACATTATTCCTCATAAATACCTTACCACTTACAGGTTTGTAAGTAGCAAATCACTTTTTATGAGGACACACATGAAAGGAACAAGTAGAATCAAGTATTAACTCTTTAGCCACTCCCTTGTTATCAATAATTGATAATGTTTTATCGTTATCACTTTCTTATTTCGTAGCCTCTGACACAACAACAGCAGCATATGCATTCTCCTTCTTTTCTGGACAATACCACTGAAGATGCTCATTTTGACACTCGTAGCATTTTTTTTCTAACAATGGCACAAAGCTTCTTGAAGCTCCAAACCTTTTATTATCTTGGGCAATAAGAGCATGAGCTTGATCATTGTGACTCTCTTCATCATTCAACTTTTCATTAGAGAACAAAGCACTCTTAACTTGCTCTATCAAAATGATTTCTCTTTTATAGAGCAAAGTATTGAATAAATGTTTATGGGTATAGCGTACTGACGTCAACAAAATAATTATTTTGTTCTCATCACTCAACTTGATATCAACATTAGATAAATCACAAATAATCTTATTGAACTCACCAAGATGTTCTTGTAAGCTTAGCCCTTCTTTTCTCTTGAAAGAATACAACTCTTGCTTCAAGACTAACCGGTTGGTGAGATTTTTTTCCCATATATAGATTCTCTAATTTCTTCCACATATCCACTACCGAAGCTTCTTCTATCACATCATACACAATATCATCTGCCAACGTTAATCGAATAACACTCATTAGTTTCGAGTTGATTTTCCCCTACTTTTCGTCTCCATTTTTTTTGGTTTCAAATCCAAAGCCTATTCGAGACCATATTGAATCAGTAAATCCTGCATTCGAACTTGACAAAGACTGAAGTCCATCAAACTTTGTGACCATTTACTTTCCATTTATGACCAAGATTTACGTGGTTCGGCAAATTGCCTATGTCCACGGACGAAGAACGACTTTCTCTACTTCAATGCTTTAGTTACATAGTTTTTCTCTCTCTACAATTATCTCTCTCTTTTATCTACAATCTCTCTTTTCAACCTCACATCTATTTATAGAGTCTTCAAATTTAATTCCTTGTTGGATAAGAATTATAACTCCTTAGAGCCCAAGAAAACTTGTGCTAAAAGAATTATTTATTAAAGACAACTTTATATGAAAACCTAATTATATTAGGAATTTGAGTCACAATTCCTAACATTGTGGTGATAAGTGGCGAAAGAACAGATGGTGAAAGGGTGGTGGCCTCCAGTGATGGAGAGATGGAGAACTATTGCATACTTTGTACTGGAGTTATTGAGATCAATGATGTTTTCGGTTTAACCGGTAAGCAAATGGGTAATACTCATATTTAATTTTTTTATAATTTTAAATAGATGGCTAAATTTCACTGGACCACGTTAGCGGGAGCACCAAGTTGGTTCGCATAAGGTTGGATCCAAGTATTGTCCTATATATATATTATGGGGAAAGCTAACATCCCCTATTTCACGGGAGGTTAAGTTGTCCCCAAATTTTGTTGGACAAAAATGTCCTTATTTATTTTGTATATCTTATAAATTTTTTATACAAAATCTATGGTCGAGCACCACCTCTAACATCGTCATCATAAAAAATGTGCAGCTTCGCCACCTGGCAGAGGCCAAGACCGAGTCTGACATCTTCGTCCTCCTCCACTCCCTCGCTTTCTTCCCCTCACCATCCAACATCGCCTCCACCCCTAACAACAGTCTTATGCGTCAACTCATTCATCAGCTCTGTCAACTCCAACCTTGCCGTCAACCTCGGCCTGCACTCCTTTGCCGTGTCGTTCAACACCACCTCTGACCAAGACGTCGCATTGTCACACTGAAATTACATTAATGCCTATATTTCTTATGAGGTGGCCGATTCAATTAAGTTATTTTTGTCCAACTAAATATAGGAACAATCTTAACCTCCAAGTAACTTTAAGCCAACATTTAACATGGCTTATAAAGGTAGGAGGGTAGATTTTTATTTTGTTCTTTCTGGAAAAAAAAAAACTAAGAAATTAGGAAATTAGTTGACTAGATAACCCTATTTCAGAGAACAATGAAAATGAAAAAAAAAAAGAGTTTGATTCAACCACTCAGCCATGCATTTGATTCTATTTAATTAATTGTTTGTTCATGCCTGTGAAATTTATTCAAATATAAAATCAAAATGAATTGAATCATACTAAATTACTGATGTGAGAAAAGTAATATATAAATAAAGTCAAGTGATTGTAGTAATTTCATGACCTCTATGATTCTATCCTCTATCGTAGTAGTATTGTCTTAAATTCTTTTTAAGTGAACTTGAGCTGAATTGGCAGCTATCATCATATATTGCAGGAGGTAATTATCTGATAGTTCGAAAGGCCATCTAGATTCCATTCATAAATTTATTCTGTTCAAATTAGTCTGTTCCAACCCAAAGAACGATTCGTAAGACATAATATCCATTTAGGAAAAATCAAACCAATTGATAGGTCAATTAATTTTGCTGAAGAATTTTCCGATGAAATAAAAGACAAAACTCAACTTCAAAGATTTTTAGGGAGTCTTAATTACATTTCAGAATTTTATAAAAATCTTACCCAAGACACGTCAATACTTTATTAAATACTGAGAAAGAATCCCTCTCCTTAGGCTGATGAACATACAAGCAGTTCAAAAAATAAAAGCAAAAACTAAATTTATCCTATGCTTATGTATTCCTAACCCACTTGTTTTTAAAATTGTTGAAATAGATGCATCCGAAATTGGTTATGGCGATATCCTAAAACAAAGGACAGAAGATAGAAAAGAAGAATTAGTTCGTTTCACTTCCAAAATATGGAAGAGTTCTCAAAAGAATTATTCCACTATTAAAAAAAAGAAATTCTTGCAATTGTTCTCAGCATCCTCAAATTTAAAAGAGACATTCTCAACCAAAAATTCCTGTTAAGAATTTATTGCAAGGCTGCTAAAGATGTTCTACAAAAGGATATAAAAAATATTGCATGAAAGCAAATTTTTGGTAGATGGCAGGCCCTCCTTTCTGCTTTTGATTTCGATATAGAATATATTAAAGGAGATTCTAATTTTCTCCCTGACTTCTTAACTCGAGAATTTTTGCAGGGCAAATAATGAGGTTAGCCACATCCTCCATCCAATGGTGTCATCCTCATGCCCCCCTTCTAATGAAGAAAATCAATGACAAAAATCATAGTCCCAATATACAGGACATCTTTCTCCTCTACCCAAATATTTCACTCATGAAACCTTATGGCCAGTCATCACCATCGAGAAAAATGAAGTTCACCTTTCCACAAAAGAAATTGTCTAAAATTACTTCCCTAAAAATTATCAGTACCCTTCTCATGCAGTTGGAAATTTCAGGTGGTATTACGAAGAAATTCTAACTAGCACAAAATCCACAGAAATTGAACACAAAACCTCTTCAAGAGCCATTTTTTTTCTAGAAATCTTCCTCACACTTTACCCAAATTGAGTTATCTCAAATAAAGATACTTAGGATTATTTCCAGAAAAGAATGGGGTCTTGATCCTTCTCGTCTAAGAAGAATTCCTCACTCCTCAAATGTCTTTCTCTGCGAATTCAATTTCTTTGACTAACAAAGAGCTTGGAAATACACTTTATTCCTTCAGAATTTCAGAATGACAAACTCAAACACTCTTGGTTTATCACCTTTGTGAAAAATAAAGTCAACCAAGAAATTCCCTACTAGTTTGCGAATTGGTGGGCCCAATTTGGTCCTGATTCTGAAATAATGCCTATTCCAGTTAAAAAATCCTTTAATGATTATGATCAGTTATTATGAGCCAACTCAACCTATCTTGATGATTCATTCATGGAATTTATGGCAAAATTTGTTATCCCATGGATTATTGCATGGCAATATGTTCTTGATTCTAATGAAACTCTACCATGTCTTTGTAGACAAATGACATCTAAATGGTGGGACAAATTTAATTATGATTACATCAATCCAAGCCAAATTGAGCAAATGACTGACTTCTATGTCAAAGCTGAACCCTTCCAGGAAGCTCCCAAGCCATCTGACATGGACAAATTGTCCACACTAAGAAAAGTTATTAAAGTAAAAATTCTCAATAAGTATCCAAAAATCTCTAAAGAAGAGTTGAGACAACAAATTGTTGTCCAAATTGCTCAATCCTTTTCAGACTCTGGCACTGAAGATATCAATACTGAAGACCATATCTCTTTTATCCCTGAAAATGAAGATCCTGATTATGGTATCAACCTGGAATGATATTCTAGTAATATTTCCAATACCAACAAAAGACAAATTGTCGCCCACTCGCTAAAAGCAAATTAGGAATAATATTCTACACTCTATTTGAACATCAACTTTTCTCAAAGTAGCCTACTTTCGGCACATATTAACAAAAGACTTTGACCGACTCCACTTTATCCCGGATACGCACAGTCTTTTGAAAGAGGTCTACCGAATCTTATCTGCTGACATCTTTATCTTCTATTAAAATGAATTAGAATCCGGTCTTAGAAATCCGGAGTAATATGTCTATAAATAGATGGCCTAGCATGTGGAAGGGCATCTCGAATTTTACAAAGCATTGGCTTGTTCTAGATATCCAATTTTAATTCTCTGCTCTCCTATGTAAGTACTTAATTATTTTTATGTTTGTATGTCTATATTTGTGATACAATAATACCAGTATATTTTGTTTATGTCTTCCTTAATTCGTGCTCGATCATAGTAGTACTGTTTTATATTTTTTTAAGTGAACCTGTAAGTTTATGGTCTTATTGTTATAACGAGTGGATCAGGTGAAACCACGTGTCAGACAGCTAACAAAGTGAACACCAATCATTGAACACAGTATTGACATTGACATGGTATTTTTGTGAGAAATGCTAACGTAATGAACCCACCGCCAAACAATAAAAAAGTTTGCTCTGTTTTTTTAACATGCTTGTATTTAGAAAGAAAAAGATCCATACTATAGAAATTAAATTGGTTCCAACCTAATTATTTCTTAAATTTTCTATTTGAGTCAAACCGACTCTTATAGGAAATGTATATATATATATGGACAAGGACGAGGAATGGAGTCATTAATTTTATTACAATTGCTACGTGTATTTGATGGGACTCCTATTTTGGCAACTAAAATATTTTGGGAGTTGCAAATACAATCTATTATGATTCAAAAACATGGTTACACATGAATTCAACCAACTTGAGTCGTGGTTATAAATGAATTAAACCAACTTGAACTTGAGATTGTTCCTGCTCGGTTTATTTCATTCATGGGTTTCTAATTAATTTGACTATACTAATGAGTTTATAAAGCTCATCAACTCGTATGTATAATTGTTGTAGAACAGATTGTCGAATATGGGCCATCATAAAGTCAAAACATTTTTTTATGCACGTAGAATGATTAAGACTCGCAAACTAACCTGTGACGGATGGTGACACATGTTATTTTTTGTTCAAATTATATAATTTAGTGCTCTGAAATAACATTTTTCAGAAGACTATCAAATATATTAAAATTTTTGTTGGATGTCAAAACAAATTGGTATTCTTCTAAATCGATCAAATTCGACTGTTTTAGTACTCCTTCTGTACCATAATTTTAATCTATTTTGGGATATCTCAAAATACATGTTTATTTTCTAAAATATATGTAATATCTTTTATATGATTCCTAAACTACCTTTTTTAAATTCCACTATCCTAAAAAATGGTTCCACCATATAATAATAGTACTAATTTTTAAATAAGGACTAATGTGTAAATTCATTCATTACCACTATAAAAAGTTGGCTCCACTATAAAAAATTAAAATTTTCAAACATTTCAAGAATTATGGGATGGAGAAAGTATTTCTTTTGCAACATTTAGCGTACTATCAGTTTTCTCTTTTCATAAACTTCGTGCATTTAAAGTGTTTGTTTTATTTTTATTTCACGCTCCTTTAATTTTTAGAAAAAACTAAATTATTGTGCCCATGAAACATGTTATTTTATTTATTTTTAATTTTTCATATTTTTATTATATTTTATGACATCAAGAATACTTGCCTCCATAACATTTTTCATGCAAAGTAGGGTAGTTGTCTTCGCAAAATCCAAATGAATGTCCCCAACGAACTTAATTCCTATTTGTTGAGGCAAAAGCAACCATAGGGAGTGGACCACATATGTGCTAAAGCATTGGTTCGCTTCATTAGTTTTATTTTATTTTTTAGTGCCAAACACAATGGTGGCCACCACATTTCAGGTGCAATGGAAGGAAGAATTTTCTGTCACCATGAATCTTAATTATAAAATAAAATGAAAAATTTTGATGCACGTAGAAGTTGAAATTCGACAACCGACCGTTAAAAGATCAAACAGGCATATTGATTCAATTTTTTTTCGAGTTTCAATCGGACCATTTTGATTCGAAAAGACTCATTCCCGATGATATATATATATATGTCACAAGTCAGAACAATGTCATACACAAATTTGCAATTATAGAGTTGGGATAAATGAAAATTCTGCAATCAGGAAAAGAAATATGAACCATAAGAATAATATTAATTTAACACAACAGATTCACAATTATATACTCGGGGAAAAGAAAGTTGAAAAGCATAAGAATTAAAAATTATAATAGAAGCTAATTAATTAATTCCCAGAAATAAAATAAATCATCACAAACCATAAAGCTGCATTAACCAAAATGCTATCAAACCAAGAACTACAATTGAATTTAGATAAGCATCAGACAACTTCAGAACTAGTGATGATGAAGAGGAAACTGGCAAAGATCCAGATGGTGGAAAGGCGGTATCGGGTCGGGGACGAACCATTGCATCCGGATTTGGTGGGCTTGGGCTGGAAGGAATGGTGGGCAGTGAGGAGTCTGCAGTTGGAGTTGGACTAGTAGCAGGTGAAGCTGGTAACAATGGAGAAATGTCTGGAGAGAGAGTTGGAGGAGGAATATTTGGCAGCAATGCAGGTGCAGCTGAGATAGCAGAGATTGGTAACTTCAGCTTAGATGTTGATAATGCTAGTGATGAAGATGGGTAGGCTATAAAAGCTATGCTCAATCCCAAGAGTGACCATACAAAGGCCATTATTGCTAAAATGATAATGAAATCAATAGCTAGCCCTTTTACTAGGAACTATGATAAAGCAATATATATATATATATAGAGAGAGAGAGAGAGAGAGAAGGAATATATACGAGAATCATAATTGGAATGGTTTAATAGGTGGCAAGAGGTTGTTGATTGGGCTATACGCTGTGATGATACCAACTTAGCATGTTCTGTTTTGGTCTTTTGCTGTGGAACGCATGAATATGAGGTGTGTGTGCTTGTCCTTTTCCTATGTGATTGATTGTGGCTGATCCTCGTCCGTGAATTTTCTTTTTCGAGGCAGAGAAAGTGGATTGTGAGCTGGGTGATAAAGAAGAGATCAAAAAGATCTTAAAGCTTTAACTTTAATATATATATATATATATTAGTTAGAGTTGCATTTGGACGTAACAAATTTGTGTCTTGAAAGTACAAGAAAATTTAAATTTATAATCCAAACTAATATTATCTTTAGTTCTGATTATGAACTCCTTTAGTAGATTTATTTAGAATGTTGGAGTGAGAGTTGAACTGTGGCTCATGCGTATCAATATTTTTGAATAAATGGTTTTGCAAATTTGAAAATGTGAAGTTGAGGATGAAGAGAGTTTTAAAGTTGAAAAAGGAGACAAATTAATCCAGATTTGTTGCATTCTTAGCATCATGCTTGAGGATCAGTGGTTACTGGTTGCAGATGATTTAATTATCAGGAAGGGAAACATTCGGAATAATCCTACCATGAAATATTGCTCTTCAATTTAGGATCAATACGTGAGATATATAATTGTATGTCAATAAATTTGGTGTCAAAACTTATTGATCGAGTTGTAATTTTTCGTTCATAGTTGGAATCCATCTTTGAAGCTCAATGGAAAGTGTCGATTTTTTTGCAATTTTTCAAACCTATAGTATTTGGGATTGATCCTCAATTTAAGGACTGGTTGCACTTAGTTAAGGTCAAGTCAAACCAGTCCTCAATTTTAGGATCAATCGCATTGTGATAGATTTGAGAGAATATTTTGTTTTTGATTTGTTTTGGTTTCCAAATCAATCCAAACCTCTTGGAGACGTCCTTTAGTGTTTTAAAACTTATTTGTGAACTATTCTAAAGATTTTCTAGAAATACCTTTTTATGCTTCAACCTAGATAGGAGATTAGAGATCAACCTACATAGGAGATTAGAGATTGAATGTTTTTTTTATAGAGATTGGAGCTTGGATAAAGATTTATGAGAGAAAATCATTTCTGATCATATTTTTGAGAAGTGTTTAATTTGTGTTACTTTTCTTCATCTAATTAATGAAATTTGAAGACAACATCAGTCTACACAATTGATCAGAATATAAAGATTTCTTTAGTACAAATTTCTTATCTGAAAAGAAATGGGATTTGATCACTACGAAGGAAACCCGTGATTCCAACACCTTGGCCCGTGTCAAGTCCAAGTCTCAAAAAACCTATCGCAACTCAACTTGCACCATACCGCATAGGTTTCTCGAATTGTCCCAAATCTTAATAACTTATTAATAAATAAACATTACAAAAATTAAAATGTTAAACTATATAACTAAATACACTTCGACAAAAAAAAAAAGCCACTCATATCATGTGACAAAACTCAACCAAACTATGTGTAATATGATCTTATGCCAATAATTCATAACTTGTAATAAAAGATATATCAATCATGTCCTAAAAAGTTTACATAAAAACTTCAAAGCAGGTGTGTCAAAGTTAGGTTAATACTCATGATACTATATTTATAATTTTAAATTTATTTTACATAAACAACTGATAACTTTAAAAATTAAAAAATTATATACTTTTCTTTTATTGTGGGCTAAGAAGCATGGACACGGACACGGGATACGGGTACGATACGACATGGACACGGCGACACGGCAAATTTTAAAAAAACAGGACACGACACGGCGGGGATACGGCTATGAAATAATATATTAATATATATTCAACAAGTTAACCAATATCCACAATACCATAAATTTAACAATAAAAAAATAATAAATCACACAAATACTTCAATTTATTATCAAGTAATTAATGTATTTTCAAAAAGGATGTTCATTATATTGGCTTTTTTATTTTTTTTGTTTCTAAATTTATTATTTAGGAATTTTATCTAACTATTTTTTATTTTTAAAATTTTTTATTTTAGAAAATACTATATTTATATAGAAAAGGGCATAATAGTCATATTAAATGATATATGTCATTATAGTTATTTCAAGGGGTCAAGATGTCAATTTTTAAAAGATGAGGGGCTGAAATGCTAAAAAAAATAGTTCAAAGGGGTCTTTTTGTAACTTTGCAAAAGTTTAGGGGTTTTTTTGCACTTTTAAAAATTACAAAATGTTCCCCGCCGTGTCCTTGCCGTGTCCTAAAAAAAAAAATTTCAGGACACTTCTACGGAGTGTCCGACACGTGTCCGAGGAGTGTCCGACACGGACACGGCACCCCTATACGAAGTGTCCGTGCTTTCTAGATTGTGGGTTGCTTGGGTTAATAAAATATTTGTCCAAATTCCGCTCAAAATAAATTCAGACTCTAAAGTTTAAACCTAATCCCAATCCCAATCCCAATCCCATGGTGTCCAAAAAACAAAAACAAAAACAAAAACAAAAACAAAAACAAAATTGAACCAAGTTACCTCAATGTTTCTACGTCATTTGGCAGGCCTTAAAATAAGGCCCTCTTAATAATGGGCTCGCCTAGAACCACTATTCTAACACAAGTCTAGTCTGGGGCGATGGCCATGAACCACGGTCAGATCTCTAAGCCCAATCCTGAATTTTGGGCTCGACCCATCCATGCCAAGTAAGTCAATACTTGGCTTGGGTCGCCTAAACTTTAGGCCCTTCATGATGTTACTAATTGGACTTTGGGTCTTGTAGTTTCACTTGAAGTTTTGACTTTACAGTCAGAGAAATGAGAGAGAGTGCATTGTTGGATTGTTGGATTTGGCCCATGTGAGTTCAACTGTTTGACAACATGGAAAAGAAAAACAATGAAACCAGGAAATTTAAGCTAAAATGAAAGAGTATGGTGAGAAAATTTCTTTGATGTCAACTAATTTAACTCTAAGGCAATAAAACCATATGCTAAATTACAAAGTGTTTTTTAAGTTTGAACACCATTTTTATTCCCATCCCACATGCCTACCTTGACATATAACTTTTGAAGCTAACTTTGCCCAATACTTTCACCTTAATTTGATGATTTATATATATATATATACACACACACACACACACACACACTAGACTGGCCAACCCAAGTAGCATGCTGCAAGAGTTCCCTGTATTGGTAATTTTGCTTTCTTTTTCTTGGACAATAAGGGCTAAGTGAAAGTCTAATATGATGTTTTAACATTGTTGCTTCCACTCTTCAGCTCTTCATAAGATTTAATTTTATACTCAATTTCTTATTCACTTGTAAATCAATGTCCTCTCCTGAACTATGATCTATATAAATTTACGTCAAATTTGCAAAAAGCAATCCTGGAAAGTGAAATATATAACACACGAGACAACAATAAATTTAATCTATTTTATAACTTAATAATCTCTTTTTATTAATAACTAGCAAAGAAGCACATGGTTGGAATCCTTTTACTCTAGATTGTGAACGCTCGATCGGAACGATCTGACGACGTACTTCGAAATTAATGAACTGTTTGCTTTCATTCAGAAATGGAGTTGTCAACATGTGTCACTAGGGTGCAACTTGGGTTGGTTAATCCGAACTTAATTTGAGTCTAGCTTGATTTTTCACGGGCTCAGACAACCGTGTTTACAATTAGAGTTGGAAATGGATGAAATTTTTTTACCCGAATTCAATTAAGATTGGACTTGGGCTAAAATCCCATTAACTCGAGCCAAACCCGAACCTGAACCCGAATTCTAAATTTATTTTTTATATATTTTTATTTTATATATACCATAATTATTTCAAATTATGGTTAGGTCAGTTTAGTCAGTAGTCCATTGGTTATTATGTCATAGGATGTATTAGTCAATATCTTTAATTTTTTCAATTATGAATTAGTTAGGGCAAAATAACTCACACAGCTTGAGGTTTACCCTAAAAACACTCATATGCATAGTTTGCTTAAACTTACACTTATCGCCCTTAAGATTTGAGTTGTGAATGCACATAACACCCAACCATCATTCATCCATTAAAAAATATATTGACATTATGCAAAATGTCTTTTTTACCCCTCCACTAACTGAAAAGACCATATTGCCCCGAATTTTACATTTTCACTTTTACAAAACTACCTTTGCTTCAATTTTAACATTCATTCAAATTCTGTAATCATTGAGACCCAAAAAGAATCAAAGATAACAATTCAAGGAAAATGTTTTCATTAAGATAGATTTTCTTTCTTAAATTTCTAGCATTTTATTTAGAAGATAGCATCCAAATAATTTCTAATATTTTAATTTCCAGCATTTTATTTAGAAAGGATTTTTTTAAAACGAAAAATGCAACTTTAAATAGTATCTAAAAGAACAAATTCATAATATGACATTCACAACACTATAAAATAATAAACAATAAAAAAACTTACCAAGGAGACAAACTATTTTAAAAAGAGCACACCTAAGAAATTTATAGTAGAGCATCTATAGTTGAAGAAAATAAAGAACAAAAATTTAAAAGGATATGCCTCGCTAATATATATATATATACATATATTTAAAAAAGCAACACCATCAACCAAAATAAACAAACTAAATCTATGCACACAATTGGATGGAAGCCAAAGATGGATAAAATTCTTTAGTCTTCACGAAATGCAAAGCCTAAGTCTTTCTAAAATTTTTACACTATCCAATTTCAAGTAACAAGTATTAAGCGTACTAATTCAATATCCAAGAAATTAAAATTTTAATACGTGTTCAATCTAATACACAATTCTGACATGGATCCTTGAGTACATTTCATTTACAACTTCTTAGATTAATGCAATAAATAGTTCGAGAATAAGAAAAATATGGACATGGTGCATTGTCATTATTATCCTTATTTAAAGGTCAATTTGGTCTTTTAAATTTATTTGATTTTTTAAATATAATATAGTTATTATTTTGATGGGTAGCTTTGTAATTTCACATGCTAGTTGGTGGCACTGTACTGATAAGGGGTGTGAGTGTAGGTTTAAGGAAACTATTCATGTGAGTGTCTTTAAGGCAAACCTTAGGGGGATGAGTGCATTTTGCCTAATTAGTTATGATTCTTCCTTTTAACCTTTACAATAATTATGTCTAGTGGTAGATAATGTGCATTCCAAACACATAAGAGAATGAGAAAGCAATCTATAAGTTTCATAAAGTCAATGTCGTATATGATGCTCATAGACCCGAATTCTAACCCAAAATCTCATACAGAGTTGTAAGCCCGAATTCGACCCGAACTAAAATATTTAAGGATGGATTAGGCTAGGGTTGGTTAGCTTGGGTTGAAGGTCAGGTTAGGGTTTAACATTTCATATACCGGGTTCAATCCGAGCTGTACCTCTAATTCGCCCAAGTTGCACCCCCACGTGTCATTTTTGGGATCATGGAATAAACTAAGCTATCCAAAATTCTTTGTGAATGTGAAAGGGTTATTGACATAATGCATTTATGTCCTCTCCTACCAACATTGATAAATGTAAAAATCTTTCAAATTGCACATATTCTAGAGGTAACAGTTGGACATGTTGGACCATCCAATTACTTGCATTTAAAACACTTTATATACATCAGCTGAATGGTGTTTCATTTAGGAGACAACCTTTTAGAAATAGTAAAATTCACGTAAAAATATTTTTAACTAAATTTTCATTGTTTTAAAGTGTATAAGTATTATAAATTCTATACAATGTCAATTGTGATTACATAAGGTTGAACTAACAAATTTTATTCAACGTGCAGTTTCAAATAGCAACTGTTTTAAAAAGATCAATTTTTTGATGTGAAAAGGAGAAGTTGAGTCGAAATATAATACCCAATATTATTAATTTGGATTTTAATCTTGATTATGATCGAATTATGTACATTTGGTAACTTTGTTTATTATTTTGCAGTCTTTAATTGGAAAGTATTTTGTCTTTGACACCACTACATATATATGTGTGGTAATAATAACAGTATAATCTAAAGTTTTCAAAGGAAGTTTCTAGAACGACCCAACTTGATATGATTATTAGGTAATGATATAAAGGAAGTTTTTAGAACCACCCAACCTGATATGATTATCAGGTAATGATATATACAGGGAGAGTAGTATAGCTTACTGAGTAAGCTTGTAGCAGTGAGAAAGAGAAAAAGAAAAGACACATGTCATTATAAATTCTAAGTGTCCTTAGGCATGTAATGAAGGTTGCCACATGTGGAGAGATTTGACTGAAGTGGTATATGATGGGGTGTTTGATTCCTAATATAAAACATATAACGTGGGAGGATAGTGCTAAGGTGACGTGGATAAGAAGAATGCTTTGACTAAGACTGATTGTCTCCAAATGGGAAAAGAAAGCTGAAGAGACAGAGTTTTATTAAGGCACACCCTCACTTGGTCACTATAAATACAGGACGGTCTATATACGAAGGTACATAATTAATACCCTTTGAGTTCCTTTACAGCTTTAAAAAGCCCTTTCTATTTCTGACTTGACAGTCGAAGCGTAGTAGGCCAGCACTGCGCTGGTGCCCTCTCGATTACCCTTCTCTTGTCCTTTTTTAAAAGTTGGCATTTGACTAGCTCGGGGTGAATTTTTACTTCATCAGTTAGCGCCGTCAGTGGGAATCAATCACAAACTTAATTATTCTACACGAATCATATACGAAGCATGATGCACCTACTATCTGGGTTAGAGACTACGGCCGTAGAGGACCCTCCTGCGCAGGGCCTTCCTACCGTCCACAATCCTCCAATGCAGGGCCTTCCTACTGTCCACAATCCTCCAATGTAGGACCTTCTTGCCGGCCACAATCCTCTAATGCAGGACCTTCCTATCGGCCACAATCCTCCAATGCAGGACCTTCCCACCGGCCACAATCCTCCAACGTAGGACCTTCTTGCTGGTCACAATCCTTTAGCTGCACAGGATCCTGTCAGCCATGACTTTCCTGGTGGACAGGGCCCGCTTTCCGCCACCTGATTTTCCCGGCTGCAACATGCCAGTTACAGGACAGGGAGGCATGCAACCCCCTGGATAGATGGACTTCCCTGGGGCACCCCCCGAAATCCCAAACGACTAAGAACGGAACCCAGCGTTGGAATGCCAGGTCTGAAACTTGAATCAAAGTCTGGCCCAGATACTCCAACAAAATGTGACAATTCTGCATCGCCTCCCTCCTGTGGAGCCAGTACCATCGCCGGGTTACCTTAGGTTTGTTGATCCAGAAGGGGAAGGTGTTGGGCGAGATAGTGAAGTCCCAACGGACGACACAGCTCATAGCCGAGTAAGAGGTGGGACGAACCCAAGTCACCTAGTCCCACTTGAAAAGAACCAACCCCATGGAGACTCAGGGCACCCAAGAGAAACTATCTATTATAACATGGAGATGCAGGACCTCAGAGCCAGGGTAGAAAGCATAGCGCCACACCATAAGAGGGAAGGGCCCTGCTACAGTAGAGGAGCTAGTCTAACAAACCAACCTCCATTTCTCCGTGGGGATAATGAATTGTCCTTTGCCTAATAAGTTCAAGATGCCCACCCTTGAAAGCTTTGATGGGACCAATAACCCGCTAGATCATCTGGAGACCTACAAGGCTCTGATGCACCTCCAAGGAATATCAGATGAAATTCTATGTAGAACTTTTCCTACTACATTGAAGGGTTCTGCCCGGTCATGATTTAACAACCTGAAGCCGGCGTCTGTACATTCCTTCAAAGAATTGAACCAATTGTTTATAGGCAATTTTATTGTCGCCCGAAGGCACAGAAAGCCTGTCACCTATCTCCTGAACGTAAAACAGACTAAGGGGGAGTCATTGCGAGACTACATTAACCGGTCTAACAGGGAGATGTTGTAAGTTGATGCCTTGGATGACAAGGTGGCAGTTACCGCATTCATGAGGGCCTATTGCCTTCAAAGTTCTTGTACTCAATTTCCAAGCACCCTCCAAAAAGTATGTTTGAGCTACTCGTGAAGGCCCATAAGTACATGAACGTAGAAAAGGCCCTTGATGCGAGAAGGGCAGATAGGAAAAGGGGAGGACAGTCTAGTGAGGAAGGTAGAGACCCCAAGTATTGCAGAATGTTACGGGAGTAGACCAATAAAACATCGCGTCGTGATAAGGGATTCAACACCTTTACACCCTTAAACATGTCAATAAGTCAAATCCTCCTCTGCATCCGAGATGACCCGACTTTTGCCTAACCCCCAAAACTAAGAATCGATCCATCCAAGAGGTCCCGCAACAAGTATTGCAGATTCTATCGTGACCATGGCCACGATACAGATGAGTTCATAAACTTGAAAAAGGAGATTGAAAGTCTGATTCGTATGGGCCAACTACAAAGATACGTAATCGGAGATGAGAGGGGAACACAGAACTGCCAATGGGTTAGGGATGGTAAAGGTGACAACACTTGAAAAAATCATCTATTGGGGGAAATCAGAGTTATCTCTGGTGGACTTAGAGGAGGTAGGGGGCATATTGACTAGAGACATTAAAAAGGAGGTAGTTGGCCCATCTTTGGAATGCTGGGTATCTGAGGAAGTGCCACCAGTAAAATTTTGTTTTAAAAGTTGCATTTACTTTAATAATTTTAACTGAAACTCAATTTAATATCGAGCCTTAGGACGATAGCTCCGATGTTTTTACTCGAATAATTCTCTATTTGTTACTAAAATATCAATAACAGTCATTTTTGTTTCAAAATATATTGTTATAACTAAAACAAAAAGTAAATAGCTCTACGGGGGCACAACCCTATGTGGGCACAATCCTACGGGGATATACCTCCAATGAGGGCCTTTAATGAAAAGGCAGGATGAATAAATTCTGAGAACATTGTTAAAATAGCCCTACCGGGGCACAGTCCTATGTGGGCACAACCCTACGGGGATACATCTCTAAGGAGGGTCTTTAATGAAAAATGCGGGATGAATGAATTCTGAGAACATTGTTAGAATAACCCTACATGGGCAAAACTTTACAGAGATACACCTCCAAGGAGGGCCTTTAATAAAAAAGGCGGGATAGATGAATTCCAAGAATATTGTTAAAATAGTCTTACGGGGGCACAGCCCTGCGGGGACACAGCCCTACGCACGACTAGCCCTACGGGGACACAGCCCCTACTGGGGCCCAGCCCAACTACGGGGACACGGCTTTGCGATGACACACCTCTTCAAAGGACTTTAATGATAAAAAGGTGGGATAATTAATCCCGAAAACATTGTCAACCGACCATGCAGGGAAATAACCCGTTAAAAGAAATTTTAGCAAATGGTGGGTAAGTCCCGCCAAGGTTGTCGCATGGCTTATCAAGAGTTGTGCTATGAAGTTTATTAGTTAAAGTTTATTAACCACGTGAGTCATTGGCATAATGGTTAAGGTGAGACCATTAGAGCTTATTAGTTAAGGTTCGATTATTTAAAGTGACAATCATTTTATATATATATAAATCGGGTTCTTATATACCGACCAAGCAGCGGGCCCAGGAAGAAATCGGCCGGACCAAGCAGCGGGCCCAAGAAGAATCCAGCCGGACCAAGCAGCGGGCTTAAGAAGAAGCCGGCCCGACCAAGCAGCGGGCCTAGAAAGAAACTGGCAAGGCCTGCCCGAGGCCAGGCGGCTAATTTTGTGTGTGAATAACATATTTAAGGGTAAAGGTGTCTATTCCTATCCCTGCCCTACAAGCATGCCAATTTTTTCCTCTTACCCCTATAATTGTCCCAAAACTATTTAAACTCTCCAAAAATCGGTTTAAATGAGGCAAGGTGGGGTGGGTCCTTGCCTGGGTGAGGCAAATTGTCATCCTTGAAGGATGTTTCATTTAGTCGACAACTTGTTGTAAAATAGGTGTTTCATCTGGTAGACAACTCTTTGAAAATAGGAAAAGTTAAGAAATATATTTTCAACTCAAATAATTTCTTTGAAGTGTATATAAATATTATAAATTCTACACTTTTATAAGGAGTATATTGTGATATATATATATATATATATATATATATATATATATTATTAATTGGCATATTTCAGTGATCAAAACTTGATTGATCAAGTTGTAATTTTTATTTTTCTTCTTTCTATCGATCATCAACAACTTCGAGCTGATACTCAAGTGCATGGAAGCAGTTCAATCGATAAGAACACCATATAGTATAGGTAAGTATGGTGAGGACACTCTGCACTTTATGAAAAATTAAGGTTTCTGAAGTTTTTTTAGGGTTTTTCAAAATAAGATCGGTTCCCAATTTTTAGGACTAGTCCAATTTTGTTTGGTACTTTTTGTTTCTGCAGGTTTTTCCAAAGTCCCACCGGTCCTCATATTTGGGAACCGGTCCCACTGAGCCTGTTCCAAATAAGAAATATTTTTTAACAAAATTTATGACTCGTATTGGGTTTGAAATTTCTAAGAGATAGAGTTCTATTTTGGTATTTAACTTCTTTTCAAGTAAAATTAGGACTCAATTGCTTATATATATGTATCTATAATTTCTATATAATTATGTGTGAAGAATTATTATTTTTAGAGAGAAAAAGTATACACAGCATAACCAGAGCAAAATATTTTTAAATACACATCTATATTTCACGAGTGATATTTAAGATGATATTATACTACTGATTGGCTGCTCAGAGACTACATCAAATCATTCGCTGATTAGAACATTGGATTAATAATTCTTCTCTTATTTGCTGAAGAAGAAAGGGGACCATATCGCACTACGAAGAGAACGTAATACTTACTGAGTAATTTTGTTCTTCCAGTAACCTTTCTGTAAGGATCGTGACGTTAGCCGGAAGTCTGCAGCAGTTGGACGTGAATTCGCAATTGTAAGCTAAGGTGTTCCGTATCAGATTCTTAACAGAGTGAAGGGGGTGTCAATTTGAGACAGAGTCTGCTATACTTTGCTTCATTATAGTGGATTAGTTTCCTGAGGCTTTTTGCCTCCCCTGTGATTTTTTTCCGATCTGGGTTTTTCACGCATATCTGGTTCATTTTTTACTTTACTTGCACTTTAAGTTATTTACTTGCTTTATGTGTTTAATTAATTTATAACTGGACTTAAAATCAGATTAATTTTGAAAATTAAGCAAACGAGAAAGTGAATCTATTCACCCTCCTTTAAATTTTTAATTACTTTCACAACCACTTCTGTATCGCGCAACTCACACACATATATAACTAAGGAGACTTAAGCTTTATAGTGGTATGTTCTCATTCACATATGTATGGGAGGTTGAGGGTTCCAATCCCATATAAGACAGCGTTGCCGTTTGTAGATTGAAAAAAAAAAAAAGGCAGCTTCTATACCATCACAAAATTGATCATTTTAGGTACTCTTTGGCATACTTAAGATCATGATGAATTATTATTTTGTATTATAAAAAAATTGAAGAGTTTTCATTGACAAAACTACATACTCTTGAAGTATTAGTACTTGGTTCTGACTTGTGGACCAACAATTTCTTGGTCCTTAACTAAGATTTTTCTTTGGGTTGAACCAATCCATCACTCATATGTAAAGGATTGAAGTGAAATGTTGTATACTTCGATAGTCGACAACTGAATATATATATAATAATATACACTGGAGCTACATTTATGGATCTAATGTACTATATTATATGATGATTATTGAGTAAAAAAGAATGCAAGATGAGAAATAAGATTAATCATTTTGACCTTTGGGATGATCAGTTCCTTTTAACTTGTTCAATGTGTCCCTTTAATTTGTATGAATGCATGTCTAAAATAGAAGAATCATAATCATGACTATGGAGTATATATCTTTACCAGAAATGGTGAATTTTTAATTTTTAAATTGGCACTTTCTTGATGATCAACATTCAACACATACTTAAAAAGTACAATTCAAGACCAAAATCAAAACTGTTTTTTAGTTTCTTTTCCAAGTGCATGTAGTGACACTACTTTGCATGCTCTTTTTATATATGTGGACTAGTCAGTCACCTCTGACCATTCTTTTCATTTGCTTGAGAAGTAGCATGCAAGCAGACCAGACTTTTAAGAAGAGAATGAAAAGGTGTTCTGAAAAGAGACATGCATTTTCTTTATTGTTACTTCTTCATTGGGATTAAAACCAGACCCCATTAACAAATGATCAATCTTCTAAGTGTGTAAACATAAAGAGGGACAATTATATATATATATATATATATATATATATATATATATATATACTTGAATTGTGGTTGATCATTTAATGGGTCCATCCTAGTCTTCTATCAAGGCTTCTTTTATCTTACTTCATTGGGATTAAAACCATACTCCGTTTGGTTGAGTAATATTTAATGAATGGATATAAGTGTGTGAGGTTAAAGGGGAGCACAGTTACTGATCTTGTGGGGTTAGAGCAATGAATAATTCAATTAATTACTGCGAACAATCATGTCGATCCAGTGAAACATAGCTTGCATACTTTGATTTAGGTTAATCATTTTATGGGTCCATGCATTTCAGACTCGTATCAAGAATTACCAAAATTATTATATATATATATATATATATATATATTGTATGTTGGTGTTGTAAATATTTGATTTAAAGCCTTATCAGGTTTCTTTGTTCTTTAGTGTATACATATATTCTTTGAGCAGTGATACATAGTCCCAATTTGGATTAGTCTGAAAAGAGCTTACGTGAGTGACACTGGTTAATTACAGCACATTCATTATATACATACATAGGGCAATGATATTTGCAGCACCTTCATTATATACATACATAGGGCAATGATATTTGCCCTCCATAAAACTACTATAGCGATCTAAATTTTATTTTATTAAAAAAAATTAACAATTCATTTCATGTACCTCTCTTCAATTCTCATTCTTTGTGATTTTATACCTTTTATGTGAAATATACTCTCTACATCAATGAAATAATAATAAAACTTAGAATTCAAATGTTTAAAATAACAAATGAATATTATATCTTCAATATTTGATGTAAAAAATGTAGAGCAATTAAATAATGAAAAAATATATTTTACAAAAAAAAAAATTCAAGCTAGTCATAGTCCACATGATTTGGGTTCTAACTGTACATAAGAAATATGAGTTTACAACTCTCTGTAGATCTTTGCAAAAAAAAAAAAAATTTCTCTAATTCTATCTCCTTGGTGATCCAGAATCAAGGACTGTTGGAGCTTGATCTTGAATTAGATTGAAACTTTGGTGAAGAACGACATTTGGATGATGTGCTTGTTGTTCTTCTTATTCAGGGTTTAGATACTTTGGAGTTTTAAATTTTGAGTGAAGAATCCTGCAGAGTCTAAGCTTTCTTTGAGAGTCTTCTGAATTTTTTCGGATTCAAGGGCTATTGGGGCTTAATCTTAAATCGGGCTGTTGAAAGTCCTCTTCAAGTGTTTGTTGTTGAAGAAAGCCGGTGAGAACTTCCGATCAAAGGCTGAAGAAGCTTGATCTCGAACAGTGTTGTTGATGATTATTTGAATTTGTTGAATCATGGAAGAAGAACGACATAACTTTGAATGTACTTGTTATTATTCTTCTTCAAAGTTTTGAGGGTTGGATGAACGTATGTCTTCAGAGTTTCAAGTATTAATTGAAGACAGAGTCTGACATAACTTCAGTTTTCTATCAAGTT
This sequence comes from Cornus controversa, assembly GCA_026545225.1. NCBI lineage: Eukaryota > Viridiplantae > Streptophyta > Magnoliopsida > Cornales > Cornaceae > Cornus > Cornus controversa. The sequence continues at coordinate 48,401,079 of CM048847.1, read as the reverse complement.
TTCCCCCCTCTCCTTCACCTCTAGATCTTTATTTATAGACTCACCGGAGGGGTAGATTTGTAACTTTCTTTTCTTCTGATAATTATCATTTATGATAATTGTGATAATTATCTAATATATACATAATAATTATCTTTGATAATAATTATATATATACATATATATTTAATTATCCATTTAACCCCATTTTTAAGTGGGTTTGAACTTCTTAGACAATTTGGATCAGCCAATGATCTATTTATTTGTGGTAGGTTTAGATTTTAAATTATCTTACTCATTCAACCACATTTGAAAGTGAGCTAAACTGAAGATAAACTAAATTATATTTTGGATCCATCATATAATTTTTTAATGTCTAAACTATTATTTCAAAAAAATCATGAAAGATTATGGTCAATTTTTATTTCAACAGAAAGATAGAGTTTGAAAATGTTATTAATTTTTATAAAAAATAAAAATGTGTAATAATATATCTATCGTCTTTTGATTAAGTTTTTTTTTTTATATATAAATATAAGGTTTATAAATTTTAAGAACTATTTAGAGGGTAGACACGTAATTTTATTTTATAAAAATATAAATTGAAGCGCAGGAAATGTCTTCGTGGAACCCAATACCACTATCCCGTATACATCCACCACATGGAAGAATTTCAATTCTCTCTTTCTTATCAGTTTTAGAAATGCACTCTCCTCCACGCGTCTCGTTCTTTTCAATGAAAGACCCCAATTACACAACCCTGTATATATCCTACTAGATGGAAGAATTTCAATTCTCTCTCTTATAAATTTTAGAAATGCACTCTTCTCGACGCCTCTCATTCCTTTCAATGGAAGGCTTTTCAACAAAGTAATTTTTTTTTTCAAATGGGTTACAAATAGATCTCATAAACTTATGAGAACAGGGATACCATTTTAGTTTATTATTTTATTTTAGAATGTTTTAAAATATATGTCTATTTCTTAAAATAAATGTATTATTTTTAATATAATTCATAAATTATCCTTTTTAAACTCCATTATCCTAAAAGTTGCCTCTACTATATAATAATAATACTAGCTTTTAAACAAGGACTAATGTGTAAATTCATTCATTACTACTGTAAAAAGTGGGCCCACCATAAAAAGTTGGACTCCCAAAGTTGTCCATGAATTTTGAGACAGAGAGGAGTACATTTATTGAAAGGAAAATACAAATATAATTCATGATACAGTATTTTGAATTAGGTTTAAAAATAATTAGTTTGAGAGAATACAAAAAATAAAAAATAGCAAAACTTTTCATTATAGAATCCAAATTCTAACCTAACTCAATAACTTACAATTCAAATTAAACTTTGTATGCGTATCATTATTTGAAAGATCTTTTCATTAAATCTTCAAATAATTGAGACTAGAAACTATAATTTTTTTCTATGATTTCTTTAAAATAACTTTGGGACTCTTTCTCTTAAATAAGAAATCGAATTTTCTCCACTATCTACATGTGTGAATAATTAGATAAATACATAATATAGTTAAACTTCTCATAATTATATTTTTAGGTATTTCGGATTTTAAAGAGAGACCAAGTAAAGATGATGAAAAGTTGAGGCAATGCAAAAGAGAATTAATATATATATATATACACACACACACACACATATAAAATAAAATATAAAAATAAAGAGAAAATAAAATTAGAGAAAGAAACTCAGTTTGATTGTCGTTCTCAACAATTCGTTTAATTTGCTAGAATATGAGAACTTATAAAAAGTATAATATGCAATTCATTTAGTTTATTAGATTAAGAAACTTAAGTGTTATATATATCAAAGTAGAGAATATTTATGTCTTTTTCTACATCATCACGCCATATTCTAGATACATATCTTGATATGTGTATCACTCCTCTTGTTTTAAAAATGAATTGTGATATCACCTCCTTTTAAATTTAGTAATAACTTCAATCTTATAAAAATAAATGATATTCACACACATTTTCCTTTTTATTGTGCTCACTAGAATTTTTGAATAAATAAAATGTTAAAATTATTCCACAAATCTGAAGTATAGGAGTATTTTTGGAAAAATTGTAATGCCATGAGTGTTTCTTGAAGGGAAAATATTGTTATTTCCTTTTTCAGAAAAAGCAAATGAAACACAAGTGAAGAAAAATAGAGTCTCAATTGAACGTGTGTTTTGTAAGTGAGATGGTGGACATAATGATATGTGGTCCACCATCTCACTCACATAAATAATTTTCAAAAATTGTGAAGATTGACATCTTTATCATTACTCTACAAAATTTATAATTAAATCATATATGAATGCAACGTATTAATGGATATATAACCATTTATATACTGATACTCTTTCGGTTATTTTAAAATCATTTTCTAAGTTCTTAAAAATTATTTTCTAAAAACTAAACTAAATAAACCCAAGTAGAATTGTCCCCGCTTCCGCTCCTCTTTTCTAACTGGCTCCATAAATTCAGCGTGGCTTAATAACTTCGTTCCGTCGGTAATTTTCACTGTCATTTTTCTTTTTATTTGACTAAATGTGCTTGTGTTTTATTTGTTACGGATTGTAATGGGTGGACATCACTTTATTTGTTACGGATTGTAATGGGTGGTATTGTTCCCGCTTAAATCAAATCTGATATTGTTTTAAAGTTTTGTTTTTGTCTTGCTAATATCTGATGTCGGCTTAATTTGATTTTGTTTTAAGTTTTGTTATTGACTGTCTTATAAATGCCATTTTAGAACTGCTGTGATAGATCTAGTCGGACATTTAAATGACTCTTTTTGGTACTTCTCTTTACGAGTGTATTCGTCATTATCTATTTTGGTGTATTTCTCGTAAAACTTTAATTTTTTTCTCTTTTGACTTTCATCATCATTTTTTTATATTACTTCACGATTTGGGTTTATGAGTCTGAAGCAAGACTTTGATGGATTGGAAATGATAAAATAAATAAATACTCCGAAAGTGTCGTGGACTGAGTACTCTAAAGTGGATAGTTGGTTTCTTAAGTATGACAATCTAGTTGGTTTCTTAAGTATGACAATCTAGTCTAACATGTTAATCTTGAAATTTTTTTTTTTTTTTTGGGTCATAAGATCTGGCAATCAAGGCCAGCCTTGGAATGTGTCTGGATTGAGAGGGACAACGCCTAAAGGGGTGGGTCAGGGTCCCAATCAATTTTGCATCTACACCAAGCGTTACGATTTGACGACTTGTCCTACAAGGTTACAACCATCGCTTTCAATCTATATATATCAGTTTATATATATACATGTACTACATCAATTATATTTGGAATTGAGACTTAATAATTAATCAACCCACTTATATAAATATACACACAAATAATTGTTTTAGACGCAAATTAGTTACCTATTATAGAAATTACTATAATTGAGAATTATTTACGGCAGAGGTTATTATGAAGACACCATCTGCATCTTATTCAGCTCTAATTGAAGAATATATATATATATATATATATATATATATATATATATTGAACAAGAAGTTGCCCTTTCACTTCAAATTCCCCTTTTCGTTGTCAAATTGATTATAGTAGTTGGCAATATTACCTACCAAATAAAAGTCTTTCAAAGTGATCTATCTGTATATATAGCCCATGGCTTTCGCTTTAGAAGAAAGATTCTGAAAGATTTAGATAGATATTGATTGACTCCATTGTAATTTATAGAACTCATGCCATCATGTTGCATAACAAGGCTTCAATTTACTATATTATTATATCATTTTGCTAAACCTTTTTTTAAAAATACAAATAAAAAGAAAGAAGAAAGAGATTTTTGTTTAAAAAAATTACTAGTTAGTCCTACTTTTTAATTTTAAAGACAAATATATAAGTCCTAAATTTTTTTATAAACACCATAAAGTCTTACCTTTAACAAATATTTCCAACTAAGTTCATAATTCTATTAACATTTTTTTTTATTTTTTTCCCCAACATTGCTCTATCTTATAAATTTCTTAAATACTGTTTTCTTATAAAAACACTAACTATACCCTTTATCTCTATTTGTTTTATTTAGTATCGATTTACAATAATAATTAAAAAAAAGTGTATAGTTTTAGTTGCCACCAAAATTAACAATTTTTTAAATTATTTAATTAGTTATTTAAATTCAACCAATTGTAATAAAAATAACTACTAAAACAAACACAAAAAGTTTCATAAATTTTTTTTTGATGAGGTGTATTGTGTACAATTAATGAATTATTATTATTTTTTCACAATTTTCTATTTATATTGTCTTACAAATATGTAATTTTAAGAATTATACTATATTAGTCCTATAAGAAAATGACATTAATAATATTTCTATAAAGAAAAAAGGAGCAATTGAAAAATAGGACTAATATAGTATATTTTTTTCTTTGAATATTTTTATACAAGAAAATGACATTAATAATATTTCTATAAAGGAAAAAAGGGGCAATTCAAAATAGGACTAATATAGAATATTTTTTCTTTGAATATTTTTATATAAGAAAATACATTAATAATATTTCTATAAAGGAAAAAAGGGGCAATTGAAAATTAGGACTAATAGGTAATTTTATCTTCTTCTTTTTTTATTATTTATCAAAGTGGACTCATTAGCTTGGTCAAGCCTTGCCTTTTTCGAAAGTAAAAGAAAAGACAGATGAAGGCTGGTTCTTCTAAAACTCCAACCCATTCCAATATTAGACGGCAAGTAACGTCAGTATTAAATCTGGGCCCCACAGTTTTCACATTTTTTTCTGGGCCTCACAAAAAAAAAAAAATTTTTGAGAACTCTCGTCAAAAGTCATTGTACATGTCCATATATATACATACATGTATGATACTGATTTAACACTGTTCTATTCTTTTCCCTACTCCGTGAATACAGAGTATCAATATATATCAGTCATGGAAATGCAAGAACAAGTGGTAATCATAGTCGGAGCTGGGCCGTCCGGGCTAGCCACCGCGGCGTGCTTGAACCGGCTTTCGATCCCCAACATGGTTCTAGAGAGAGAGGATTGTTTCGCATCGCTGTGGAAGAAGAAATCATATGACCGGCTTCATCTTCACCTGCCAAAGCAGTTCTGTGAGCTGCCTCACATGTCACTACCCACCACTTGGCCCACTTATGTGTCCAGAAAGCACTTTATACAGTACTTGGATGACTATGTCTCTCATTTCAATATTAGTCCTGTGTATCACAGATCGGTTGAGTCTGCGAATTATGATGAAGTTAGAGAGAAATGGAGTGTTAAGGTGAGGGATGTGAGTTCCGGTGAGACTGAGGAATATTCCGGCAGGTTTTTGGTGGTGGCGACTGGAGAGACTAGCGATGAATTCATCCCGGAAGTGGAAGGTTTGGACACTTTCATGGGAGAGGTTGTCCACTCAACTCAATATAAATCTGGGGGGAAGTATAGCAACAAAAATGTTCTGGTTGCTGGGTCTGGGAATTCTGGTATGGAAATTGCATTTGATCTATCTAGTCATGGTGCCAGGACCTCCATCGTCGTTCGAAGCCCGGTAAGTATATATATATATATATATATAACTTTATGTTTTACTCATTTGTTCTTTCTCTTCTTGATCTCTTTGAGTCTTAACTTCTAAATGTTTTATTAAGGTTTCAAGACTGTTGATGAGATAAAAACGGAAGAAATAAACACATTTTGTCAAAGAAAATGATACAGCAGAGAGATCTAATTTTTTTGGAAAAATTGCCATATGGCATGGTGGGGCATGGACTCCTTGTCTGTCTGTGTGTGTATATATATATGATGAGAAAAGTAACTTTATTGGGTTAAATTGAGACAAGCATGTGTATACATATGTGTGTTCACCTCTCTCAGCATCATGTTGTGTATGAAAAGTGACTTTATTGAGTTAAATTCAGTCAAACATGTGTATACATATCATATGTGTTCACCTCTCTCTCTACATCATGTTTTGTGTATGGAAAATATATATATATATATATATGATTGTGTTTAATTGTATGTGATTGGGTGATGCAGCTTCACATTTTGTCAAGGGGAATGGTATATTTGGGGTTGGTGCTGTTGAAATACATTCGGTATAGCATTGTGGACAACTTGCTGGTAATGCTTAGCAAGCTAAGGTATGGAGACCTAACCAAGTATGGGATTAGAAGGCCCCAAGAGGGTCCCTTTTCTTTGAAGGTAAAGTATGGAAAGTACCCAGTTATCGATATGGGGACCTGTAAGAAGATCAAGTCCCGCGAAATTCAGGTATGTACGTCACGTGAGAGATATGAAAAATGAGTAGCCCAAGTTATTATATGGTTTAGAGATCGATCATTTTCGGGCAATTACAAACTAATACGTAATCAAATGTGTAAATTTTATGTCAGTTTTATAAGAAATTATTAAGTAATTTCAAGACCATTGGTCCGGGCCAATAGCAACACGCCGTAAGCGCATGTCTCTTTCTTTATTCTAACACTTGTCGTGATGACATGTTACTATTGACCAGAACAAGTGGAGTCGAGACTATCTAATAATTTTTTCATTTTTATTCAATTTTTTTTTATTACGTGTGAGTTTGTTGTTAGTTGAAATCATTGGAAACAATGATTCCGGAACCATGTAATAATATCTTCCCTAAATCAAGAGAATGTGGTAATATATTTTTGTTGTCGGCATATTTCATATATTTTGTAGTGAATTGTTATGTTTATGCAGGTATTGCCAGCAATAACAAGCATAAGAGGCAATGACGTACTGTTTGAGGATGGCAAGTCACATCCATTTGATGCAATTGTTTTCGCTACTGGATTCAAAAGATCGACAAACAAGTGGCTTAAGGTAATGAAACACCATAAAATCTATCTTATCTTTGGACAAAATGAAATGTCTGGAAAGGAAGGATGATTAATTGTTGGACACAAAAGTGACAAAAATTCAAGGGTTCAAACAAGAGAATGTGAGTTCGAGGTCACAGCATTGATTAATGATAATGACCCATCAAATGCCATTTCATGAACTGTGGGTTGTTACCTTGACTATTCACAAGGAGGCCTCCATGTGTCCATTTCTGTGGGCTCCATCATTATAGTGGGACCCACAGAGGCCCTGTGAATTCTCGAGACCGACAAGTGCAGGAAAAAAATAATTGTTATTAAAAAATGATATTAATTGAAGTTTTTGGCGATGACTTTCCATTTTCGTTCATTAACTAAAATAATTTCATTGCTTTAAGCAGGATGACGATTACCTTCTTGACAAAGATGGGATTCCAAAGCCTAGTTTTCCAAACCATTGGAAGGGGAAAAGGGGTTTATATTGTGCTGGATTAGCTAGAAGAGGATTATATGGAGCTGCCATGGATGCCCAAAACATAGCCAATGATATCCAAAAATATATATAACTACTATGGTTTTGTTCATTTGTCTTCTCGCTTTATATTGGGGGGGGGGGGGGGGGGTTAAAAAAAAAATACTTGGAACTGAATTTTGTTACTTCGTGAAATGTTAAGGTGCCTCCTTTAGATACATTGGAATTTTCCATAATAGAATGTGACACAACTTATTACATGTTTGTTTGGTATGCGTTTTGTTTTTATTTTTTCTGATTTATTTTGATACTGTAAAAACATAGAATGTTTATTATTATTCGTTGTGTTTTGAATAGTGTCAAAACGTTTTAAAATTTTGAGTTAAAATTGAAAACACGATTTTGATTTTTTATTGTGTTTCAGCTATTGTAACGGAAAAAACAAAAAAATAAAAACTTAGAATACATTTTCGTTACTAAACGTATTTTTTTATTACCATTCAAAATACTAATAACAAAGACAATTGTTCTATTTTAGACAAAAATAAAAATGCAAAACACAAACACATGCCAAACAAGTCTTAAATAATCAACAACGTTCAAAGATGGAAAATTCTAAAAACACACAAATGTCCAAAAACTAAAATCTCTTTAAGAATGTATGTAACACCTTTTAAGATTCTCAAATCTTTTCATGTATTAATTCACACACTTATATGGTCACTTGTTATGAATTTGAATTTGCATTACAACATAGTAAGTTACACTTTACAGTTTAATTTAAGAGTAATGCTATCGAGAGGACGCAAAAAAACCCAACAAACATAGCATACTTTAAACTGTTTTAATCTTGTGGTTAACTATGAAGAGTTCACGTCTCTTGTCATGAAAGGGTCCTCTTTAAGCATTATTTTAATTAGATGAATCTTCTAGAATGACACCCTATGGTAAAACAATTATGATTTTAATGTATGATATATATATATATATATATATATATATAAGGGTAAAGTGCAAAAAAACTTTAAACTATCCAAATTTGCAAATAATCCTCCAAAACTATATTTTGTACACAAAATCTTCTGAACTATCACATTTTGTTGCAGACTCCACCTCTACTTAGTTATTTTTTATTAAATGACCATAATGCCCTTTCTTATTGAATTACATTTTAACACATGTTTTTTATTAAAATTAATTATGAAAATAAATCATACTATTTTGATGACATATTCTCCATCAAATTTGCATAAATTTATCTTTAATTCTTTAAATTAATTTTTTTAATAAAAATCTTTAGTAAATTTTTTTAAAAACAATTTAAGTAATTTCTTAAATTTTCATGAATATACTATATGAAAAAAGAATGTACTTTTTTTTATTTAAGTAATTTCTCATTTTTTTTCATGAATATATTGTATGAAAAAAAAGATATTTATATAAGAAAAAAAATATAATAAAGAATAAATTTAATAAGAATGAGTAAAATTATCTTTTGTCATGAAAATGTCCTTAATTGCAACAAGTCAATAATGCAAGATGACAATTTGTAGTTCAGGAGTTATTTGCAAAAAGATTTTTTTTATTTTTTTGCACTTTACACTATAATTAATACTCCTCTTAAACTTCTGTTGTGCATTAATTTATTTTCTTGTTTTTGGTAAGTGGCAAGTGCATTCATTTTTTCTGCAAATCATGAAGGAAAATGATAAACTTGACGACTTTACAAAATCGAGAAAAAACCGACCTATACGTAGCAATAAGCAAATGGTACTCTGTAAGTCTCCCAATGCATATTAAATACGACAAGTATTTTAAACAAAAATGCCCTTTTTACCCATTTCATCCTCTTTTCTTTTCCTTCTCTCCTTGTATTACTTCCCATCTTTTACTGCCATTAAAAGACTAAGTTGCATTGCTGTGAACATATATATATATATTTTTCTCTGTTTCATTCCACTAATATTAGATATAGCTAATTTTTTAAAACATGTTATTGTGTCAAGATCTAGATTTTTTGGTAACCATTTGAATATATTCTGAAACTTTGTTGAAGAAGGTGAGGGTTGTTCTGATAATGGATTTAGATGGAGAAAGAAAAGATGATCAATGGTGGAGAAACTGGAACTACTTATTGATTGAGGAAAGAGAGAATATATTCTGAAAATTTAAGAATATTTTAGTAAAATAAAAATTTATATTTTTAATGTCCTCCAAAACCTAAACCACATTAATGTTACATCACTCGATCGGTTGAGAGTCGTGTTAAATTAGTCAGTTTGCGTAGCATTACTTAATCATGAATAACATATAACATTAATGTTGGTAGTTGGAATTAGATACAATAATGATAAATTAATTTTAGAGAGTAGGAGGAGCAGACTGTGGGCTGGGCTTAGAAGAAAACTACCAAAAACAATAAAAAAATTGATGGGCAACCAATTCTTTGGTTGGGCTTCAGCTTTAGTTGCAGAGGCTTCGGGCCTGTCTGGTGTTGAATCACTTCGTGGGCCTTAATATGAAATCATATGGAGGGCACTAGTCATATATTGTCATATTGATTTGTTCAACTTAAAAAATTTGGAATTAGTTTGATTTGTTTGTCACAAGTTAAATTAAGATTCCCCTTTTCTATAATTATATTCCACTCTACACTTTCTTATAAAGAAAATGATAAGAATGTCTCTAAGCTCGTTAATGCATCGTCTCTTATTTTATATAACTACCATTTTTAACACCTCTCGTAGACCATAGCCTCAACCATCGGAGCACCACTTATATTCTCTATAAATACTAATGCCACCTTTATAAGATAACCATCATGATCTCTAGCTATTATTCCACCACCACTATAGACTTTTCAAAGATTATAATAGGCGACATCGAAATTTAACTTCAACCAACGTGGTGAGGGGGTATAGAGGGGGTTAATAATTAAAGATTGGGGAGAGGGTGAGATGAAAAGATCGTTCCATGTATTAAGGGTAGTTGTGATATTTGAGAAAAAATAATCATTTACTTATGAAATTAGGGTTGGAAGTTGCAACTTGTGCGGTGCTGAAGCGACAACGAAAGTTAGTTTTAAAATCTAGAGGGGGTGATTAAGTGTACTTGCTTTTTGCTTAATCTTCTAGATTATCCAATTTTAAGTCCAATTAAAATTAACGCAATCTCACAAAGCAAGTAAATAAAATAAAGTGCAGTAAAGTAAACGAATGCACCAGATATACGTGAAAAATCTAGATCGGGAAAAAATCACAAGTGAAGCTTTGTAACCTCGGAGAACCAAATCCACTACTGTCGAAACAAAGTATAACAGACTCTGTCTCAGACTTACACTCACTCCACTCTGACAAAAATTTGATGCAAAACACCTCAGACTTACTATTACGATTCCCTCATCCAATTGTTGCAGACTTGTGATTAACGTCAAAATCCTTGCAAAAGGGTAATTGGAAGAACACGAACACTCAACAAGTATTCTGTCCCCTTCATGGTGCGATTTCTTCTCTTTCCTCACCAACAAACATTTCCAATAACTTAATTAAGAAAAAATCTTTGAAGCATTCTTTGAACGGTTGATCAAGTAAAGAGAGACACTCTAAATCACTAAGTAAATATGTGTGTGCTCTTAAAAATATAAACAAAGAATTGAGGAAAAAAATTCTTTGCTAGAAAAATATCTTAAAGCTTTCTCTCTCTAAAATATGAATTTTTTGTTAATTGAAAGTGCACTAAGAGAGAAATTATATGAGGTTTTTATAGAGATTAAAAACCTTATTTTTTTCTTGAAAAACAAGTTAAAAATTAATAGGAAACAAGTTCCAAAGTTTAAGAAAATTTCAGAGTCAAATCCAGGTCAAAACAGGACACTATTGAGCCAATTTTCGCCAACAGAAGGCATAGACCGGTCCAGGCTTCTGCATGCAGAAAAATAAATCCTGAGATCTCTTGAACCAGTCCAGGTCAGTCCAACCTTGAATATTTCTAAATTTTACTTAAAAAACTCCTATATTCAAGGTCGGAACTTTCCGATTTGAAATATATGTATTCTCACCACTTTGCCTAGACTACGTGACTATCATACGTGATCAACGATATTCTCATGTAATCGGAACCATCTAAAAACTTCAATCGATCAAATTCCTTTTCAGACCATTGATGTTTTCTTTGAAGATTCAAGCTTCATCCCTTGAAAAACATTTGCACGATTGGTGTAGAACTTCATGCTCGCTCTGAGACTTCAATTACTTGATCATGTTTAGTTTTGACACCGAAGATTGCCAATTACAAAAATATATGTCACAATCTCACCCTTTGGCAATTTTGTGACAAAACCAACCTCAATTATAACCTAACTACTAGAAAAATTAGATTACAATATGTCCCAAACTCTCCAAAATTACAAGGAAATATAACTTGAAGATATTAGAGTATCACAAGCAATCAACCAAGCTTCATATATAATATCTACCAAAAACCTGTAAAATCTACACATCATGTAAACAACACTACATGTGAAAGCTTAGCCAAAAAAATATAATGATATCAAGTATCATAAAACCAACTCCAAACTCCCCTTTAATCATATAACCATATCACAAAGAAAACACATGTCTCCCCCTTTGTCAAAGCACCTATATAAGTCTCCCCCTTTTTAGAACAAATTGACAAAGTAAAAATTAGGAGAACAAGAGAGAAATTAGCACACATGATTAAGTGAGATAAAGCTTAAACTCCATTCAAATATATCACATAGTAAGACACACTAACATAACATCCATATGAAAACATAAAAACCTAGAGCATAATAAGTCCAAGCAAATAACATCAAATACTAGACATAATATGTTTGAGCAATAAACAGAACCAACTACTCAAGTCTAGGAAAATAAACAACTAGGTCTACACCACCAAGACCTAATCCTCATCCTCCTCATCTTCATCATTAGCTCCAAAGCTTCCAGGTAAGGCTCTCCTAATCAATACTTCAAACTTTAAAAATTTTCTCTTTAAGTACTTCTCCAACCCCTTCATGGATTGATTGTACTGTCTTGCAGTCAAAGCACGATTAGAATCTGGAACATAAAGTTTAGGAATAGGAGCATTCTCATCACTTTCATCCACAACTTTTTCCCCAACTTGTTGCCTTACAGCCTTATTTTGCGCTATTTTTTTCATTTTGTTAGTAATCAAAGACTTAACATTTGAAGCCGTGAGCTTTCCTTTGGGCTTCACTACTAGAGCATTTGGAAGAATATACACTTTCTTTGCCTTGGGAATTTTCATCACAATTAAGAAGAAAAATAAAGTATTGGTAGGCTTAAAATCATTCGACTTTTGAATCACTGTTCTCAAAATGGTAACCGACACATTAATCTTATCACCATTTACAATGTGATATAAATGATCATAAGGATCAAAAGTATAAGACACAATCAAGTTCAATGCAGAGACATTATCAGTGATGTAGGCACTGAGAATTTTATTCTCAAACAATGGAGCATTTGGTTCACACAACATCCTAATGATTTCTTTCATACTTAATATATTCCCCTTAGTACCTTTATACAGAAAAATTATACCATCTTCTGCCTTTGGAACACCAATAACCCCAAAAATTAATTGGGTAGTCACCTTGATCTCATTCCCAAAACATTTCACCATCATCCATAGTTTTTTTTCACTATAAGCAAGCACATTGCCATAAAAGTATCGAACCATGTCGGGAACACAATCTTTGCCTAGATTAGCCAATAAACCTCAACCATTATTTCTGAAGTGGTGCACAAACTCCAAATGATAGCCTTGCCATATGCTTTCCAAATCAAAGCTTATTTTACATCTCATTGGCCTACAACTAATCACTCTCCTATAGTTGTCAAAAATTCCTTATTCATCAAAATGATTTAAAGTGAAGATTATATTGCCTTCCGGTGTGAGAGAAACATTCGCCCTTTGTTTTTTAGATCCATCGGCCATTGCCACAATGAGAGGAATGCAACATAGTAAAGTGAAGGCCATTGAATAATTTTCACAAACACTTGGAATGCAACCTTTGAAAACACAAGCTTGAATGAAACTTTGTTAGTTCAATCTCTCAAAATTAACCCAAATGCTTCAAAGATCAATCCTTTCCACCAATTCAACTCAAAATCAAATATAAATACCAACTAATGTGATGAAGATTAGGTAGTACAAGGTATGTTAAGTGCTTAGGCAAAGTGAGAAATTAAAAAGAGGGAAAAAGTGCACACAATGAAAAAGAAAACACAAAATGAACAAAATGCACACATGCACAAATAAATGCCCTGACCGAGCCTTGCTGGACCGGTCTAGCTTGTCTCTTGGACTGGTTCAGCTAGGTGAAATTGGTCTGTTGACCAACTTTGACCAGTTTTACAATTTTTCAAAAAAAAATTGCCTAAAAATGCACGAAAAATTCCTAAAAATAGAAAAATATTTTTGGATTTTTTTTATGTGAAAATAAAAATATATATAATAATCATATAATCTTTAAAACCAAATTTCACATAAAATAACAATGAATTCTAAAATTTCCAAAAAAATTTCAAGAAAATTTACAATTGCACAATGTTAAAACCTATAATTTTGCCAACAAAATTCATACTTAATCTCATAATCATGGCCCAATTTCTAATACAAAAATATTTATAAAAATTTAAAAACTCATTTGAAAAATTCATGTGTGTGTCTATTATCCAACATCATCAAAAATTAATCAAATTCCTTTGATTCATCTTCTAAAACATAGTGGATTATAAGCAAATAAAACTCACATGATCAAATATTTTTTATTGAATTTCATTTTTTATTTCTAAGACGGTGCATTTCACTTTTATGGGTAACCAACTATTTTCTCAAAATAACTTCTTTAAGAAAAGATATGTCATTGGAGAATAAAGATTTATGTCGTAGTGGTAGTTTCGAACAAATCCCAAATGTGGTATTTTCCTTTTTGTCTTAGATTTCAGCAATTCTTTTCATTTTTTTTATGCTGAATAAAAATAGAATATTTTTTTTCATTGATCATTTAAGCCTTCAATACTAATCAAACAATATATTAGATTTCAATCAATTCTCTCAGAGTTGGACTAGTGTACAAATTGTATAGACTCAAAAGATTTACCTCTAAAAAGAAATAAATATAGTACATTAGTTATCAATGCTTAGATCATAAACTAAAGTACTTTATCCATTGATAAACTAATTGTCTCAATCATGCATTCACAAATCAAAGTGAATTTAAACAGAAATAAAAAGAATTCATATTATTTTATAAAAATATATGATTTCCACATTTACATGATTGTCACAAAAAATGAACAAAACCTAACCTACTTTAAAAGATATGATCCAATAGAAAATGAAGAATAAATACGCTTAGTCCATTACCACAAAAGTCCTAATGGCCTCAGTTAGAGGGTTTTGCACCCAAAGACTTATTACGAATAAATCTCATAGTATCAATAGGCACAAACTTCTCTAAATCTTCTTTTTTCATCCAAATTGTTTAACATGCAATTTATAAGAAAAATATTGTGAAGAAACATAAACATTCTTTTTCTTATTTGAATTCTTTTTACCTTGAGAACTTTTTGGGTTTGTTCCAATAATATGGCTTTCTAGCATGAGCCCTATTCTTAGCAAAAGAATTATGCATATGAAAATCAGAATTAGAATGTCTTCTCTTCTTATAGTAATAGTGTTGACTATGTCCATTCTTACCACAAAAGTACAATGAAGCACATTGGACACAACATTAGCATGCAAAGGCTCAATTTGAAACTTAATTTTGGGTGTAGACAAATTCAAGTTCTTGGGTTTAACAAAAAAAAAATTTACCCATAGATGATGACCCAACAAAACATAGTCTAGTGTTATCTCCTACGGGTTTACCAACACTAATCATGCTATCAAGCTTAATCTGTCCAGAAGTAAATGCAATCAATTTCTTTTGTGATTTTTTCAATTCAGGTTCAAGAAAATTAATTCTAACAACAAGCGTATCCCTAGCAGAAATAGCTTGACTTACCTCGCTTTTCAGAAACTTGACTTTACTTTGACGATTTTGAACATTGGTTTTGTTTTCTTCAATCAACTTCAGTTTCTCTTCATTCTCTTTCTTCAAAGTTTCTTTTTTAAATTTCACCTGTTTTAGCTTCTTAGATTTCTCATATAAGCCTTTAATAATTTCTCAAAAAAATTTTGCAACTTGTTCTCACATGGTTCTTCATCTGATTGCTCAACTTTTGAATCTTCAGACCCATCTTGACTTAGAGTCGTATACACCTTTATTTCACCTACACCAGAAAAAGAATCATTAGCAATATCATCATCAATATAAGCAACAAAAGCAAAAACATTATTCTCAACAAGAATCACTATGAGAACTAGAAGAATCAGACTCAGAAATAATAACTTTAATAACTTTCTTTTTATCTTTCAAAATTTTCTTTGCACTAAAACTATTCTTCTTAAGACTTAGACATTGAGTAGATGTGTTACCTTTTTCACCACATGTCCAACAAGTGATTTCAGAATCCTTAGAGTCATTAACTTCTTTTTCCTGCCTATCCTTACCTCTTGACGATGAGCCTGACTAGGAAATTAGAAGGATTTCATTTTCTAAGATTTCTATCCTTTTTCATATTTAAAGATCTTTTTAAATTTTCTAGCTAGGAGTGCAACATCATTATCTGAATCATATTCAAAACTTTTATCCTTTTCAACTTCAGTTTTTGAAGAATTTGAAATATTTGACAAACTTGAAGATTTAGAAGTCTTTGAGGATTTTAAAGCCAAATTTTTTAATTTCTGAAGTTTTGGATATTTCATCTCAAAAGTTTGAATTGATCTAACTAATTCTGCCACATCCATTAAATCAACATCTTTGTTCTCATCTAAGGTTTCCAACTAACTTAAAACCTATCAGGAAGTAACCTCATGATTTTTCTAACAACCTGAAAAGATGAAATTTTTTCACCAAAGTTAGCACAACTTTGAACAATATCATTAAACTTAGAATAAAAATCAGAAAACATCTCATTTTCATGCATTCTAATTGTTTCAAACTTAGTTGCTAGCATTTGTAGCTTTGACTTCCTTACCTTTGTAGTACCTTCATGAGTTCCCTATCAAATATCCCATGCTTCTTTCGAAGTGGAACAAACAGAGATTCTAGCAAATTCAGATAGAATAACAGAATTAAATATAGCATATAAACCCTTATTGTTATTGTTAGTTTCTTCACGTTCAACATTTGACCATGTTGCATTATCATTTATTACAATTACAATGGCATCACCAGTACCAGTAGTAGAGGTAGGAATTGTATATCCATTCTTAATAGACATTCATACTCTCTCACCTTGAGATTTAAGAAAAGTTTCCATGCGAAACTTTCAAAAAGTATAATTTGAACAACCAAATAAAAGAGTTCGCTGAATCGATCCACTCTCTTTCATACTAGATTTCATGATGATTTTTTAAAACAAAAATATTTTTTTATTTTAAAAATTACTTCGCAAGGAACTACTCACAAATTAGAGAAAATTGCTCTGATACCAAATGTGAGTTGTACGGTGCGAAAATGGCTGCGAAAGTTAGATTTAAAACCTAGAGGGGGTGATTAGGTTTACTCACTTTTTGTTTAATCTTTCAAATTATCCAATTTTAAGTCAAATTAAAATTAAAGTAATCCCACAAAGAATTGAGAGAAAAATTCTTTGCTAGAAAAAAATATCTCAAAGCTCTCTTTATCTAGAATATGAATTTTTTGTCTATTAGAAGTGTAATGACAGAGAAATCATATGAGATTTTTATAGAAATTAAAAATCCTATTTTTTCTTTAAAACAAGTTAGAAATCAATAAGAAACAAGTCCCAAAGTTTAAAAAAATTTTAAAGTCAAATCCAAGTCAAAACAGGATACTGTTAAGCCAATTTTCACCAACAGAAGGCATAGACTGGTCCAGCATATTCCTTGAATCAATCTAGGCATGGTCTGGTCCAGGGTTTAAGCTAGACCGGTCTAACCTTGAATATTTTCAAATTCTGCTTAAAAACCTCTGTATTGAAGGTCGGAGCCTCCCAATTTGAATTATATGTGTTCTCGTCACTTTACCTGAACTACGTGACTCTCATATGTGATCAACGATGTCCTCGTGAAATTAGAACCATCCAAAAACTTCAATCGATCAAATACTTGTTCAGACCATTGATGCATTCTTCCGAAGATTCAAGCTTCATCCCTTAAAGAACATTTGCATCATCGGTGTAGTAGTTCATGCTCACTCTAAAACTTCAATTACATAATCAATGACAAGAATATAAATCAAAGATTACAACTCGATCATGTTTAATTTTGACACCGAAGATTACCAATTACAAAAATATGTCACAGAAGTGTTATTATTTTTAAAATTGGAGTGTGATTTTCAAAAAGCTTGCATGACAATGGTATAACATCTCTATCCTCAAATAGAGTAGTTTGATTCTTGGTGTGGGCAAAAAAAGTAGAAAAAAATTAGTTTCTTAAAAAGAATTATAATTTTACAACAACGTTGACATTTCTTTTCTTGTAAATTTGATTCTTAAATTTTCATACACTCATTTAATTACTCGCTTTTCACACTTAATTTTCATGTAACATTAAGGTAAGAAACAAGTAAAGAAAAGGAAAAGAAAATTAAGACAATTTGGGTGTTTGAGTTTCTATATAAAACAACTTTAATTTTTGAATAATAACAGGCACAGTTATCGACAAATTAAAAAAATCAATCTCTCATTCTTAAATTAATGCAAGTGAGATTCACAATTTTATAATGCAATGCAATAGGAGGAGTGCTAGGGGCAGTCGCTTAAGCGACTGTCCTTCCATAGTCGCTTTATTCATTGGTGAAAATCAATCGGAGTAATTAATGCATTTTTGTGTAATAAATGTCTTACTTTTCTATCCAACAAAATGTCCTTCTAGTTTTAAGATATTTACACTAATGTCATCAACAAACAAACAAAGCTATTGTAACATAAAAAAATTAAATAATAATTTTTTATATTAATCCATATACTTATTATAATCATTTTCTATATATATTTTTAAGATTTTGTCATTAATTAGTATATAAAAATACATTATGAATCTTGATTTCTAATTTAGTTAAATAATATATTTTTCTTTTAAAATTGAAGAATCATTTTATGACCAATATAATGTTATTTGTTTGTTGATGGCATTAGTGTAAATATCTTAAAACTAGAAGAGCATTTTGTTGGATGGAAAAGTAAGACATTAATTACACAAAAATGCATTAATTATTCTGATTGATTTTCACCAATGAATAAAGCGAATGTGGAAGGACAGTCGCTTAAGCGATTGCCCCTAGCACTCCTCATGCAATAGATGAGAGTAATTCATTTTTTTAATTCGGTGATAACTTTTATTGTACCTATCATTACTCTTAGTTTTTTTATAAAAAAAATTAATTTTTTTAAAAGCTAATATTAAATAATCCTAAAATCTAAATTATGTCTAGGTGGTACTTGAGAAACAGAGTCAATTCCAACCAGCGCAACCAAGAGTTTCCCATCCATCTTATAATAATTAAAATGTCATATCCATCTTACATTCACAGTTACTTAATTAACATCGTCAAGGGAGTCATCTCTCTCTCTCTCTCTCTCTATATATATATATATATATAATTTGTGTGTACCTGGAGGGAAACATCCCAATTTCAACCCGAGTCCGCATCTACCAGAGGAGGACAATTTGTAACCTTGCTGCTTCCGCCCCGCCAATCTACCAATTATATGGTACAGTAAGATAACAACATATGCATATATGTATGTATATATGTAATGATCGAAGTGAAGAACTTTAACGTAAAAACAGAGCCAAACAAAACAGGGGAGACATTAAGCATAGAAAACACCGAGTGCAATATTATAGCTAACACCGCCAGCAGCAGGAGAGAGAAAAGGACATGCCTGGCCTTTGCAAGGTTGACTCGTGTCTACACTGTACGGGGTCCAGGTACATTTTCCTATCATATATTACATATACATATATATATATACAGCCAACCCCTCTCTGATACGTGTGATGATAACAAATGAGAAAACTTGCACTCACATGAGAGAGAGAGAGAGAGAATAGTTTTAGAGAGAGAAAGGCAGTAGTAGAGGGGTAGTGGACGGCAGAGAGGGAGAGAGAGAGGAAGGTACTGAGTGCAAACTGCACATTGAACGCCTCTGGTGTGACATACAATACAATACACCTGATCATGATTCCATAAAGGAGGTCCCTTTGTCACCTCTCTCTCTCTCTCTCTCTAGCTTCTTGTTGGTCCTCACCCTCATCTGGACAGAGATACGCTGGTAGAAAGAGATGGGTTCCAAGAACGAAGGTGAAGGGTTGAGCTACAAAGTGGAGACTCAGAGAAATGGCTATCAAAGCACTACTAATAACCAAGGTGACGACTTTGGTGGCCTTCTCATCGTTATTAATTTTTTATTTGTTTTCTCGGGATGGGACTTTAATTTAGGTCTCTCTCTCTCTCTCTCTCTCTCTCTCAATGATTAATTTATTTTTCCCACTTTTTTTTTTCAATGTAAAAGTATTGCATCATGATTATCTTCTATTTTATGGGGTTAAGTTTGTATTAAATGAGATTTTTAAGAGAAAAGTTTCATATTAATTAATCACCTCTAATTATTGTTATTGTTATTAGTGTTGAGCGGAAAATATTCTTTCTATATATATATTTGGATTAGGAGTCCATTCTTTGATTATTTTGTTCACAATTTTTCAGTTTTTGCCGAGCTCCATTCTCTGATTAATCTAGATTTGATTAGCTCCATTGATCCCAATACCTAATCAATAAATCACTTGAACTTTGGATCTTAATATTGCAAAAACTCATCCCTGAAATGGGTTCCTATTGTTCTGTCTCTGTCTATATACATATCCAAACATAATTGATTAATTATCACCATTTTAGTTGTGTTATTAATGTCACTCTTTCATGGTTTTTAGGTGAAAAAGATGATATGTTTTCTCAACTATGGCATACTTGTGCGGGTTCTCTGGTTAATGTTCCTCAAGCCGGGGACGAGGTTTTCTACTTCCCTCAGGGTCATATAGAACAGGTTTGATTTCTTCTCCTCTCTACTTAATTTCACAGTTACATTAGTGTAATTTTATTCATTTAGCAAAAATCGACAAAAAAAAGTCTAATTCGAGCTTTAGATGTCCCAAGGAAACATATCTATTGAATTTTGTCAAACATAATGTGATGCCCCCACATCGCTTGAGAGAGGTTGTCAAGACTTATGTGTGCACATCTCCTAATATTCTAAATGTGTTTTTGAAAATCGTGAATGCGGAGAGTGTACAAAGCAGACACTATCTAAACAGATTAGATGAGTCGTGACAGATAGTATCAGTATCAATTTTCAATCGGAAATAGAGAGTGTGCACAAGCCCACGAGAGAGAGGAGGTCAACGATGACGGGGGTTCCAAATCAGGTGAGTGGAGGTGATTGTGACATTGCCCCAAGGAGACGTTGTTGAGACTTAATTTGTGGACTAAACTATGTTTCTTTTTAGTTTATATCTAATCAAGATGTAATAATGTAAAATACCATGTAAATAATATCGGATGGTTTCATTTTTGCTGCAAATTTGTGTTTCGTGCTTTAGAAAATACCACATATGCTTGCCTGATTAATATTTTGAGAGAGAAATTATTGATTTGTTTTGTCATAGGAATTCATGTATTATTGTCCGAATTATGATATAGGTTGAAGCATATACAAACCAAGTTGGTAGAGTGGATATGCCAATCTACAATCTACCATCTAAGATTCTCTGCAAGGTTGTCAATGTTCAGTTGAAGGTATATCAGCTCTTTATATAATATTATATTTAAATATTTTGATTTCTGTGAATGCGTTTTAAAATAATGTGGATCACGAATTATATTTAGGCTCCATTAGTTCATCTGTGTACACATATTTCTTTGATTGTATTCATATTTGTTAATGGTTGATTTGCAGGCTGAAGCTTGCACAGATGAGGTGTATGCCCAAATTACTTTGCTTCCAGAGGTTAAGGTTGGCTGCATGTTCAGTTTCCTAACTTAGTTTTTTTATTCATTTTAAAGTTTGGAAAGACATATGAGCATACGTCATTATACCCGGTGCACAAGGCTCTCCGCTTGAGTGGGATTTGGGAGAGATGGATGTCAGCAAACCTTACTTCCATTATTTTTTGGAGAGGTCGCTTCCAAGTCTCGAACTTGCGACACATTGCTTTGGGCAAGGGCACTTGCCATCAGGCCCATCACACCAAGGTCCAACCTCTCTCAAACCTTGCTCAAGCGGGAGTCTTGTGCACTGGGTATCTCATATGAGTATATTTTCTTTAAAAAAAAAACTAATGCTTTTGAAATCATTCTACCATTTATTTTGCTGCAGTATAAGATTTGCTAAATCAGGTCATTTATGATTTCTAAGAAATGATGTCAATTCTACTTCCTTAATTATTACTTTTGGAAATTATTATTCAGACTGCAAATTAAGATAAAATTTCGAATTCTTCTGTCATGCTTGCGCACTCAAATGCTTTATAAATTAATTGAATGATTTACTTCCTTTTTTTTTCTCTCTCTCTTTTTTTGTTTGGTGTGAATTCTGAATGCTCATATTATACATATTGATCATTGAATGTGGTTAGAGCTATCGATCCTTGGCTCAGGGGGAGCCGAGTCTAAAAGATGGGACTTCTCTATCTCTGCCTCGTTCAAAAACTAACGCATGCTCCTTTAGCAAGAAGCTCACTCCTTCAGATATAAGCACACACGGTGGATTCTCTGTTCCTAAGCATCTTGCTGAAGAATGTTTTCCTCCTTTGGTTGGTATTTTGTATTGATTTCCTTTCTAAATAATCATCTAATGATCTCATAACATGATTTTTTGCACCTCGTTGATCTTGGCTTATCTTGTTGTTTTCAGCATTTACCGTATTGAATCTGGTTAATTTAATGAATTCTTGTTTTTTACTCACCAACACAAACTAATAAGAATAGAAAGTGACGTTTGTTTGCATCGTGTGGGCGTTTATACTCACAGAACTTAGTCTGTCTCTTGTCTCACTTACAATTTCATTTCCTGCAGCAGGACAGGTCCCAGGAGCCACCTACACAAGAACTGGTGGCAAAGGACTTGCATGGGTTTGAATGGCACTTCCGCCATGTATTTCGTGGTACACTTCAACACTAAAAATTATTGGAACCACATTGAAAATAAGTACATTGAGTTTAGCATAATCATTCTAACTCGAGGCATCATCTTAATCATTTGAATATTTCTTGTCAAGAGAAACATATAGACTAGTTAAAATGTTAACAGTGTAGTTATTTCAGATCTCATGTTGAACAAAATGGACTGGTTCAACGTCTATTCAATTAGCTAGCAGTCATCAAGTTTAATGGTGTTTGCAAGTTCTTATTCTTATTCTTAGATTCTTATAACTAGAAACATCCACATTCTTTAGCCGGTTATATATTTTCTTACCTAAAAATGTAGGTCGGCCAAAGCGAAACTTGCTTAATAGTGGTTGGGGTACATTCGTTAGTGCAAAGAAGCTTGTTGCTGGGGATGTTTGTATTTTTCTGAGGTTCTCTCTCTCTCTCCCTCTCTCACGCTCGCACACACACATACACACACTAAATCCTAGTTCCAAACACTTATTGAATATATGCCCATCTTCAGTTGGTTGATTGCTTAATTGATATTTTATTCATAATAATTCTTGTTTCATAGGGGAGAAAATGGAGAAATTTATGTTGGGATCCGCCGTGCAACAAAGCCACAAAATAATACATCAGCATCCATCATATCTGGCCCCGGCGTGCACCATGGCATACTTGCTGCTGCTTTCCACGCCGTTTCTACTGGAACCATCTTTACTGTGTATTACCATCCCTGGTAAGCTAGTTCTATGTTATGGATACGAGTTGTAGAATGGAATACTCTTACTAGGTTTGCAAATGTAGTAGTTCCCTTCGGCACATAGATGTCATTAATTTTTAAACCAGAAACTCATCTTCTGCAGGATAAGTCCTGAATTTATAATCCCTTATGATCGATTTATGAAGTGTGTTGAAAAGAACTACTCGGTTGGAATGAGATTTCGCATGCTGTTTGAAGATGAAAAAGAACAAAGGTGCTTAAAGTAAGTACACAGAAAATTTGTATCTCACAATAATATTTTCTTCAAATCTTGCATTTGCCAATCACAGAGTTGCATATTGACATTAAAATCATTTATATGGCTCAGTAGTTAAGAGTCATGACCGAGAAGTCAAAAATTATGGTATTCGCCTTTCTGTAATCAGTTCGTGTTACAATTAACAAAAAGTTATTGCTGATAATAGCCGTCTCTTGTTCCATTGAAATGAACGTAGTTTTGTTATCCAGATATGCAGGTACTGTAGTTGGTGTTGAAAATATTGATTGCATTAGGTGGCCAGGTTCACAATGGAGATGTCTCAAGGTAACAAGGTCTCCATATGTCATTCAAGACGCCTTCTAATCTTCCAGAAACTAATGTGTTTATTTCTTTTTCTCTTTATAGGTGCAATGGGACAACAGATTAGGTATTACGTCTGTTCGTCCTGAAAGAGTCTCTCCTTGGAGCATTGAACCAATAGAACTCAAAAGGAAGAAACACATTTCTACTTTACCCCATCGAAAGAGGTCACGCCCTTTGGACCCATCAACTCCTGAGTTTCCTGTGAAGATCGAGGATGGTAAGTCGTCCTCGTACTGTCTGTTTTGGGCTTCAAATTCTTTTCGTAAGATTGCTTTTTGTCAAAAAATAAATAAATACTGCCTCCATTTGTGAAAAAGGAAATTGGAGATACTTGTGCTTTATATTATCCTCTGCTATTTGTGCTGTAAATGATCAAATTCCTTTTATCCCCTATTCCCAAGGCCTACTGAAGAGCTCAGTCGATTATACATCTGAAAAACACTTGGGTGTCTTGCAAGGTCAAGAAATCGGGGCCATAGGTGCTCACAAACTGGTTCCATCAACACAGCCATCACTACCACATTTAATTCCCCAGCCAAATGCTGATCAGGGCCACATGCAAATTGGACTGGAGAATCAGCTGCGCTTTCAGGTGCATGACCCAAGTTATCAGTGTCCTGGAGGGATAGTATCACTTCCTGGCAAAAATCCTCCTAATTCAGCATTTGCTAATGTCTGGGCCCCAATGTTTATATCCCATGGAACCCATGAAAATGCTGAAGCAAGCCGAAACTTGTCTGTTCCAAACGTCAACTTCATCAGTTTTGTGTCTCAGAACTGGAAGGATTCTAAAGAGAATGAAGAGATTGAAGCTCCAACAGTTCAACCAAGTGGAAGTAAAATATGCAAGCTTTTTGGAACCGAAATATTTCTTAATCATAGGGAGCTCCCTTCACCCCAAGTTACATCATCATCATCATCATCATCAAGTGAGATTCATAGTCTTTGTTCTGTTCTATATCAGACAACTATTTCCGATCCCATCCAGGTTTCGGAGCCATCTGAGAGTATTTCTTGCAACCTTCAAGAGAAACAATGCGACAAGTGTTCTTCCATCGCAAACTGGAGTTGCACAAAGGTAGTTATTTTTGGATTTCTTAAGGATGTGTCTAGAACTAGAAGCAACTTGATCAGGTTCTCTGAAGGTGGAAATTAAAGAATTATTCTTGGAACCTGTTCTTCCTCAATTTTACTTACTTTGTTCACACTTAATGTGGTTGGGTTGACTGCCTCCATAAGCAATATTTGAAAAACAGTAAACTGTTTTGCCCTCTCAGGTACTGAAGTATGGAAGTGCTCTTGGAAGCTCAATTAACCTTGCACATTTTGGTGGGTATCATGAACTCATTCGTGAACTTGACCAGATGCTCGACTTTAACGGAACATTGATTGACGGGAGCAGTGGCTGGCATGTAACCTACATAGATGATGAAGGGGACATGATGATGCTGACTGAAAATTACCCGTGGCCGTTAAGTGACAAATCCATCATAGCTGAGCCTTATTTTCTTTTTCTGTTAGCCCATGTTTGTTCTAATGTGCTAATAGTGTGACAATGTTACATATGCAGGGCATTCCAGACCATGGTGCAAAAGCTGTTCATCTGTCCAAAGGAAGGTGTCAATTACTTGGATCCAAGCATACTGAACCCAACACCATAATAATTGCTTCTCGTGAAGGTTACTTCCATCGTTCTTCTCATCATCCATTGCATAAACAGTGTCGTACAAGAATCGTATATCCATACTGAGATGTTAAATAAAGGAGAGACTTCTTTATGTTGTCCATGAATAATATTCTGAGTTTCCTTGTAAGATGGTGGTGCTTTTTAGCAGAAAAAGCCCAATGGTGCCATAAACAATAATTCAACTCTGTTGTTCTTGAAAAATGTAGTTCTTTGTAAGATGTTTGTGCTTTATAACAACAAATAAAGTCTATGATTGTTGTCCATAGAATTTCAGTTAGTTGAATGAGAAGATCTGAGGCTGATGAAATGAGTCTTTATCAAACATTTTGATTTGATGGAGAGAACCCAAAACTCTTCATTGAAGTAAAACCACCATCCACAACCAGATTATGATCACTAACATACTTGGCATCATCGGAGGCAAGATAAAGCGCTGCATTCGCTATATCACAAGGCTCACAATTTGATCCCTCGAATACACCTGTTTTATGTATATATTGACGATCCCTTGATCATCAACCCCAGGAAAGAACTCTCTCATTTTTTCCGCTGTAATTTAACTTGGAATGACGAAAGGCGATATACAGTTTATCCGAATTCCATGCTTGCACAACTCTGCTGCGACAGATTTCACAATTCCTATCACAGTGGATTTGGAAATTGAATGTGTGTAGTCCTAGCCCACCCATCATTCCTGTGACACTTGCAGTGCATAAAATGGAGCCAGTATGGCGCGGAATCATCACTCGCGATGCATGCTTGATCCCTGCCATGACACTTCAGACATTGATCGCCCTGACCCTGTCATAGGCTGCAAGGTGAAAATCAACTATGCTGGGAGGAGTGTCACATGCAACCCCGGCATGGTTGTACATAATGTCAAGTTGACCGTGTTCAGAAACTGAATAATCAACTGCATTAGAGATGTCTGATTCCTTCATGACATCACAGGCAATGAAGGTGGCATTGGGTCCTAGTTCCCTGGCAGTGTCTTGGCCGAGCTGCTGTTGGATATCGGCAATCACGACTTTGGCGCCGTTGATGAATTTGGCTGCAGTTTCTTTTCCAATGCCTCTTGCTGCTGCAGTGATCAGTTGCCTTCTAGCTTGCTGTGTCACAAAATATTCTAAAATTCGTTTATGAAAAAATCCTATCAAATGCAAACAAGAGATAACAAATCAAATGAACTTCATGGTCTAAGAAGCCAATGTTCTTAATTTAAACGAGAAGCAACCATCATCTTAAAATCAGCATGTTTTTCACCAACCCAACCCAACTTGACCTTCAACTGAAGCTATCCAACTCGAGCTTAACTCATACTCAAATATCTGAGCTGAGGTTCGGATTTAGGTACAAAATCAGGTTAACATTGTGTATGGTTCAGGTTCAACAGCAAAGACGAAAATAATAATAGTGATAATAAAATGAAAGAACTATTTTAATTGTCCATGTGAATCTTTGTCATGTTAGCATCGATCAAGAGCATATAATCTACTCAAAGTTTGAGTCTCACTAATCATCCTTCAAAAACAGGTTGAACAAATGTACACTAGTAATGGAATTCCACTAGAATCTTGAGCCTTGCAAAAGAAGATGTTTTTGTTAGCAGAGAATGATTTTAGGCTTTTTTTTTTTCTTTTCTTTTGGTATAGTTATTAATCCTTAGAAGACACCACCAATATACCCCAACAGATTGTAACTCTTCATAACATATAATTAGATTGATTAAGTTTTGGCTTTATAGGGCACTTGATTAGTCGAATAATTTACAATCAATCATTAAAGTCCAGACACACAGGGAGTTTTAACACACCTGCCTTTCTGGGTAGAGAAGCGCCGGTTGAAGCTTCCAGCAAGTAAAGCTCTTGCAATAGAGATGTTTCTGTTGATTTTATGAACAAACAGTCAGCACATAATCAGATGTAGAGAGTACAAACATACACACAAATAAACTTAATGTTTCAATCATGTCCTTCTTCCATAAACAGACCAATACAGCAGCTCATATACATACATAATATTAGAAAAAGTCTTTAAGCTTTGACTGATTCTTGAACATAATTTCTCAGGATAGTGTCTTAGGTGTGTTGTGTATACTCTCTACCTTGTAAAGTTGCAGGTGCTCTAAAATATATTTAATTATATGAGATTCTATCCATGAAAATAAACTGAATACAAAATTGTAGAAGAGATTTTTAGACTCTTCATTCTGATGTTAAAATAGGGGAGCTTCTTTCTCCAAAGAATTTGTAGGGCGATGTTTGGATCTAGAACTTATTTTTCCATCCAATTGCTACAATTGTGGAGGCTCTTTCTCCACTCCTTTGTCACAGTTTCAGATAAAGAAACATTGCAACTGAAAGAAGGTCAGCTAATCTGTATCTTTCCTTCCACTCCCACTCAAGTTGGGTTGGAAACTTTACACATTCCCAATTTGATTGGTAGATATGGGCCCATGGTTTTGTGAATACATCAGCAGAAACAAACTTTGAAATTAAAGTTATGTATGCAATCTTCTCCCAGACAAAGAATGATAAATACAACTCTACATGCTTAGTTTTTCCAATGAAAGGTCTTAGGGTAGCAAAATAACCAAGTTGTTCATGATCAGTTCTGACTCAACTCAAGCTTGCTTAATAAATGAACCAAGACCGAACAATTTATGGCTCAACTCGTTAGGCTTGTGAACATGACTCGTTTATTAGGAATTTTTTGGATTCATAACAATCTTAGTCTCGAGCTCGAAATTGACTAAATGAGCCAAACGCTCCAAGCCCAAACTTGACGAGTAATGTTCAAGTCGAGCTCAAATATTAATATATCAGCTCAATGAGTAATGTTCAAGTCGAACTCGAACACAACTTGGCAGTTATGGACTTCAATGATCAGGTTTTAGCACTTGATCGATCATGTGTTTTATTTCTTAACACTGCAAGATATACAATTGCTGCCATAATGCAAAAACAGAAATAAATATGCTACTTCCTGAACCACAAATTTGACTCATTTTGCAAGTTAATTAAAATTCAACCTAGGTTTACATTTGATAGAAACTCTTAACAATGCCTTTTCAATGTCTAACGAAGTGATCTCAACATATCTGTTTGAATCTTTATTCAGGAGAAAACAATGAAAAAGAGACGATACAACAAATTAGGTGTTTTGTGACAAGTTTTTTAGCGACAAAAGAAATTTGTCGCAACAAAATTGTTTTTTGCAACAAAAATAAAACTTGTATCCTATTCATTCTATAAGCAACGAAAAACTAATTTTGTCGCAAAAACCCATCCTGCCATTTTCCCCCTCCCACTATATGGCCGAAAAAGACTATAGCAACAAAATATTAATACTCACAAAAATTTGTCACTAGTAATCAATTTTAGCGACAAATGCATTCTTGTCCCTTTAAATTCAATTTTTGTTACAAATACACTTTTGTCACCATTTGATGGGATTTAGCGACAAATAATTTGTCACTATATACTAGCTTTTAGAGACAAATATTGTTTGGTCGCGAAATACTTGATTCCATCGACAAAAAGTCTTTATCTCCATTTATTGGATTCTAGGGACAAAAAATATTTGTCGCTAGTTACTTGCATTTAGTGACAAACGTATTTTGTCACAAAATACTTGATTCAAGCGACAAAATGTCTTTGTCACCATTGACTGATCTTAGTGACAAATAAGATGTCATTAGTTGCTACCGTTTAGTGACAAACAAAATTTTGTCACAAAATGCTAATTCTAGCAACAAAACCCCTATGTCACCATTGACAGGTTTTAGTGACAACTAATTTGTGTAATTACTTATATAGAGATGAAATAGTAATTGATATGCACATACATTTAGTAGCTTTTAGTACATAATACACATTTTTCATCTTAATTATTAATTTGTTAAAGAATTACATACAAAGTTAATTAAAATTTGATCCCACAACCATTTAATAATAGAAATATGCATCTCTAATCGAACGTCGAACCAGAGACAAAGGGTTGTGGGGGCCACTCCATTGGTGGGCCCCATAGCCCCCCTTGTCTCTCGTTAATCATTATTATTAAGACCAAGGTTTCCAAAATACGTAGAAGGTTGAGGGTTTAAGTCTCCATAGGAGTAAAGTTGGTGCAAGTTTATTGTAAGGTAAAAATAAAAAATACCAACGAGCATTACCTCAAATGGTTCGAGCTCTCCTCCCCAAAGGGGAGGCTGAGTGTTCAAGCCCTTCTAAGGACGTTGATATTGTGAGTGTGCGTGAATTACTTTGAACTTTCAAAAAAAAAAAATTTATTAATTGATAAAAAGTACGTGTTGTTAAAATACTTATATGTACATCTATGGCAATAGGGTACGTGTGGTTTGGTAATAAACCAATTCAACCATTGTTAATAATATAGTGACTTTGTTTTAGAATATATCCATATCTACTTATTAGGGATGTCAACGAGATGGGTTTGAGACAGGGCACCCCTTTCCCAAACCCGTCCCACGCATAAAAATATTTTTTTAAAGTTGCCCTGCCCCTTTTCACATCAGAGTCGGGACGACTTCGAGGCACCCCGATATACATAATTTCAAGAAAAACATGCAATTAAAACTTAAAAATTTTAAGATAATTTTTGTAATTTTTTTTAGTACAGTCATAAATTTAACAATCATAAGAACAAAAATGTTCCAAGAATTGAACATTATCATAAGAAATATAGGAAAAAAAATTATAGATAAAAAATTAATATTTATTTTCATATTTATTATTAATCAAGGCGGGTTTGGGGCTTGGTGGGTTTTAAACTCGATCTATTTCCAAACCCGCCTCTAACTCTATTATGATCGATGATCCCAAAGCTGTCCTCATTAGAGGTTGCTTAAATTGACATCCCTACTCCTGATTTGAGCTACTTAATTATCAACTTACTCCAATTAGTATGAGTTAATTTTAATAGGAATTACTTAAGTGAGAATATTTTAAGTTAATTAGAAGTTAAAATATAATACGTTTTGTTGTTTGAGCTATAAGTATATGTATTGTACAGATGAGAATTTCATTAAATTAAGGAAATCTATTTATTTATGTATATCGGGGTTTAGGGTGCTCTGATATACATAGTTTTAAAGAAAAAAACAATTCAAACTTAAAAAAATTAAGATAAATTTTGTAATTTTTTAGTATGGTCAAATATTTAACAATCATAATAACAAAAATGTTGTTAAATTTTAAAATTATCATAAGATATAAAGGGAAAATGAAAATTTATATAGTTAATAAAGTAATGTTTATTTATATATTTATTATTAATTTGGTCAGGTTCAGGGCCTGGTAGGTTTTAAACTCTATTCCTAAATTCGCCCCTCCTATTAGGATGATCCCAAACCCGTCCCAATGGAGGTGGCCAGGACAGGGCATAGCAAGTTAATTGACATCCCTACTACTAATTTAAGTTATTTATCAACATACTTGAATTAATATGAGTTGATTTTAATAAGAGTTACTTCAAGTGAGAATTATTTGAAGTTAGAATTAAAAGTTAAAATATAATTTTGTTGTTTGATCTATAAGTATATGTATTGTACATACACATAACAATTTCATTTAATTAGAAAAATCTATTTATTTAAATTTACTAGTACCTAGATTAGTCAATTGAAATTCTATCTATGAATTAACTAATCTAAGAGCACACTCTCATTGGTGCTAATTATAACTGTTTGTGGTTGTATAATATATAACTAATGTGTACCAAGGACTTAGAAATTTATACTTATTACACTATTTCTTTTTGCCAATTCAACAAATTGAATTATTTATTGCTTCAATTAGAGGTGATTTTTTTTATAGGAATCACTTTAGATGAGTTTTTTCTAGTGCTATGTATAGATTTAGACTAAAAAAATGTGCTTTATTGTTTGCTCTACAATTATATAATAAATATATAAATTGATGAGGTTTTTCTAGTGGTATGGATTTAGAATTTAAATATTTTAATTTGTGATTTCTTTACAATTATAATATAGATATATAAATTTATTTAGGCACCACAATAAATTCATTAGCAAAATTTACCACCCCAAAAAAAGATTTGTCGCGCTCCTAATTAGGGATTACTCTCAAAGGCAGTTTTTTCCCTCTCTCACACATCACACACAAAGACAATCGATCAGAGAGGCGATTTTGGGGTAAGTCAAGCACAAATAATTTCGATTGAGTTGAATCTTCATTACAAGGTTGGTATTCCAAAATATTTCTATTTTTTTTAAAGTTCTGCATAAATAGGGTTTCAGTCTCCTAAAAAATTATACCTCATGATATCACTGATGTGCAAGATCAATCCTACTAACTGTTGAACAAACATTGAATTTGTGCAAACAATAAAGAATATTGAAAAAGGAACTGCATAGTTTTATGTTAATTTTTATTGTTTTGGTTAGACTTTCAACATAATATCCTTATTGGTTCAGACCCAAGTATATGATGAATGGCCCAAAACTGGATTTAATTAGTATCTTTCTTTATCTATCTATCTATTTATGACTAATAGGGTTTGTTGTAATTATTTTTACCAATAACTTCTAGTTTTTGTAAGATTGGCTGTAATTCTTTAGGTCTAGGAATGTACCCAGTAGGCAGGACAAAGACATGTTTTTTCACATAATTTGTCATAACTATAAAAAAATTGTAAGTGGTCAAATTTTCTCAGATGTCCCTGATGCTATATCTTAAAATTTGAACCTATGATTTGAAAATTTGATTGTACCGTTGAAAATCGCATGTGGTACATACTCTGTACACTGTCCGTGCTATGTGAGAGAAGGTTTGGAAACCATGTAATGTTACATGTCATGTTATTCATCTTAGATTGGTGAAGAATGCAAGTGAGAGTTATAAATCTTCTTTAAGTTGTTTCTAGTACTAATGAAACTAAAAATCTTCTTTAAATTGTTACATGTCCTGTTATTGATCTTAGCAGATATTATCGAGGCTAGACAGAGGTCTACACAGCTAGACGAGCAATTGCAAGAGGAGTCTCAGAATCACCAAGTAGAGATCGAGGATCAACGTGGTTTGATTAGTTCTTTGCAGTCTCAGATTGCCAATCTATCCTCAGTGGTGCAGTAGCTTTTAAAAGTACAAAAATCTTGTATGGGTGCTACTCGTTCCACTTAGTAAGTTACATTTAAGTTTAGCTAAATGACTCTTTTCTTTATAAATTAATTTAATTGTATATTTTCTATTGAAATTCTCATATGCTAACAAGAAATGTATAGCCATTAATAAGACCACTAAAGAATATACCTCCTTTTGTTTTTGTACATGTTTGCTTGATATGTAAAATTGGTTTACTTTTCAAAATAATAAATAAAAAATAGTATCATTTGGCTTCAACTGCTCTTCTTTAACTAATGTTGTTTTTTTTCTTTTTCTTTTTTGCAAACTTGACATTGATTTGCAATTTGGCTTCTTTTTTGGATTCAGATCCTAGATTTCTTTTGTGATCAAATTTTGATGTAGGTTTGTCTAAATATTTGAACAATTTAATATGCTTATGGGATTAAAATTTTGTGATTTTGATGTGGTTATGTCAAAATGTTTGCACAATTTAATATTTGAATTCTTAATGGCATATTTATATGTTTTTATCTTTTAAGTTTGATTATTACATATGTTGATTTTGAGTGAGATTCTTGGATCTTAGTTTAGATTTCTTAGTTTTATTATTTTCATTGAAGTCCCGGGATCTAAATTTTAGGTTCCATAACGTTGAAAAAAATATTATATTACAAAAAACAATTAGCGACATAAGGTGTATATTTTGTCGCATATATTTAGAAGAGCAGATGAAGCCAAATGATAAAACATAACAAATTATTTACTAATTCGGTCTATGACAAAGAGGAGTGAGTATACATAGATTAGGGTTTAGGGTTTACACAAAGAGAGAGAGTGATTCATACGCATACACACAAATATTAAATATATATGTAGCTACCTACCTCAACTTCACTTTCTGAATGGTAAAATATATTTGGCTTTGTTGCTACCATGATTCTCAACCAAATTAGGGCACTCGGGGAAAACAATTGATCAATCATCTAATAAACTACCTTCACTTGTTGGAATCCAATACCGTTGTAATGATACGCAACCTTCTGTTCTAATATGACGTATAGATGATGGAAGTGAGTCCACTGTTTGGAGCCTTAAGCAACCATCCAAACTAAGCCACCAAAGATTTGTTAGTTGAGTGAAGCTTGCTGGTAAGCTAACAAAGTTGTTCTCGCATAGATTTAAATATATCAACGAGTGAGGAAGATTGAGAATGGATTCTTCGTCTAAATCGCACTTATTCCAACTTAGCTCTTCGAGGCTAGTCAACTGTGCAGATGGTAACTTTTTTATACCGGTACTGTTCAGCCATAGTATCCTTAAACTCTTTATTTCACCAACATAGCTCGGTAAACTTTCAAACATTTTCCACCCACTCAGATCTAACCACTTAAGACGTTTGAGTTGTTCCACAGATGGGGGTAAAACCTTTATAGCAGTTTGGCCCAACCAAAGATCAACCAATCTCTTCATTTCACCGATATTGGTCGGCAAACTTCCAAGCATTTTACATCCAAACAAATCTAACTCCTCAAGACCTTTGAGATATTTAACTATTGAGGGAGGTAATTCTTTTATGGCAGTCTCAAACAACCAAAGTCTCTTTAAACATTTCATATGTCCATGGATCTCTGGCAACTTCTCGAGTTTTGAGCACCCACCAAGGAAAAGTCTTTTCAGAGATTTCAAATTAATTCTTGTTGCGAGATTCTTCAGATTTTTGCAATCTCTGAAATCCAATTCAACAAGACTTTCATGAAATTCAATAGACGGATGAACCTCGACCAGATTTGTACAGCCTTCGACATTCAATACCTCCAAACATGGCAAATGGGACAAATTAGGAGTTTTCTTCAAATTTTTACAGCCTCTAAGAACCATTATTTTTAACTTATCTAGAAACTGCAAAAACAAACAATTAAATAATAAATAAATAAAAAACTCAGCTTCAATCAACTAAAAATATTTATTCAATGAGGAAAAATGCAAGTATGTAAAGTAGAGATCAGATAAAGAAAACACAAGAGACCTAGATATATATACTTTCGGGTTTCCTTTAATTTTCCCTTTCCTTTATTTTTTTTTTTCATTTCATTTTTCCTTTTTCCTTTTCTATTCCTTACAATCCGCAAATAAAAAGCAAACTTCAGAAAAATAATAATAAAAAGCTCACAAAAAGAGAAAGTTAGTGAAACTATACAATCACTAGATCAATGCCACTTGTTAAATTAGTTTTTTCAATTTGTATTCACCCAAGTTTGTTTGGTTAGATGGAAATCTAATAAGGAAAAGTGAAGATAAAAGAATGTGAAGTGAATGAAATTTTTCAATGTATATTTGATTAGAATGTGAAGTAAATGAAAACTCTCTCTAAGAAATGATATTTTTTTTTGGAAAATCTACTTTCTTTTCCTGCTATCCAACTGTTTAAAAAATCATCATTTCCTTTTCTTTTTTTTTTCCTTACTATTTTCATCTAATCAAATGGAGTGTTAGAGGTTCCACCAAGGTCAGCCAACAAATTTCTCCTCCGTCTATTTTATCGTTTCACCCAAACACTAGTAGTCAACAAGCCATTTTTTTTTATTGTTTTTTACATGCTCAGTTATAACGATGTACGGTTCAATTTAATTTGCTACAGAAGTAAAAATAACAGACTAATTTTAACTATTCCACAAAAAATTGAAACCGTCGAAACCAATATGAATTGTAAAAAAATTATTTGGAATTGTTTGTTTCTCGAATCAAGCTTACCTGAAAATATAATCTAAAAATAATAAGTTAACTTAAATCAAGCCTTATATAATTCCATTTATATGATATAGATAAAATATTTTTCTATTTCCCACTTGAGATTGCGTTCCTAGTTTTTTTTTTTTTTTTGGGTAAAAGTCAGTAGTATATTAAGAGGGAATTTACAATCACGTTCCAAGAGCAAACAAGCTGAAGCAAGGCTACAGCAAACAACAGGCCAACCATTACACTACAGCAAACAACAGGCCAACTATTACAATGAGTATGAAGTGTATGAAACAAAGTAGCAGAGAAGTATTTCCAGTAGCAACATGGCATCAAAAGTCAGTGTAATTGAGGATGATTGGTGAAATATAGAGTATTGAGGATGATTGGTGAAATATAGAGTGATGTTGTATCCCATTGATGGTACGATCAGGAGGCTTCGTTGATGGTCGAATGAAGGAACTTGGGAGATACCAAGTTGTTGCTAAAGACATTGATGCTTTGCATTCTTTGAAGGAGCATGAGAAGAGCCTGAGTTCCTAGTTTCTGATATAAAATGTAATACTAAGAACTTACTTTATTAATATGTTTATTTAAACGAGGATCAAGGTTAGAAAAAGGATATATATATATGTGTGTGTGTGTGTGTGTGTGAATATAACCTTAATTCAATGTAATCTAAGCATATGATAATAATAGTTATCAACAAATCAAATTAAAATAAATATGCATATATATAAGTATTAAGGTTCAATTAGGATTGGTTCTTTTCTTTTTCTTTTTTTTTTAATCTTTTTGACATCTAAATGTTAATTACTTTTAAAACAATAAGTGAACTGTTGATCTATGAAACTGAACCAACTCATACAAAAAAAGAAACCGTCTTATAGTATGAATGGTATGGAAGATCATTAATTATAACAAATTGACATAGTACGTATCTAATCCAAATCTATCATTCCATTTTAATTAGTTAATTAATATTTTATTATTATTAATATTATAGAAGGTGATAGCATTTTGAAAACTTTTACTGTGATGAACCTAAAGCTCATATGTTTAATAATAAAAGTGATAACTATTATCATTCATATTAGAGCAAACTGCAAAAAACTCCCCTTATCTATCCCTCTTTGGCAAAAAACACCTCTCATCTATTTTTTTTGGCATAAAACCCCCTCCAACTATTGAAAACCCACATGAGGGAAGTTATTATGACAAAAATGCCCCCTCATCTAATTATTTTTATTTTTTGTTTTTCTTTAAAGATTTTTTAAATAATCACATGATAAAAGAATGACATAAAAATAAAATTACTCACAAACCACATATTAATAATATTATATAAAATTACAAATAATAAACGATAAAATTTTACAAAATATACAATTCCTCATATTTATCAAAATCTATGATTTAAATGGTATTATTGAAAATTAATAGCATGGTCATTCAAAAACAAATTTATTGATATTCTTTTATTGTAAAAAATTGACCCACTTGTATCTTGGATTCCCAAACAAAAAATTAAAATTGTGAAAAAAGAGGATAAATACAAAATCTTTATAGAAAAACAAAAAATGAAAATAAATAGATGAGGGGGGCATTTTTGTCATAATAACCCCCCTCATGTGGGTTTTCAATAGTTGGAGGGGGTTTTATGCCAAACAAATAGATGAGGGGTGTTTTTTGCCAAAGAGGGACAAATAAGGGGGGTTTTTTGCGATTTGCTCTTAATATTATCTGCATGGACATTCTTACAAATATGCCCATTAATCTGGAGGATGTTCTTGACAATTTTTTCATGGTGACCTTACTGAGAGTGCTTTGGCATGTTACCGAGTTGTTCAAAAATGAAAATGACCAAACAATTTTTTTTTCTTTGACGAGTAGTTCGCTACTTTGCTATCAACCAAAAATATAATTTAATCTTAACTATTTTTTCACTCAAGAGTTCAAATCATCATGGAATAATAGGGAAATGAGGTCAAGTTTAGGCGACTGACGACATGAGATAGATCAATGACTTTTAACTAATCTAGTAACTTTTGGAACAAATAACTTATGATATAAAATAATTTCAATCAACTAGACAAAAATAATTTGCAAAGAAAAGCATATTCCACTTAAAATAATAACATTACCTCTATGTTATCAAATTCAAGATCAACCAAATTTTCACAACCTTGAAGAGACAATTTCTCCAGCAATGAGAACCCTGAAAAATTAAGATTTTTTTCCTCCATATTTTTGCAGTCACTGAGATCAAGGACTTTTAACATCTTTAAAAACTGTTAAAAAAAAAAAGATAAATAAAAAATTAAATAAGTTAGCTTTAATTAATTGGAGAATATATATATATTGGAAAGGCTAAGAGAAAATTTTAATAGAAAGGAAAACAACGTCAGTAAAATAATTATCTTACTTTTACGTTTGTCCTAATCCCTTTGATCAAGCTATTACGTAAATGGAGTTGAACAAGTTTTTTTGGACGAAAATTGTTTGGCAAATATTCTTCAGGATAGCCATTCCAATCAAGATACCTTAATTCATTTGAAAGATATGTAAGACATCCATCAAGGTGCACACTATCGATTTTGAGTATTCTTAGCTTCCTCATCTTTGCGAAGGCATCAGGTCTTACATGCAACCCTTCCTCAAAGAAGTCAAGGCCTTCTAAACATAATCCATCATTGGGTACCATAATAGCTTCAATATTTTCTGTCATCTATCAACCAAGAAACAAAAACCTCACTAAAATTATATATACTACTTCTAAAGGACATTACAATGCAAGAAAATTTCTTCTTCTTTTTTTTTTTTTTTGCACATGTTGCATGTGGAAAGAAACTAACATATATAACGCTAACACGTACCGTATTTTGAGTGAATACTTCATAGATGTCCTCAGAAGACCACAACCTGCTTTGTTTTCCAGGATCATCTTCTGATTTTTGACGAACAATGTTTCGACCCATTTCTTGTATCAAGTCATGCATTGATATCTTGTTGTCTTCTGATATATTAATGAGGCACCTCTCAGTAAGAATTTTTATTCCAATGACTGGGTCATTTTCGTCCCTCTTATAAATATTCACAACATATTCCTGAACGTATCCTTTGAAGAAACACGCGATATCAAGAAAAATATCCTTCTCTTCTTTACCAAGGTCATCATAACTTATCCTTAAAACATCATGAACTTCATGAATTTCTTTGGGAGGGTTGGTCTTCAATCTATCCAATATACTTAACCACTCGAGTTTGCTTCTTTTATGTAAAAGGGAACCCAAAACTTTGAGAGCAAGTGGATGGCCTTCGGCATAATCTTTTGCATGGTGTGAAAGTTTCTCATAATCATCTTCAGGCTTATTTTGCTTGAATGCATGCCAACTAAAAAGTTCGAGTGCTTCACTGTGATTTAATAGCTTAAGATCGTACATTTTAACATTGTACTTTTCCAACAATCGTTTATTTCTAGTTGTAATGATGATCTTACTTCCACAACCAAGCCATTCCTGTCCTACTCCAACTAAGTACTTTAATGCATTTTCTTTATCTACATCATCAAGCACTAGAAGAAGCCTTTTATTACGAAGTCTATACTTAATCTCATTGAGTCCCCTGTCATGAGATGATATTCTTATATTATCATCCATTAGGATCTGTCTAAGAAGATCACTTTGTAGTTTAGCTAGACCTTCATGCTTTGTTGACCGTTCTCTCACATTTTGAAGAAAACAAGCTCTTTCAAATTTTTTTGATATTTGGTTGAAAACAGCTTTGGCAACGGTTGTCTTACCTGCTCCTCCAATTCCACAAATACCAACAAAGAGTTGATCCTCATCTAACAACTTGATTATTTTGTTCACACGTGCATCCATACCCACTTCGTAGTCAGCAACGTAGAATGGTGTAAGCTTCAATTTTTCTAAAATTACTTGAACAATTTTTTCGATAAACGTATTCTCGTACCTATCAAGTAAAAAGCACACTAAAATCAAAATCTAGTGAAGAAAAAAGAGAGAGAGAGAGATATAGAAAGGTTGAAATAAGTATTTATTTATTATAACTCAAGTATAGCAGAAAATAGAGTTGAAAAAATACTTCTAACAGCCATTTGCTAGAAGTAGAATGAAAGTTGAATATGCTGACATCCATTTGATACTTACAAATATAAATAAGAGTGAGTCAACATGATAGTAACAGAGTAGATTCTATGACACCTTTTCTACAAAATTTGCCACCATAGAATGTATACATTAAACTAAGTTAGTAGACTGTATTGTATTAGGATGTTAATACTGATAAAAAAAAGTTGTTGCTCTTGACTACAAACAATAAAATAATAAATACATTGAACTAAGTTAGTAGGAGTAACTGATAGAAGCAGAAGATATATAGTTATATACCCATTTGATTCGTCTTCTAAGTCCAACCCGCTTATATTTGCTGCTTTGTTCAAAGCGGCCCTCCATCCCTGCACTTTTTTCATATCCTCCTTGTGAATATCTTGATGCTTGGAAAATGCTTCTTGGAAACTCCTCTTTTGGTGCCGAACTTGTGATGGCTTCACGTGGTAGAAGAGGGGCAGAACTATTTGTCCCTTAGTCTCGCTGCATTTAAGAATCTCCACCAGTTCATCCAAACACCAAGAGGAAGAAGCATAATTTTTGGAGAAAACAATCACAGCAATTTTGGAAACATTAATATTCTTCAACAGTTCAGGAGAAATTGATTTTCCTCTCTCAAGCTCTTCGCCATCCTTAAAGGTCCTGATTCCTTTCTGAACCAGAGCCTTATAGAGATGGTCCACAAAGGCTTTGCGAACATCTTTCCCTCTGAAACTCAAAAACACGTCATATTTTCCTAGAGACAGTGAAGAAGAAGAAGAAGCCATATATAGGAACCTTGCTTAATTAATTGTGTGCCAAATTACTCGGAACTAACTAGAGATCTGGAGAGCAATAAGTGTGTGTGTGTATATATAGACATGATATGGTTATTTGGATTATGCATGATTTATTTATTTTTCATAATTTTGTCGTTATATCATGATTATTGATTAATTATTTTAGTATGTTTATTTCTCTTTGCTTTATATTTTGACTCAATGCTCAACGATTACGTTGAATTTCTTATACTATCATTTTTATATTGTGCATTGGATAACAATTATTTATATGTATTTTCTAAGGCTTAAATACACTGACCTTCCTTGAGATTTGTCCTAATTATGCACGGACAAAACTTTTAAAAATACTTTCACGGTCAACAAATAGCCCCCTCCGTCCAAATTTCTATTTGTTCTGTCATAAAAATTGAGTGTGCGGACTAAAATGCCCTTCCAACCATTTGAAAAGACCTTATTACCCTTAAAATACAATAAATTTACAAAAAAAAAAAGATTTCTTTGATGGACAAATATACCCTTAGCTCATGAAAACATTTGCCTTTACATAAATATAATTTAAATATATTCACTATTTATTTTAATACTCTCTAATTCAAACCAAGGAAAATAAAAAAAATCCAAAATTGGTAAACAACATACACACCAAAATCAAAGATGACAAAGAATCGTCTGTGTATGTATGTGTGTGTATATATCTCGATTCTACAAATAGTTATATATGAATTTTAAAATCTATACATGTGTATAGTTGATTATTTGCAAACATTTGTATCAAATCAAAGTTAGGGCTAACATAGTACTGTACATTATTGTTCGAATTCAAAGAGAGAGAGAAAGACGAGGTTAGAGAGAGATAGTCAATGGCGAATCAAGCGAATGAGCTGTCGAAGCCCAAGCAAACATGAGATGGGTTTGGTCACTTTATTATTTATTTTTCTCTTTCTTTCTCCCATAAATTTCCAAAAATTGGTGGGCTGGCTTAGCTTAGACTCACTTGTGGTCATATACATACATATATATGTATGTGTGTACAAGAAAATTACTCTATATATGTAAATATGTAATACATATATATATCACAAAATAAAAGTCAAATAAAGAGAAAGGAAGAGCAAAGTTGCAAATGGATCTATTTATGTTTGCCTGGTAACAATTTTCTTGCTAAATGTGGTGGCAGGAGAGAGGATTGGAGAATAGATGATGGTGGTAGGAGTAGTGGTCGAATGGGGAGATATAATACCCTACTCCAACACATGGTATGATATTGTCTGCTTTGGGCCTGAGCTCGCACGGTTTTGCTCTTGGGTTTTTACCCCAAAAGGCCTTATACCATTTGAAGAGAACACACTACATTTAAGCACATCCCCTTTTCCACACCCAGGCGATGTGGGATTGAGCACCCTCTATCCTGTCAATGTGGTAGCTCAGTCCAGTGTCTGTCTTCGCACCCGCCCACTCACACCTGTCCATAAGAGTTACTACAGGAGATACTGGTACTTTGTATTAGGAACAAAGAATTGGTTAGGTTTATTCCCAACCACTAATATATATATATATATATATATATATATATGTGCAATCAGTTTGTAAAACTATATATATTGTAATGGGTTTTGGGTTAGATTCCAGAGAAAGAATTGACAGGGTAATGAATTGACAGTGGGTATGTGTGTGTGTGTGTGTATATATATGGAGTATATAAGAGAGAGAAGGACGAGGCAATAAGAGGTGGTGGCTGTGGTGGTAGCTATAAGTGGAAATTTGATGCTCTTACCTCCTTGACGTATTCTATACGGACCTAACTTGAGAACATCAAAAATTGCATCCGTTGTGTTAGAGGAATTGTTTCTCATTCATTTTCTTCCTATGCTTCAATGGTTTAACAATCAAAGATCAAATTTTTTTTTATCCTTATCATCAAATCCTAGTTATAATGATGATGAAAACTCGATATGCAATGATTTTCATGTTTTTTACGGTGGGAATAGAAAACCTAGTTGGGTACAAGAGACAATGACTACGGAAGAAGGAGGGATTTGATGGGTCATGTGCAAAAGCAGTTAAGTGTACTCTTTTATAAGGGGGCATTTTGGTCATTTCACTATAATAGATGTTTTGATTTTTTAATAATAAAACAAATGAGGGTATTGAGGTAAAATCACTCTATGAGTTAGCATGCGGTGGTCTTGTGGTCTTATCCTGTTAGAAGTGAGGTGGTTGTAAAATTGTGATTAACACAAATCACAAGAGAGGTGATTGTATTTGACTCATTTTGTAATCTTCTGCCAATTATTGATATGAAATAATTAATAAATGATTAGGTTGAATTTCCTATATCACGGGTGTGGCCGTTAGTCAATACGCCTATTGAACACAATTTTTTAGTCTAGTATTGGAGATGTGAAATGTTGTCTCTATTTAGACATTGTGCGTCCCACTTTAAGAATGAGAAATTTGCATGTGACATTCCACCAACCTTCCACCAAATTTGCATGTGACATTCCAATTGAACACAATGATGATAGAGATTTGATAAGATTATCCTTTGGAGGCAACATAAGAGTTTTTGTGATATTTAAGATTTTTTTTTTTCCATCATGGGCTTTAGGCATGGCATTTATACATAAATAGTTGTTTGGAGTAGGATTTTTTTTTTTCTCAAAACTTAGTCATTATGTCATGATTACTATTAATATGAAATTGAAACACAAAATATATTTTTTCATAATTTTTGTCATTATGTCATGATTATTGATTAATTATTTTAGTAAGTTTTATTTTATTACTCATTAATTATTTTAGTAATTTTATTTCACTTTATTTTATATTTTAACTCAATGATCAATGATTATGTTGAATTTCTTATACCTTTTTTCATATT
Organism: Cornus controversa; assembly: GCA_026545225.1. Taxonomy (NCBI): domain Eukaryota; kingdom Viridiplantae; phylum Streptophyta; class Magnoliopsida; order Cornales; family Cornaceae; genus Cornus; species Cornus controversa. The sequence continues at coordinate 48,357,830 of CM048847.1, read as the reverse complement.
GTTCATGAGATGACAATTTATTTAGCTATTTTTTTAATTTTCAGTCTAGTACTGGTATGAAGTTGTGACTTATAGAAAGTAAACAAAACATGTATCAACGAGTTTTTGGTACTGAATTTTATAACAATACAATGCAATAAATACGCGTACTTAGTTGATGTTGTACTTTACCTTTTTCTTTTTATATGCCGATTTTTTTTTTTTTGAATGTTTTATTTAATAAAAGATTAAATCGTCCTCGTAATTATTCAAATACGTACTTTTTTCGTGATCATTTTACTAATTACAATAAAATCCTGTTAATTAGAGAAGATCCGAATCCAGAAGGCAAGGGCAATTTACATATGTGTTTCCAGTGAACAATTGAAAAGGTGTTGGGTAATTAAATAAAGATTTTCTCTAATGTGCTGATTGAATCACTTTATTAGTGAATTTCACTGATCCTTATTGTCTCTTTTGACTCTATTTTACTAAGCGTTGGTTAAATACAATTTTCTTATAGAACACGTTATTTGGTGAGAAGACTTTGCAAGAAAGACACTCAGGTGAAAAAGTAATATGATCACGAAGCCCATCTGATGATAATTATCCTGAGCTTTCTTTTAAGAGAAATGTTAAACGTCACAATTTTATTTTACAAATTTTAACTCGAATCTATGTGGCAGGTGATAATACCATAAGAACTCTGTGTATGGGGGAATCCCACCAATAATAACTTACCATTTAATTTTATCTCCTAAAATAGTGGACAATATCACATGCCACATAGATTCGAGTTAAAATTCGTGATATTTATTCGAGACGTGTAGCATTGCTCTTCTTTTAATATATAGAGCAATGCTACACATCATGAAATTATTTCATGAATTTGTATCACGAATGATGTGGCAGGTAACGTGGAGAGTTAGTATTGGTGGGATTTCCCTCATACACAAAGTCCCATGATATTATCACCGAATCCCACCAATACTAACTCTCCACGTTACCTGCCACATCATTCATGATAAAATTCATGAAATAATTTCATGACGTTTAGCATTTCTCTAATATATATTAGCATATTTTGAACACTAAAATGGTGCATAAGTTACATCTTACATCATTAATTATATTGTGCATTTTAAAATGGTCTTATATATAAATATATATAATCCTCCCAAAGAAATTGATTATTATGCTCAAGTCCTTAAGCTTTGAGCTTGATTTGATTTCTGAACCTGTAGAAATGTCAAATGATTCTTCATTCTTTTAATTGTTGTGTCCTAGCAGTGGACTCAGATTATACAGACACTTCTTTTATTTTTCAGATGAGTGGCCATGTATATGAGCAGCATTGGCCCAATTTGGCAGATCTATAGTAGCAATTGGGCCCAATTTGGATCAGATCCATTGGGCCCAATTTAGAAGATTCATAGTAGCAATTGGGCCCAATTTGTTCGTTTCTTTAGCCCATTCATATCTAACACTTAAAATGAGATAAAATTCTAAGTTATCATGAAATAAAATCATATTCGCTCTTTCTTAATATTACTTTCAATATGGACCACATCATTATTTCCTCACAGTGAACTTCTTTATCGTATGCATGTGATCAAACCATTTTAATCAATTATATTGGTTTTAGATATTAATTTATTTCTCTCAAACATATGTTTGTTTTTAATTTTATATATTTTATTTTCTTGTAAAACATCCATCTCAATAGTATGTACATTCCATCCAAATTTATTTTTAAAATATATTGTTATTCGTGGCCCAACAGTTTGTATCACGCTCATTTTATATCTCAACTTTCGAATGCATCATGACCGTTATCTTATCTTTTACACAGCCCATTCCAAGGGAATTTGAGGGTTCAAGCTCACTCAGATGGGCAGTTCCATGAAATTTTTAAGTTGCGCGCAAATTGTTCAAAATATTAATAATAACAGTTGGAAAAAAAGACATGAAATAAAATCAATGAAATGTGTGGGGTTCAATAATGTGGCTTTGTATTAGAATTTGAAAAGCATTCAAAAGCTTATAGACTTTATTATTTTGTTTTTAAATTTAAATTAACTTAATATCAATAATTATAAGTTAAGTTAATGGCTATTAACAATATAATGTCACCAAAAATTAACTTTATTTTATATAAAAAAACATGTAGCATTAAAAAATATTAAAAGTATAAACTGTCCATGTATTTTGAATTACTACTCGGGTTACTTGAATTTGTATTCAAATTCTAAAATTTAAACCCAATCTTATATCTGGATAGTTATTGTACATTTAGCAAGTATATAGATGGAATATGTGAACTAATCTATTCTTCAAACTAAATGGGTTTGAAAATTTCTCATTTTTTGGTTGGTTTGCCAACTATTCGAGCATGATTACTCCAGTGTACCAAAAAAATACAAATACACAAGAGAGTATATTGGTTCATTTTAGCAACCTAGGTACAATTTTTTTATGCAAAATTACCAAGTTCTAAGTGAAAGTTGTTAATTGTGTGAGTTCACTCATTTCGTGTAGAGTAATGATAGGCAATGTAAAAGTTATTACCGAATTGAAGAATCGAATCCCTCTCATTTCATAGATAGTGCAAGTGGTTCAACTCGATCCCAACTCGATTTTTATTTTTACAATCAAGTTTAGACCTGAGTTGAAAAATCACAACCGAACTTAATTAAGATTGAGATTAGATTGAGGTGTTGACAACACAAGCCCAACCTCAATCCAAACTCAAATTTTAATTTTTTTTATATTTTTAATTTTAAATATATTATATATATTTCAAATTATGAACTCCTTTTTCTTTTCAACTTCCTTTTGTTTAAATTTTAACTTATTGTATATCAATACTTTGGAGAAAAGAAAGAAAAAAAATACTTTGGAGAAATATTTTTCTAGGAATTTGTTTGTAATTTAAAAAAATATTAAAAGAATTCTGTTTATTGAAAAGTACCAAGCCACATCAATTTATCTCTCTTCATGTATATTATATATTCTCAATAATTGCAAAGATCTTTTCAGACTTCATATATATTACATGATCACTCTCTCGTGAAATTTTGACGGCTCCAAACAGGCTTTTGGTTCAAAGATTTCACAGTAGGTTACCATTAGGATTGAAAAAAACCAAAAAAAATTATGCATATCATAGCATGGGGCATTCCGATAATTGAACTCGGGACCTCTCGCACCCTAAGCAAGAATCATGCCACTAGACCAAATGCCCAATTCATGTTTTCAATTTTTAACTTTGTCCAATTAAATAATAATTATTTCAAAATAAAGCAACTAATCGTTGTATTCTTCTTTTTCTAATATATATATTGTTGAAGTTGTATATGTATTTCTTATTCGACATTTAACTTTTGTATCAATTGCTGGTATGGCTTGGCATCAAAATATTATCGAATCTCAAGTCTAGTATGGGACGCGTACTATGTGTGTGTTTCCCATTCTAAAAAAAATTATATGTAAACGGATCGGATTTAGACTGATTGGATAAGACTATTTATTGATCCGTTCAATAAATAATTTATATCCAATTTGTTATTAATTAGATATTTGATCCGTTAAGGGTGTAGTGTTTTTTTTTTTGTAAAATAAATTATTGTTAAGAAAGAAGGCCAAACAATGATTAGAATATAAATGAAAAAAAACGGAAGACAAATAAAATATGAAAGAAAAAAGAGAAGAAAAATAGATCTTTTACTATTTACTAAATAAAACACTTACTAACCAAAAGTAAAAATAAAAAATACTTAAGAGTAAGAGAAGATAGAGAGAGGGAAGAGGAAGAAGAGAAAATAATTATAAAAATATTTTGATAGCATGTAAATATTATATATTATAATATTAGATAATATAGGTTTAAAATTTTATATAATATTAGTAAAAACGCATGCACGTGATGAGAAGTGATTTATAATTTTAAATAGAATTATCTAATATAAACTAATAATTGTTAGGCATGAAGTATAAAAAGCGTAAGGATAAGAGTAAAATTTATTCTATTATTAAGTTCGTGAATTAATTTTTTAGTTCATATATAATTTTTAGAAATAAAGTTTTTGTTTTTGTTTTTTTGTTATTAATAGCTTAATAGAGTATGAAATTACAAGACCATTAGATTGAGAGGAGATGGTTAAATAATTATTATTATTTTTTCCGTAAATTTTAGATATGAAAGAGTTTGTTTTAGGTATGAAGTTTGAGAGAAGAAATAGAATCAGAAATAATACTGATTGTTTAAGAGTTCAAATGAAAGTTATATTTTTATATATTTATTATAATAAATAATATTACAAAAAATAAAAAATAGTTAAAAATTCTTTGTACTTTTAATAATAGTATAAAAGTTATGTCGGATTAGATTATTATGAGTGACATTATTAAATTCCGATTGTTAACAAATTATTGAATTAAATTTTCAATATATTATTTTATCGAATTTGAATCAAAATACAATCTCTTATCAAAACCCCACAACAATCAAAAGGTCTGTAGTTCGAGTGTCTTTATTGTATACTTTTGTTACTCTCGTGATTGTCAATCCTGTTCCCGCGGCGAGTAAAAGGAGATGTAAGATTTTATGACGAAGTCTCCCGAATGGGTAAATAAAGTGTGCGGGACAAAGGGCAAAATAGGTAAATAAACTGTGGTATTCCCTAATTGTCGAAACGGGTCTCTGTATCATATATCACTCTTTTCGTTCTCGAATCTCTTCGGATTGGGTGGAGTGGGCTTCATTCAAAATCAACATCATCGTCTTTGAGGTCAGTATACTACTAAGCTCTCTTCAACTCAAAATCTCTCATTTTGTTTATTTGGTTTGGTGTTTAGGTTCTTCTTTCCGTTTATATGATTTGGTGTTTAGGTTCTTCTTTCCGTTTATATGATTTACTCTCGTTCAAAATCAACATAATCAAAAAAATTTCTAGGGTTTTTCTCTTTCTTGAAACGATTCACTCTAAAAGCTCCTATAAATCTCTCGATATGATAGGGAAGGGTTAATCATAAATGACATAACTACCAATTTAGCTTAAAGTTGTCTGCTTTATTATTATTATTGTTTTCCTGAATTTGTCCTTTTTTATTATTATCAAGTTAGGAGTTAGTACCTTGATTTAATTAAAGCAATTCTTTTTCGAAAAGTTATGTGTTTGCTGAATCATGGATTAGTTTTAAGATGGTTACCTTTCATTGAGAAATTATTGAATCATGGTTCCCCCCCATCATTGAATCAAGAGTTTATAAATTGCACAAAAAATTATCTCAATTAAAAATAAAAGAGAGAGAGAGACAGACAGATTGTCAAGATATTATTAACTTGGATTGATAAGTGTGAAGAGGCAAGTTTGAGTTTTGGGAGGGGGACAATAATGTCAAAAGTTAGGTCTGTTTCCGGCATTCTCCTCCCTGTATCCAGCATAAGTGGGACATACGCTGGGTAATGTCCTTTATCAAATGGAGCCTAGGTGATGAAGCTCCCATTTGATGCTGACACTATAGAATTGCAGTGGGTTGTGGGACTTACCAGGTGTGCACCTCTGAAGGGGAGTTAATTCCCTTTACTTTAGCCAAACAATGCCCTTTTGCACACCTGTTTGTGATTGACTTAGAAAGGTAATCGTGATTGTTGAAACGTACTAGATATACAACTATGTTGCGAAGATCTGTGTTTGTGGAACTGATTATTGAATATGATTTTGTGAAGTAAGTTCTGTGCTTGGACATATGGTGCAATTAACCAAATATAGTTTTATGTTATGGTCAAAGATATCTTTTGGGTTACCTTATTGCCTTTTTATTGTGAGTATTTTATCTTCTTGTTTATCCATATACCATTTTGGATTCTATGATTCTTACTTTGGATGATAGCAATGAATATGTATATATGTGATGTGAACACTGATCTGAATGAAAGTGACTTCTTGGAATTTTATAATTATAAGGTATGTTACGGTGTTGTGGACGTGAATGTTCACCGTATAGTTACTTCATGATCGTTTCTGATCTTCTCAATGAAGTTTTGTTAATTCCCGTATAAGAAGGCTATTGGACTTGTAATTTCTAAGATGAGGCTAAGATGCATGATTTGATATTTATTTCTTTTTTAGCTTGCATCATCTGGAAAGGTTTGTTTGTTTTTGCATGAAAGATAATATTTTAAAGTTATTATTGTATGGAAATAGATGTAAGAATGAATTTACAATTCCACAGAGAGAAAGAAGAGGTAGAATTTTGCACACTCATGTTATACTAAATTACTAATGGGCTTCCAGTGGACAATTACATGATGCTTTCTCTAAATATGGGAAACTCTCTTATGGAGGATTCTTTTTTTTTTTTTTTTTTTGTCAAATGTTTCTTCAGCATGCTCTTTTTCGCTTATGTAGTTTATCATAATTTTTACCATTATGAAAACCTAATCATTATTGTGCCCGAGTGCCTGCACCTATCCTTTACAAAAAAAATTTGATTTTGAAACTCAATATTTGCAGTCAGTTATTGGATTTCATGAATTTTAGGTGCTTTAACGGGGTCATTTACTTTTGTAATATAAAATACTCTGAAGTATCTGATGGATGGATAATAGTTTGTTCAATCTATTTAGAAAAAGATTTATCAAAAAAAAAAAAAAAATTGTTCAATCTATTTAGAAAAAGGCGCTACTTTGGTAATTCCCTTTGTTTATCTCGAAGAAATTTTTGTAAACTATACTGCTACTTTTATATGCATTTAACTGCTCTCCCATCTCAAAACTTCCCCTAATCTCCCTCCAGCTCCAAACTTCTTATTTTTTCCAATATATGTTTTGTATGCACATTGCACATGGAGATTGCTAGTAATCATTCATGATTTTAAATTTCGTGATATATGGCTTATATCTAGAAAAGAGGCCTGCATCTTGCAATGATAAAAGTTCAAACTTACAAGCGTGAGAGTGCTGGTTCAAGTCTGAGAGTTATCCACTTTGTGCAAAAATAATGCCAAAGGTTTGGTTTGTCTCCTACTCTATCCCTCTCAGCACCCAAAGTAGGTAGGATCAGCACTAGATAATAACCTTTACAGATTATATATAACAATATTTCATTAGAATTCCTCAAATGAGATTGATATTTCTGTTGAGTGTTTGAAAAATATGATGCCCACTATAATATCATTTTGCAGGCTACCTGGTTTTTCTTGACAAACGTCATGCATGACAACACTCAATATGGCAAAACCTTATTTTTTTTCCCTTGAAAATCTCCCAATTGTCAGTAATCAACTGAATACAGCTGCAAATGCTAATGCATTATCTTTTTTTATGTCTGATTGGTAGCCAGAAAATTATGCTTTGAACTGGCAGTTTGACCTTTTTCCCCTTTTTTAGGGTTTGGTATGACTGAGTAGAAAGTTGAGGGTGTTTTATGACAATAAATTGGTGAGAAACTTCCTCCTCTTGAATATAAAATTAACCCATAGGTACCTCATATATGTAGATTATATTTGGGAGCTAGCCCTTCCATGATGAAATAATTCTAGCAATGGGTAAGGAATCTTAACTACCCTATTCAGTGCAAAAAACTTCAGGTGTTTACCTCAATTTATAAGCAATATTAGGAAGGCTTCAGCTGCACTGCACATTATTTTGGTATAGCTTATCATAGAACCATGATGTTGCAAGATCTTTTGCAAATGAAGTATGGGCGTACACCATCATGTGCTGAATGCCAAAATTTTGTTCTCCTTCCTTTTATTTATTCCATATTGTTAGGTTGGCTCAATTTCTTGTGATTAGATTTCCATTATAGAGTTGTGTCTTATTAGGTAATTTCTTAGATGGCAAGTATTAGTCTCAAGGAAGGAAAGTATTTTTTAGGCAAGTCTTGGGATCTAAGGAATTGGATTTTGGGCTCTATAAATAGTTACCTATGTTATAGGTTGAGATGAGTGAGAAGAAAAGAGACAATACTCTCATTGTATTTGAGAGGGCAATGTTTGCGTAGAGGTAATACTCTCATTGTTATTGAGAAACACTTAGAAAGAGAATTCTTGTTTAGAATTTGTGATTTATTTTTGAGTGAGATTGGTTGTATAAGGGTTAAGGGTTGAGAGTTAAGTGTACTCTTAATACAATCTTTCAACTTGTACTATTACAATCTATATAGTGAAATCGGGCTCTCCGTGGACGTAGGCTTGTTTAGCCGAACCACGTATAATTCTTGGTTTATTCTTGCAAATTTCTTCGTACTTGTTTACTTATCATCACATCGTAATATTATGGTGGTACGTGATTGGAGGCTTGTTTCTCAACACATATGGATATCTCATATTTTTCTTAATCTGGTACATCTGCTCTTTTTGTAACAACACTCTTCATGGTATAGAATTTAAATTGAACTACATACTAAATTAATACGTTGGGAATATTGTCTTTGGAAGCTAGGGAGGCTGAGAAAACTATGGCATCAGGAAAAAACATGAAAAGAACAGGTAAAGCTGCCGAATCCAGCTCAAAACCATCACTCTCTGACAAGAAAACCCCAAAGTCTCTGAAGCCTGAAAGTAAAATTGTGAAGAAATCTTCAACACCAAACTCTGCTCCAATGAAAGAAGCAAAAATTACTTCACAAGTTCAAGCCAGAAACAAAGATGAAAAGAAGACTATAAAAGAAGGTAAAGGAGAAAGTAGTAACAGTGGGAAAAATGCTAGAAGGAATTTGAATTCACCTCATGGAAACAAAGAGAAGAAAATTAAACATGAGAAGTGCGGAGAAACGAGTAAGAGGGATCAAAAGAGTGAGAAAACTCTTGGTGGACTGATTTTCATGTGCAATGCAAAAACCAAACCAGATTGTTACCGATATCGTGTAATGGGCCTTCCATCAAACAAACAAGAGCTTGTGACAGGCATCAAACCTGGTCTGAAACTTTTCCTTTATGATTTTGACCTCAAGCTTATGTATGGAATCTACAAAGCATCTTCTGCTGGTGGCATGAAACTTGAACCAGCTGCCTTTGGCGGGGGCTTCCCTGTTCAGGTCAACTTTGCTGTTCTATTGTTTTCGTATCTTAGTTTAATATGCTTTTAAATTCTGGGATAGTCTGTGTTGTGTGTTCTTGACAATTAGTCATTCTGAAGGTCCGCTTTAAGGTTCACGAGGACTGCCTTCCACTACCTGAGAGTGTATTTAAGAAGGCTATCAAGGAGAACTACAATGAGAAAACACGCAAGTTCAAGACTGAGTTAACTGTCCAGCAAGTGAGAAGCTATTCCTTCTATTTAAGAAAATAAAAAAATCTGTTTTACTGTAACTCTCAAATAACTGCTTCCATGTAATTTTGTTGTGATGATGTCTCCCTTGCAGGTAAAGAAACTATCTGAGCTATTCACCCCTGCACCATGGTTAGATTCAAATGCACAATCTTCTGTTCTGGAACCTTTGCCAGCACCAATCATCTGCCCCCCACCAGCGGCAACTGCACAGGGTGAGGTAGCTCACAGGGAACAATTATATAGAGATCATCACAGTACTAGCAAAGCAGCAAGGAATCTTATCCCAGCTTATCATGAAAGGAATCAGTCTTCTAGGCACCCCATTTTACCCAGAGTTTCAGACTCTCCTGATCCACTTTTTCTCACTGAAAAAGAGTATCGAAGTTATGGTCTTCGACGGGAAAGGCATGTTTTGACAAATGCTGCAGCTCCTGTTTCACCTGCTTTAGATCCTTACAGTTCTAATCAAGAAAGGGAGCGGTTTCTGATGAACCCTGCTTCTGTAAATGGTGATGCGGTCTTAGTGCAGAATGGGGCTTTTCATCGTGATCCGCTCTTTCTCAGTGAGAAGGAGTATCGAGCTTATGGTCTTGGAGTTCAACGCGAACAACCTCCCTCAATGATTCCCAGTGGTGAAACAACTACTACTGCTTTAAACAATTATCCAAAGGATCAATGTTATCCTTATCACTATGACACCAACTCATTGGTGGAACGGTATCTTTCACTGCCAAGAACAGGGGCAGCTCCTTCAGAATCTTATTCTCTGACAGCAAGACAGAATTACATTAATAGCCCCAATTACATAGAGCGTGACACCAGAAATCATACTGGAAGATTGGTTCCCAATGAAGCAGAAAGGTCGTATTCAACATATGCTTCCCATGTGCTTTCAGATTACAATCAGAAGTACCCCGATTTGAGGGGTGAGCCAGAACATACATCTACATCAGTCTCATCTCGATATTCACATTTAGGGGGTGAGCCAGAATATGCATCCACAAGAGTCTCATCTCGATATCCACATCTGGGGGGAGAGCCAGAATATACACCCACAACAGTCTCATCTCGATATTCCTTTGCAGGCCCGACAGTGCCATACCGCTGAGCCAAGGTTGCATCTATTCACATATTATTTGCCTCTTGAATTTTAGTTCATCTCCTAGATGCGTATGAACTGCATCTTGCAACATTATTGAATGTGCAGCTGTTTTCTCCACAGGAATTTACTGGGTGACAAGAAATCAAGCGCTATGGTGGGGCTTTCTTTCAAATGTTGTAGGTGACACAGTGAGTTTATGGAGTTTCTTTATTGCTGTACGTTACATTTCTTTTTCCAGTTCAGATTGGTCAGTCGTAATCTGGATTCCGGATGCTGTAACATTCTCATTTGACGAATGAGGAAGAATTGGGGATTAGATAAATTATGAAGTTCATCGTTTGACGGATTTACTTTTTCATTTTGCATAAGATCATAGTGCCCTTGCAGCAAAAATGTCTGTGCTGAGTGTTGAACTTTGCATCGAGAAAAGTATCAGTTAGGATTGATAGTTTGGAGTCTTGGGACAGTGCTAAAAATTTGGTCCTAAGCATGCCAAGAAGTGGTAGTTGCTATTAAGTAGCAACATTGACTGATTGATTGGTGTGTGTGATGATCACCACAATTGAAGTTGGGTGCTCGTTAGCACATTTTGAGCAGTGACTGCATAGCCAACATGGCTATCTAGAACTAAATATCAAAAAATTTTGAGCAGTGACTGCATCATTTATGGTAGAACTGACTTGCTCGGTATGATATTTAGTATTCGTGGGACGACTTGCCAGTTTACCAAGACCTTTTATTACCAATTTACCACAGTTTCACGCTTGTTCTTCTTTGACCTTACGGATGGAGTTAATCTGTGTTTTAAATAAATGTATAGTTGGTCAAGGCATGATGCATAAAATTCAGCTTATTGTAGAAGTGTTAAGTTTTTTAGAGAAAAGCTTCAGGTTGTCGTTTTCATTATACTACTACTGCTCTTGGTGATAGAGTCAACCCAAATCTAGCTCGATTCTTGGATGGGCGTGGGCTACTGTTTTTGTTGTTTGAATTGAACTTGGGTTAAAAATTTCAACCCAGCTTCAATTCAGGTTGTACTTGAACTGAGAAGACAGAGTTACCAAAATCCAACCTGAACTTGACCAATCCAAGTATAATCTGACTAACCAGACCAACTCAAATCTAACCCAAGGTGAGAGAAAACATCCTCAGGATCGGGTTCTAAGCCTGATCTGATTTGAATATGATATGAGTATATTCGATCCGATCTAATAATCCAATTATTCATGTTCAAACTCATTTTGTTGTCAATCTCATAACCCATCCGACAGGGATGTAATTTTTTGTTTAAAAAAATTAATGTTAGAAGAGATTAGCAAATAATGATGAGGAAAAAAATGAGAAGAGAAGATAATAAAAATAGAATATAAACAAGCAAAAAAAATTAGTTATTTGATATTTTAAGAGATTTTCAGATTGAATGTTCCAATTTATATCCTAATTATAGACTCAAGATTTGAACCAAAATCCTATCCATTAAAAGATGACAATTATAAGTGGAGAAATCTGTATAGAAACTTAAGCGTTCGCCCTGTACTGAATAGCATGAATTTTCCTTTTTAAGTATGGTGTCGCAGGACATAATGGTTTGTCATAATGTTTGTGTTTGTCATGCAAACAGCATACCCAAATTTTTATTCGAGTATCAAAGCCGTTTCCTTTCCATTCCAAAGCGGGGTTTCCCTTCCATACCCCAAATAAGAACCAACACATGAATAATAATAGTATTGATCTAAGTCGCATAATTCTTCCCGCTTACCGCCACTCTTCTGACTGACTTAGGTATTGATATTGATTAGCACAAAACTCAACTCCACAGTAAAATGCCAAAAATAATTCTCATTTCATTTCATTAGCATGTTTAAAAAACACTATACCTGAGAAAGTTGCATTGCGGTCAAGTTCTACATAATGGGAATACGAGATCCTTTGCAACAGAAACTAAGACGATTTTTATGATTTAATTACACAACTGTCCCTGCATTTAGCAGCATGGGAGTTCATGCACATTGCAAACTTGAGTGACCCAAAATTAAGCATTGCAAAAGAAATCTACCACGAGAGTTGCACCGCAAGTATTGCTTCTCATCTTGCTCCTTGGTCATCTGTAAGAATAGCATTGTCGTGAAAACACATCAAGAGCAAATGAAAAATAATGCATAAAAGAGACGCAATGAAAACTTATAACATTTGGCATGACTCTTAGTTTAGAAAACAAAAGAGAAAATTGCTGAATGTCTGTTTGTATTCTCAATTTGCATTTATATTCCTTCGCACTAAGGCTTAAAAAAGATGCATTGAAAACTTTAAATATTCATTATCAGGATAAATCATTAAAGCAAAGAAAAAACAGAGAAAACAAATCCAGGGTTCTGCTGGATCCTCCTCTTTAAATTCTCGACAACTGAGGCTGGCTTTCCACATAAGAGGGAAGCATTCTCAACATAAACCCAATCTCCAATGGTGAACAAATCTGACACCAGTTTGACAACGAGTTGATAGGTTTGGTAAACCAACCCACAAAGTTAATCGTACACTAGCATTGCCAAATCATTCAAAGATTACCTACACATTTTATTCTTTTGGTTGCTTTACAAGAAACACACTTTTAGTTCACAACTGAAGAGGAACAAGTAAGCTCCAGACTTAATATTTTAGACCTCAAAACAACATTAGTTATTTTCTCAAACTTGACTTGGGTACAGGTCTCTCAGTGCAGGTCATATGGTTCCTCAATTAATTTTGCCTCAGGGACTGGAGTAGTGGTCATTATTAACACCATTAATCATCAGAGTGTGATTCTCTGGTTTCTTCCACTTCCAGACTTTCTTTCCCTTACCATAACTTGTCATCAGACAGCAAACGAGGAATCCTCTTTCATGTCCCGTCCCCATCTCAGTTACTAGAAGGTGAGCGTCAAAAACACTCCAACACAGTAGAATTATTACCATCATTTTACAGAATTAGAATAAATAGGAATGGTGATTTGCAAATCACCATCAACTAAACCCACCACCGCTTGTTGGTGTCATCAGCATCAACTATCAGCACAAAATGTAGGTCAAACCCTCCCAAGGTCTGATTTGTGAAAATGAAGTGAATTGACAGTGATGGTTAACATGACAGTGTTTTGATTGGGCTTTGTTGACGATAGGAAAAGGTTTTGAGCATTGGTTGCTTGAATGGAAGGCACGGATGGTAAATGGAATTTGTAATGATGATGAATGTTCAAAAGGATGTTGGAATTTGGACATTACAGAAGGTGGGTAATTGGGTAGACGGCGATGGGAGCTGTATTTGCAAAGTACGAGTTTGTTTTCCAACTGAAGCTACTGGCCAGATAGAGAGAGAATTTTTTGTCTAATCATACTATTTTGCCAGATGAGCCAAATGACGTTAGTGCTCAAATGACAATGCAATAGCAGTTGGCAGAACCCCCACTCCATGCGGCTGATTACGCCACCACAGAACGCATGACAAGCATGACAGATCTGTAACAAATATGAGTCTTATTTTCTCTATTTGCATCTGACCATTCTATTCTGAGATTTTACTTAGACCCACTGACCCCGGACAGATAAAGTACATTTAAAACTAGAAAGAAAGAAGAGGATGAGAAGATAGAAGATGAGATGAGGCTAGAAGAATGAGGTGAGAAGATAGACAAAGGAGATAAGCTGGATAGACTGAGGAATAGAGAAAAACAAGAACAAGGAGGGACAAAGAGATACAGGAAGAGAGCTCGCACTCACAATAATAATTCAATAATCAAGACCGACTATTCTGATTACATAAGAGTCTTTTATAGGCAAAACATAAGTAAACCCTAATAATCCCTAAAACACCAAAATAACTTTAAAATTCAAACATTACCAAAAATAACAATAAGCATAAATAAAAATCCTAATTTACTAAAATCCCAAATTTTATCTTTCTTTTCCCGTTCTCCAATAATAAGTGTGGGGCATACACGGTTCTAGATCTTGTGTCATGCTTTGGTCTCCATCAATTCTCCTCGGCTGAAAAGAACTCTTCTCCAAAGAGTTAAAACAAAAGTATCGACCCCAAGTAACGCATCCAAGAATGAATTTATAGGAAGAACATCTGTAACAAATGACAAATCTATTGAAGAAGACAACTCTATGGCCTTTTTTTCAATTTCTTCATGTATCTCAAGCGATGACAATTGTGTACTCTTCTATTCAATTCCCTCATTTGGAAACGGTAAATGAACTTTGCTCTCAAGAGATGAACAATCTGTCACTTTCTGCTCAGTTTCTTCATTTGAAAACTCAAAATGCATTTTGTTATCATCAATCAATGCTATAGTCAGTCCATCTTCTATCAAAGGTTCTTTCCTCGAGGAAGTGTTAATCAACTGGTGTCACTCAACAAATTGTACTAATTCTGAAAGCTCTTTGGCTATTTCCTTCAATTGGGAACCATAACTCACATGAAGCTCTTCACGGAACTGGTCCACAGACTTCTTCAAACCAACAATACCCCTTTCAAGGATGTCCACTCTACGTTCTGTGCATTGGAACCTTTGTTCTAATGCAGGGTAGGAATGATAAGAATCATAAGAATTATTTGAATCGTATGACGGGTAGGAATGATAACGACCATGTACATCAAACAAAGTGTAAGAGCTTAAAGGATCATGTGCATATGAAGGGTAAAAAGTAAATGAATCGTATGAATTATGTGAATCATATGAATCATAAGAAGTATACGAATCATACAGACGACGACGGATAGCCCAAGTCTTGCGAAACATTTTTTTTTTTTCAGAATCTGGACTGGGGCATGATTTTGGGATGAGTCAAATTGAGCATACAGCTAGATAGATGGGCTGGTTTAGTAGTTAAGGGCCAGGTTTCAAACTCAAAAATTGGGTAAGATATTTAGGTTGCACAGTTTGGCCAGGCTTATTGCTCTTGGACAAATTCTGGACTAGGTTTAAATTATATAGGTATTGAGCTTAAGTTGGTTGGTTTGGATATATATATATAAGAAAGGTGTTGGGTAGGGCTAGGAACAGAATAAGTTCTGGATAGTGGGTACAAACCTGGGTTGGGCTAGATCTAAATGTGGATCAAATTGATCTTACTGGCCCGGTCTGATCTTTATTGTGTGTTGGAATTTTGGCGACAGTTGCGACGATGTTGGGGAATGAATGATGCAATTGGTGACGATGAAGTGATGCGATGACGCCTGCTAGAATGTCGAACTTATCTGTGTTGGCTATTTTCCGATGACTGCGCAATGATGTTGTAGCGACAGTGACAGAACCTTCAGATAGGGTTGTTGATTGCGCAATGATGTTGTAGCGATGGTGACAGAACCTTTCAGATAGGGTTGTTGGTCGTTGTTGAAGTTTGCGGCTAGGGCTTGTGGTTTGATGTGGCAGCGATGCTGATTTTGGGTGTTGGGTTTTGTCATTATGAAGGCTAGGGACCGGCGAAGGTACTTGCTGAAGATAGAAATTGACCAGAAAGTTGTAAGATTTTTTTTTTTTTTTGAATGGTGACTTGGGTGCTTGGGTTTGTTCGATGGTGGCAATGATTGAGTTGTGAATGTTTATATTGGAGAATGGTTGAGTTTACTGTTGATGATGTTAAACTGTGGGGTTGTGCTTGGTTTGGGTTGTTGGGGTGGTAGTTGTATATGAACAGTAGGGTTGCGATTGGGACAGGAGAGCACTATGAACAGCAGTGTGGTTAGGGTTCCGATGGGAAATCTGTTTGGTTGTCAATTGGGGTTAGGTGATGAAGGATTAGGGTTGTAGCTAGTGGTGCGGCTGGTGTTTATGGGTTGGGTTTGACGACTGAAGAGGGTTTACAGGTTTATGCAATGGGTTAGGGTTTATTTGGTTGCCTCGGTCACGTTGAATATTGAATGGGCAATGAACGGTAGCTTATGGGTTTTGTGAACAGTAACTGCTTGGGTATTTGGTCTGGTTGTTGAACAGGGGCAGTGGCTTTGTTTTGGCTATGGTGATTTGATATCAGTTTGTGTTGGTTGGATCTTTTGCTCTGAACCTAACTTGGTCATTTCACTCTGATACCAATTGATGTCGGACGAGTAAAGTACATTTAGAACTAGAAAGAAAGAAGAGGATTGAGAAGATAGAAGATGAGATGAAGCTGGAAGAATGAGGTGAGAAGACAGAGGAAGGAGATAGGCTGGATAGACTGAGGAATAGAGAAAAACAACGAGGGAGAAAGAGATACAGAAAGAGAGCTCGCACTCACAATAATAATTCAATAATCAAGACCGACTATTCCGATTACATAGGAGCCTTTATATAGACAAAACATAAGAAAACCCTAATAATCCCTAAAACACCAAAATAACTTTAAAATTCAAACATTACCAAAAATAACAATAAGCATAAATAAAAATTCTAATTTAATAAAATCCCCAATTTGATCTTTCTTTTCCCCCTCTCCAATAGTAAGTGTGGGTCATATACAGTTCTAGATCTTGTGTCATGCCTTGGTCTCCATCACCCACACTATATTCTCTCTTTATATTCCAACCAAAACTAGGCCTATTAGGAAATGAGTCAAGTAAGCATTCCCACATCGATTGCATCCTCGAAGTTTCATGCACCTTCACCATCCTATATATATTACCCCCAACATGAGCCAGGCTTCCTAGGGATGGCAATGGGGGCGGTTCGAGGTGGGTTTGCCAAAATCCTACCCCGTCCCATGAAGAAAAACCCCATCCCATCCCCACCAAGAACCCGTGACAGGTTTCAAATCCCAACCCCATCCCCGTCCCACCATCTCCTTGTCAAACCCGTTTTCACATCAAACTCCAAACAAACCATTAAACATCAACAGTAAGCAAGATCGTAAATACACACACATACACACATTTACTACTACAAAGGAGTGGTGGAAGTACCAGTGGTGACAGCTGAAATAGATCATGTTGTCGACTTCACCGGCAGTGGATGTGCCACCTCGTGGTCTTTTTCTTCTTTTGCACTGTCAATGAACGAGATCTGATCGTGAGAGAGAGGCTTGTGGGGGTCTGCTATTGGTGAAATCATAGTAGAGGTATGGAGAAGAAAGGGCAGAGGGCCAGTAGGTAGCCGCATATTGGTTTTGAGATAATGAGATGTGCATATTAGGGTTTGGGATATGTTAAATATATATACGGTGGTAGTATTGTAATATAAGATATGCTTTTTTTATTGTATTCGGGGCAGGGCGGGGCGGGTGGGTTTAATTCTATTTCTAAATACCGTCCCCACCCCAAATCTGAGTCGAGTTTTAATTCTAAATACGATCCCTGCCACTACACCTTTTAGGGGCATACCAAATCCGTCCCATTAGGGGCGGGGCAGGGCAGAAATCCGCCAGGGCGAGGGAAATTGCCACCCCTAAGGCTGCCACTGGGCTAACCTGTTCACTAAAGCAGCTTTAGCAGTCGATTAGCATACAGACTCGCTGCCTTTACTGTTCGCCCACAAACCTAAAACAGTTATGCTTTAAATTGAAACCAACCTGAGCTCAAAAGACTTTCATTGTTTCAATGTAATTTGGTTTTGCATTTCAAAAGCTCAGTTTTAGGTTACAGTTAACGACCTATTTCAGTTCAGTTCTGGGTTCAGTAACAAAAATTAAACAGACCCCCCATACCTTGGTGCCTTAAAGTCCTCAGGGGTCCTTTTTTTGTGTCCATACCTGTTTCTCTTTTTCTTTAGACAAATTTCCCCAGTTCTATATATATCTTTTATGCTTTATCTTTCTAGCATCACTGTCTCTTTTGATGAAGTTTCATCTATCATGTAAGAAGGGTGGAAAAAGGAAAAAAAAAAAAAAAATCAAGTCCACCTTGGATGATCCCCCTGAGGACATGATCACTGCCCAATCTATGAAAATATATTATATTTGTACATTTCAATTCTGCAAGTAAGACATGCACCAAAGTTACAAGTCAAGAAAAAATCATATCCCATGAACCTTGTCATGATTCAATTATACTGTCGGTTATATTATTCTGTGAGACAGAAGAAAAACGCACCAGCTTCAACGACCTAATGATTAGCCTCAGTAGGTTCAGCATTCACATTGAAACTATCAAAACTTCCAGATGTTGGCACCGGTGGACTGGCTTGATACATATCTGGTGTCACCACTGAAGTGGCACCACTAGAAGTAGGTGTCAATGTGCTCCCTGGAACCATTGTCGGGGGATTCATAGTCGGAGGCCTTGGGAGACCATTAAATTGACCAGGAAATGAAGGAGCACCAGGTGGCCCTACCATTGGTGGCATGGTGGGAGCAGACACATAACCTAGCAACAGTAACAGAAATTCAAATACACCATATCCAAACAGAGACAGGATAACTAACAATCTGTGAATAATATGAAAAACATTATAAAGAAGTGCCACCACAAAGCCACAAAATTAGAAAACTTTTGCCATCAAAGTTATATTCATTGCAGGAAACTAGGAACTATGTACATTAGAGAATAAGATATTGTTGCAGGTGTTATTACATTAGAACAAACAAATATATGAAAAATAAGTTCAAATGTTTCTGCGTACATCTGACCCTCCCCAGACCCCGCAATAGCAGGAGCCTCGTGCATAGGGCTAGCCCTTCTATATTTAGGGTAAATTACACCTAGACCCCTTAGGTTTGAAGTCCTAATAGATGTGCATTATTACACTTAGACCCCTTATTAAGGTTGGGCAGCCAAACACATTAAACAAGGCATGTGAAATAACTTTTTTTTACCCTTGCTATTTGCTGCAATTTTTAATGCATAGGTCAGGCAAAGCAAATAAGATTGGAATTAAGGAACGACTTCTTTGATGAGTGTTGCAATGGCTCTATTTGTGACACTTCTATCTATTATTTTGGAGATTTACAATTCTTCCGTTTTATTGGATGGAATTTCAATGAATTAGATTACAATTTTACCCTCACATGGAAAGACGTGAGGTAAATGGCTTGAGGGTAATTTTTTCCAATGAAAGGAACTGACACATGGGCAAATGTGTCATGTAACATTTTGTTATAAGACTATTTTCATATTTTAACCGAGCGTACTTTCGGCATTTCACAAAATTTTCTGCTAGCAGTCCTGACAGAAAGATGAGAATGAGGGTGCAAGTGAAAGTCAATGAAACCTTGGGAATTTTTACCACAAAAAATTAGCATCTATTATGTGTATAATGACACCAAACCTAAAGAGTCTGAGTGTTATGTTTATTTGTTTGTTGTTCATCGTCTAGGGATCTTTCTTGTTATTAAAAATGTCGTAAGGCTTGAACTAGAGAAAAGTAATTACCCAAATTCTGGAAAAACACAAGAGGTCAACCTACCCCCCTACAACTGTGGATAAAGACAAAGCTGCCTCCAAGTCCAAACAACCAATTTTCTCCCTCTTTCTTATAATTCATTTTAATTTTCAGTAATTTTAGGTATTGAAAGCAATATGGTTGATTGGTTAAGAAGGTCCGAGTCATCCGACAATATTTATGATGAAATTCACTAATTGATAATAATCAACCTAACACAAAAAGATCTTCTTCAAGTTCCTCAACTAAATAGAGAGACCCATAGACAGATCGTTCAGTTCTCTGTTCCTGTCTAAGACAACTACGAGTGTTACACAAAGCACGGTATACAATTGACAGTTCAACTGCCAACAAGCAGCAATCCATCAGATCAATGACAAGATGGGCTGAAAAATGTAAAACCTCTGTCTATCTAATGATGAATTATTCTCATAAGGAGATTTCTCTTCAATCTTTATTAACATTTCCCCTTAGGCACTGTTTCAATGTTTCCAGCAACAATGTTTGATTCAGCAATTTGAGTGGGTAACTGAGTTGAATAAGGCTTTCGGGGCAATGACCCAGTGGTCTTGAGTTAAAATCCTGGGGACGTCAAGCCTCAACCCTATGGTGGAGATACCCTCTATGCAACACGGAAACAGGATATGGATATGACACTACAACAATACAACAAATTTCCCAAAAAAACAAGATATGGGTACAAGGATGAGGCAATAAAATAACAAATATTATATCTGTAGGTCATACCCAGTGCACAAGGCTCCCGCTTGAGCGGGGTCTGAGAGAGGTAGATGTCGGAACAAATATTATATCTATATATCTAAAAATTTATTTTTTATTAGTTTTCCATAATATTATGAATGTAAATGTAATCACCAATATGATCATAAATAAAAGAGGCAATTAGATAAAACACAAAACCCTAACTCTCTCTCTCTCTCTCTGTTGATGAGTGTTGATTAATATCGATTTGGGCTTTTGAGTCCTTTTTTTATTTTCTTTTAAAGAATGAAGTATTTTAAAAATATTACAAATCTGCCTAGTCATATCCAGAAGTATTCTAGTGTATCCCAGCCGTATCCGATGAAAAATAAATAATTTTAAAATTCTAGATACTTTCCAATTGTATCAGACATGTATCCGGGCATATCTGTGTGTATCGGGGTCCGATACTGTCACGTTATCTTCTAGAAGTTTCTGTGCTCCCCCACCCCCAAAACAAAAAAAAAAAGTATGTGTATAAAGTCAAGCACCGAACTTAAAGCATCTAGAGGAAATTATTTTATCAATAGTGGATCCAAATAAGTAAAAGTTTCTGATATATAGAATATTTCTTGAAAGTTCCACTTTAAATTTCTACAAAAGCCTCTCTCATGTAGCTCTCATTGCTTGACACTTTTTATATTATACATGAAAGCTATTCAAATTCCAAGTTGACAAGGACAAATCTGCAATGTATAGAAACCTAACCGAGTTCACCTCTTTTTTTTTTTTGGACGAGTCTAACCGAGTTCACCTCTTATAGGCCTAAATAACTAGTAAGATCCTAAATCCTAAAATATTAATTGAACTTAACTCCAAACATTCACAAAAATAGAGGGCACTGGACACTGCCTGAGTTTAAAATTTGCTCTCTCTCACTCACTCATGCACACAAATAAAGCTTAATGAATACTTATCTCATATAAGCAACCTACGAAACAGATCTCTGAATTAAATAGTATGTGGCTCCTCTTGTAAACTTCTCTTCGAATGTGTCAACTAAGCAGAGTTCCTAAATTAATTAACGGTGCTGGTTTTCACACTGCCAAATGCCAATACACCTACATTCTTTCAGAAATACATTTGAGTACAGAACAATCAGCTAGTTGGTCTGACCCAGGACTTTACAGAGCCCTAAACCGTAATACACTTCCCTGTTTCTTAAATGACCAGAAACATCCACAGATTTTTTTTTTTTTTTTTTTTTTTTTTTATAAGCAGAGCCATCCACAGATGTAATACCTGATGTTCCAAGTTATGATCATACAGCCAACTAATAAAATTAAATATCAGAAATCTTATAGCCTAAATGCAAAGGCACATATACATGGATCACTGCAAGCACCAAATATCTACCAGGGAAATCAACACTTAGATGAGGTGCAAATGAAGAAGTTCAAAGCCATAAAGTTCCAGTTTACCTTGTGTGCCAGGAGGTGGTCTTGGAAAAACCAGAGGCCTAAATCCTGGGAGTAATGGTGAATTCACAGGTAACTGTGTGTTCCCTGCAATCGGCAATATAGGAAGAGGTAGAACAGGAAGACGGGGCCTCAGTTGGTTGTAAGCAGCACCAACTTGCTGGTATGCTGCCGTTTGCCCCAGATGTTCCTTAATCTTCTGGTCAATCAAACTTTGGTTTTGCTGTGCCTCAAATTGCTGATAATAGGTTCGCACATTTGCCTGTACAGAATAAGAAATATCAAAATGATGCGGAGCATTACACTCTTAGAAACACAGAGAACACACCTTGTGCTTGTAGCCCGCATTGTGCTGCTTTCTGACAGAAGGCTAAAATGACAAAAAGAAACAGTGAGCAATATAAAATGTTAACAATTTAATATTACCTTCTCATAGTTGCAGAAATTAAAAAAGAGAGTAGCACAGAAGATATTTCAAACCTCAAAAACAATAATCATTCCAATAAACTGCTCTTATTTTTATGGATGGTTATGTGCTAGTGCGGTTAGCCTAAAGAAAAAAAAAGGTCAATGATAAATAATTAATCAAAAATATTTTGTGCATGACCAGAACTCTGCCTATGGCCCTATGTTCTGCCTAGTGCCTTATCCTCACACAGTCATTCCTGAGCCAAAAAAAATCGTTCGTGTTTGGTAGCTGACAGTCAGCTGACCCAAAGTAGTTGGGACAACTAACGAGTCTATTGTTGAGTAGAGTAGAGTAGAGTTATTTTGTACATGACCAGATCAGTCAATTTTAGAGAAGAATATGCTGCAGCATGGTACACCAAGATATTTCTCAAATCAATTCTTAAAAAGACTCCAAAATTCTAATTCTTTTTCATAAGAGTTACAATTAGTATAATGAGCACAGAACAGTTTACTGCATTGATATATTTCAACACAAATGGCAGCATATAAAAATAGAGGATGGCTTACAGAATCATGTGTCAGATAAGTGTCGCAATAGTCACAATAATACCTAAAAAATAAAGAACCAACCAATAAGTGAAAAAAAAAGAAAAGTACACACACTAAGAACTAGACCAAATACTAAATATATAATCAAAATTTAATAAGAAAGCAAACTTACCGAGGCATGATTGTGTAAGGCAAGAGCAAACAGCCTGCAAACTTTCAAAACAAGAACACATAAGCCAAGATAGGGGAGAACAAGATAAAGAAAACCCAACATTACACTAGGGTGTATAACATAGAAACGAATCGCTCACAATTTTCTACTGAATAAGACAATTGGTCCAGAAATCAGTAAACAGATATGCATATACACATAAATTCTCAAACAAACAAGAATATATATATATATATATATATAAAGTTAAAACACACACATAAAAAACCAGAAAATTTGTCTGTCATTGCTAAGACTCCATTTGTCCACACGGCAATTAGTCATTAAATTTGTTAGATTGATGGATAGTGTCTCGGGAAAGGACAATCATGTTTGAAAAGTTGGGTTTAGGGGACAACAAACTCTCGAACCTGATCATTTTCTCGGGAAAAAGTCTATCTCGGTAAAAAAACAGAGCCTCATGAGAAAACAACAAAAAAGAAAAAAAAATGATAATTAGGGCATATGAAAGTGTAAACTTACAATGAATTCCAGAAAAAATGGACGGGTTGAGCGTAATCAGCAACACCTATGAGTTAAAACCCTAATCACAGCTGGGTTTGAAGCACAAACCTAAGGAAGGGAGAGAATTGAAGCTTAGAGAGATAAACCCTGTAAAGCCTTAAAAGGGAGCATTAGATCAAAATTATTACTACCATATTATTATCATTGTAATTAACAATTATTTTTAATTTTATCATTAAATTATAATTATTAAAACTTTTTAGAAATATAAACTATCCAAGTTAATTCACTGTGAATTTTAATTTTTATATACCAAACTCAAGTTGCCTGAAAAATGATTTTAATGAGCTATAGTATATTCAATTTGACTTGGAAGGAAATTAGTTTCCGTTCTTCATGATTCTGTGAAGGAATAGTATCCTGGGTGAAAACAATTTGGATCCGGAAAATATTGCTCAATATTAACTAGGCCCAATTTCAAAATTTTGTTTAATGTGTTAAACAACTATTCTTCCATTCTATTTGAACCATATAGGCAATCTATAATATTAAAAATGGATAAGAAAATAAATTGTGGACCTATTGCTAAAAAAGACTACCAAGGCAACCAGATTCAATTCAGCTTGATATGCCACTATTGTTGTCATAGTTGCACAATTAACATTCTTTATAGTTTATAAAATGTGAGAAGCTAAGAAAGCTTCCTGGATTGAAGACAATCTGTTATTGGGATTGTCTGCTTGCAATTACTCACATTGTGTTTATACATACTTTGAAGAAATGAAACAGTGCTACTTTGTTAGATGGATCGGGATAGCAACCGGGCGGGTTTGGGACGGGTTTGCCTCAACCCTACCCCACCCCGATTATCAATTCTCAGTCCCGACCCCATCCCGAACCCGGAACTGCTTTTCATTCTCACTCCCATCCCCGTTTCAGGAACACCCTGTCCCAACCCGCCATCTCTGATTCTATACTAAAAATGAAGAGAGGGATCATATTTTAAGAGAGAGATGCCCCAAATTCATATACGTGTATATATATATTATATAGAAAAAGAAGAGATCAGATTCTAAGAGGAAAACCCTAAATATGCACACATATAGAGAGAGAAGTATCTAACTTGCCTTAAACATAGGTTGTCATGGCCATTGGTAGAAGCTGTTGAAGATTGAAGAGCAGATGCTCTAGAAGAAGATTAAAAGGGTTGCCGGCCTGTTGACTGTTGGAGATCGCCGGCGAAATGGGGTTGAGGGCGGCGGTGAGGGCTGAGTGAGGATCGTGAGTTGAGGAGAGGCTGTGGGTAGGATTCTGATTAGGCCGTTAGGAATTCGATACAGCGAGGGATTTTCAGAAGGAGAGGGCACCCAACGCACCGAAACAAAGGTTTTAGGCCAGTTTGGGTGGGGAGAAATGGAACGCAAAAGAAAATAAATGTAACGAAGGGAAGTGAATCAAGTGATACACTGTGTTTGATATAAATTTTTGAAAGAAAAGAAAGAAAGCGGAGAGATACGAATTAGGATGAATCTCCCAAAATGAAAGTACAGTCTTACAAATTTTAATGAAAATTTTGTAATAATGATTTTATCTTATTTTTATATACACAAAATCAAAATACTATGGGTCTGGCATGAGTTCTGTTTTTGTTATTTTTCTTATTTTTGTTTCGACACTACGATAAATAATTGAAACAAAATATGTTGTTCGTTGTGTTTTTAATAGTATTAAAACGTTTCAAAACTTTAAATCAAAATTAAAAACACCAAAATGGCATGTAGCGAGAACAAAATTATGTTTCAACTACTATAGTAGTAAAAAAAAACTTAAAACACATTTTCGTTACCAAATATATTTTCGATTAATATTCAAAATATTCTATAATAAAAATAGTCGTTTTGTTTTATTCAAAAACAAAAACGCAAATTACAAATGTATGCCAAACAGGCCCGTGTGAGTCTTAGAGTATGTTTGTATTCTACTTAGGAGGGTGTAGTCAATTAAAATTTTAAAGGATTTTGAAAGACATTTTTTAAGTAATAGATTTATGTGAATTCATTAATTTTTATAAGCTTCTACTACAAATTTTTATTGATTTTTATAGACTTCTATCAGAGACTTTGACTGATTTTTATAAACTTGTATTGATTTCTTCAACATATTTTATGTATTTGTATTTTTAATTCTGTTTTTGCGTACTAGTATACCAATGGCTCAAAAGGTATATATAATTCAAAATGGATAATCTAAATGGTGTAATCCAAATATCTCAGAAAAAGAGCAAGAATAATAAAGTAACTCATTTAATAAACACAAATTGCATATCAACCATTTCTCATAATACAATCGCACATTATGAAGAAAAAAAAAAGTATAGACTTTACTTATAGGGTCTAAGTTAAATCATTAAATTGATAATTGGATAACCTTGAACTTAGGTTATATTGGATTATTAATTGGACTTCATGATCCCTATATGTGACTTGAGAGATTAATTTATAACAAAACAGTGTAGAGAAATTAATCCATTCCATAGTGCGAGAGATTGATCAATTTAAACTCGAAATTTACAAGTTTTTCTATTCCAATAAAAAGAAAGAGAATGTTAAATGAGAGAGAGAAAATTCAAGAGAGAAAAAATGAGTGTAAAATAAAGATCCATCAAAATCTATGAGAAAAATGTTGGATGTGTTATGACCTTCAATATTTATACTTTTCACTCTCATATTTATCAAAATTCACTACTTAATGAAATCCTTCAAAATGTAGACTTTTTTAAAATCCTAATCGAATATACCTCCTTAATATTTTCTTTGTGTTGAATCTATCACTTTGACTTAAATGATATTTAACATAATTTTTATATTTATCTTATCACTTCTTACATATATTTTGTCTTTTAGGGTTAGTTTGGTAGGAAAGAAATAGAAGGAAAATAAAAGAAAGGATTTGGATGAGTTATGATTTTGTGTGTTAAGTATGAAAATTTTAAAGGAAATGAAAGGATTTGGAGGATAAATTAAGGGTGAATAATAGCTTTTGTTATCCTTCCAAAATGGGAAGAAATGGAAGGAAAGAGAAGAAAATACAACTTTTTTTAATGAATTTTGTTAATACCAACTTTGCCCTTATTTTGATAAAAGCTAAAATTTGTTCAGTTAAATATAAAAGGTTATAATGGTAAAAAATTTAAATTGTTTCCTTTTTTTTTTTTTTCTAAACATGTTAACTATTATTTCATTTATTTTCCTTTACCAATCAACCAAACACGATAAAAATTTAACACTATCATTTCATTTCTTTTCTCTCATTACTAATGTTATCTTTTTTTTTTTTCATTATACCAAACATAGCCTTAAAGGTAAAAAGGTATAGTAATATATTTATTAAAACAAATTTTTTTTCTTTCTTTCTTTAAATATCATTAATTGCTAAGACTATCATTTTTTTTTATTTTTTAAAACTATTATTTCAGTTTTTATTTTCTCTCTTAACTAATGTTATCATTTTTAAAATTTTTTTTTTTTTTTTTATTGTTTGATGAATCTAATACTGTACGGAAACGAGAATTGAGAGCATATGGGACCTTTCTTTTTTTGGGAAAAAATAATTTCTTTCCTGAAATCCCAAAAGATAAATGAGGTGTCGGCTCCACCGTTGTACATACATATCCTCCGTACCCAATGCCTGCCTCTAATGATTTGATGGGATATTTTCACTTTAATGTTCCATCTTTCTAATTTTTAACTCGAAAACTAATCCCACATATATATATATATATTATATATATAAGTATATAACTACATACAGTAGTATATACTTTAAAAACTAAATTTAAGTTAATCCATTTTACATACAGTATATACTTTTAGAGACTGAATTGCCACATCATCACTTTTAAAAAAGTGAATAATCACTTTTATTAGAGAGTCGTGCACAGCTGTGGAGCTCACTCTCTCCCTCTCCACTTTAATTTATTTATTAAATTTTTTTAATTATTTTATAAATATCGAGACAGAAAGAAAGGTGTATATATATATATATATATATATATATATATATATATATATACATACTAGTGTATTCGTATGTTTACGACAGTACCATTATAAACCGTCAAATTATCAAATATATTGCAATGTGGATGTGCCAGTGCTACTCGCCCCTGCAAATGTCGAGGGGCAAGTGTCATTTGTGACGTGGGGCTCACAGGATGCAGTTCCCACACCACATATGCATAAGGTACGCTGCTTACTTGATGCTCTGAGAACATATGATGCAAAACAGATGTAAAACAGGTTCTAGATGTCTATTTGGACCGTTTGCACTCCTAGAACGTCAAACAGAGGGCCCAACATATTTTTCAATCGGCGCAATGATTTTTCTCTTAAACCCCACTTAAAAGAAGATGCAACTTTACATATCATTACAAAAGTAAAAAAAACAAGACCATAATTGAGACCTTTTCACAAAAAAAAGAAAACCCCAATGAATTTACATGCACACAATGCAAAAGTAAAACTCTAACTCTTTCCCAATCCTGCAATGACCGGATCGGATCGAACCGAAGCTCATGTACTGAGTTTGTCTTAATCATACAGAAAAGAATATATAATAGTGATGTACTGTTATCACTATGGTAATGGTATTGTCATGTAGGGGCTATTTAAACAGAGGATTAAGCTTAAACCAGTAAACGTGCTCAGATGTAGAAGACCAAACTGGAGACCTAGTCCAAGAAAAAGAAAAAAGAGTGCTCCGGGGGCAATCCCAGGCAGAGTGTCGAAAACTAATGTGTCTGCAAATTTTTTAGCCTCATCATACAAAGAAGTTAACTTAAAAATGAAAGAAAAAAAAATTAAACAAAAACATAGAACCTGAAATGCTGGTATTTTCACATTTTATAGCTTGGACAGGAAGAATGTTAGAATCAAAAGAAAAAGTCATCATTCTTCAGTGGTTAGATTAGTCATTCGTGCCTAAGAGAAAAACCGAGTATATATATAGTAGCTAAACCAATCATCAGTAATATATATACTCCCATTCTTCTATCATAAGCAAATGCGTGCCCACTCCCACAACATTGCCCCTAGCTGAACTGGAACTCTCAACCTCTCCTTTGGAGAGTAGAGATCATAACACGCGGGTTAATGGCTCGGTGGTTTTTCTTCTATCATTTTCTTTTCCCCGCAGATTCATTGTTAACAATGTTCTCTCATATGGGTATCAAAAATAAATAAATTGATTGATTAATTAATTAATAAAAAGGGTACAAAGTCCAGACCTGCTGCTTGCTTCCACGATTTGTCAAAGAAAACTGACCACCAAGATAAAGAAAAATAGGTATTGTTATACATGTAAAACACTTGGTTGTGGTCTTGATTATAAATATTAGCATCCATTTTATTTTATTTTTTCATTTTTTGATAAGCAAAGCAATTCAATGAAGAGCGCCAAAAGGTTGGAACACCTCAAGAGAAACAAAGTACAGTAGAGGAATCAACCCTAAATAGATCTGAGCAAATCCATTAAAAAAGATCAAAAATGTCTACAATTTTCTTTGAATTTTAAATGGCATTAAAAGAATTTTAAAAAAGAAGCAAGAAGTAAGAAAAAAAGATAAATCTCTAACTAGCATCTAGAAATCATTTGACAAACAAGATAACTCACTCTTTTCTTAGATGCCAACCAGTTCTAGCATAAAACAATTTACATTGAAGAAGGGGAATAAAGGGTAAGTCATCGAATGAGTTAAATATCACCCAATAATGAACCACTAGTGTAAAATACAAGACAAGTAAATACATAATCACTAAGAGAAGTGACATCTACTCTTACTTGTGATATACATGTTATACAGCAGAGTAATTGAACTAGCATTCAAAAGAGGTATTTTAATGCAAGGCTGTGTATTGGCATTCATATAAGCGAAAAACCTGAAAACATCCATAATAAGGGAATTAAAGTTTGGAATACTGAAAGCAAGCTCAAAAAGAGTGAAGAATAGTGGGAACATACTCTTCCTGTTGTTTTTCACTTTACAAAATTTTCTTGGTTCCTGCAACTCCATCCTTTCTGCTAAGAACAATAGAAGCTCTCCTTGAAGTAACTGCATCACGAGACTGTGTTTGCATCCCCAAACACTTCATTTCCTTTATTGAGCAAGACTAAGCTCTCCGTGTAATTACCAGCATAAAATGATTTCGCAGCACTGCGGAATTCCTCGGTACTCATATCCAACAATGAGATAAAAACAGGATAATCACGGAAACGCCTTCAATCCAATGGACAGCTCCATTGACAAAAGCATGTGTTGCAGATAAAGTATAATTGATACGATACGGGGACGAGTAGTGCGACTAATGCTTCTTCAACAACCTTCTTTAAGTGAGTACAGCTCAACCTCACAATCAGAGCTAGGAGAGCCTTCTCCTTCTCCTTCTCCTTCTGACAACTCTAACCACATTATAATAATTTCGTTAGTATGAATTGCTGCAGGGTGGAGAAGTCGCAGCGAGGGGGTGAATAAATTTACTTACTTGTTTACTTAATTTTTTAAATTAATTTAACTTTGGCTCAATTAAAATTAAATAATTATAGATAAAGCAAGTAAATAAATCTATGTGCAAGTAAAGTAAATAAATCAATCGTCCAAGCAAAGTACAACAGATTCTGTTCCAGACTTACACCCACTCCATTCTACAAAAAATTTGATACACAATGTCTCATGCTTACTCTTGCGACTCTACATCTAATTGCCCTAATCCTTACAGAAGAGTAACTCGAGGGACCAATGGGACTTTTCAGACATATTAAAAATCAAAGTCTCGAAACAAGTTGAACCGATTCTAAAAATTGGAGATCGATGGGACTTTGGAAAAATCCTACTTTCAGTTTAATGCAAATTTTTAAAGTCCTAAGCCCACCAAACTTCAAAACACAGTATCCTCACTCATATACCTGTACTAAGTGATGTTCTTATCAAATCCATAGTATCGAGACATTTGTTGTTCAACTTCCATAATCGAGACAGAAGATCGAATAAAAATTATAACTCGATCAACAAGTTTTGACATCAAAATTTGTCAATTACAAATATATACATCACAATTAGTCCTATAATAGAAGCCCTAACCAACAGCAAGCCAATGCAGACCAAACAATTCCAATGTAACACAAGGCATTGGAAGCTTCGTCAATTTTCTAATAGTGGGGTTCCATAGAAACGTATCATCCATATAATTATGTAAATCATCACCGAGGTATACCAAACCATTACAAGAACCAAGTATTCGAAAATAAGAATGAAAACCTGGGATTGGACTATCGAGATTGGTACTATATATATCAAATGATTGGTTATAAAATGTAGTGAATAATGTTCTTCCTCTTTGCCTACGAGAAGTAGGTGAGTGTTGTTCAAATGGGTTGTTCGATTCTGATATAAGGTGATGAAATTATCCCTAATGATGATAATGTAGACATTAAAAAATGGGTAAAATACACTAACCTCCTCTCAAGTTTGGTCTAATTACACACGCGTACTATATTTGTAAAATAGTTACACTAACCCCCCTCCCCCTTCAACACGTTGAAATGACCATTATGCTCCCATTATTTGGAAATGGTTGTTCCTTACCATTTCAATGAATTAGAGGGCATTTTAGTCAATATTTGGATAAAAGGGAGGTGAGTGTAACTTTTTTACAAATATAACATCTGTGTGTAATTAGAACAAACCACAAGGGAGGTCAATGTATTTTACCCTTAAAAAATTGTAGGATGAATCCAAATTACAATTTGGGCTTACTTTCAATTTGATCTACTTTGGAAATATGGCCTAATAAGTCAAGTAATTCAAATTCCAGATCCATTATATATTAATTGTATAATTATCACAAAAGATAATTATTATCAAAGATAATTATTAAGAGTAAAGGAAGTTACTAGTTTGCCCCTCCAAGAAGTTTATAAATAAAGGTCCAGGGGGATAACTAGAAGACTTTCAGAGAAAGCTGAAACTTTGTAGGATTCTTCACTCAAAATCTAAAACTCCAAAATATCTAAACCCTGAAGGAGAAGAATAATAAGCACATCATCCATGTGCCGTTCTTCACCAAAGTTTCAATCCAATTCAAGATCAAACTCTAACAGCCCTTGAATTTGGATCACCAAGGAGATCGAATTAGAAGAATTTATCTTTCTTTTGTAAAGATCTACAGAGATTTGAAACTCATATTTCTTGAAATTAATATATTTTATATATTTGTCCACATATTTCTTATTATCATACTTGAAATTTGTGCGTACAAATTTATGGCACACTCGGTTCAACAATCTTTACCTCTCATCTTTGTCTCCTACATCACACATTCAAAACACTGTTCATTAGAATCTATGACTCCTCCCAAGGTTCAGATTAAAAATAAGAAAATCTCGAAAGACACTGCTGCTGCTGCATTGGCCAACATCAAAGTTGTCGCAATCAGTAGCAAGAATACTAGGAACATGTTCAATGCTAGTAGCACCTCAGCAGGTCCTATGACGCGTAGCAAGACCAAAGCAATTGCTTCATTCAAGAATCAACAAAATTTAGTGAAAACCAATCCTGCTAAACCAATGAATGTGAAAACTTAACACGTTAACACCATTGATCCTCAAGGGGCAAAAAACTCTGACGTTGTTTCAGAAAATTTGGCGCCACCACATTCATCCCACTCTATCTCTGATGCCAACTCTAGCGTTGGTTCACTCTCAAAGTCGTTACTTGAGATGTTAGACCAATCGGTCACTTCAAAAAATGTTGGTCCTCAAGGTCTTTCCTATTCGAATGTTGTCGCAGCTATGATGACTGAAATAACCTCGATGGAAGACCAACTGGTAGTGATGGTGCGCACAATCGAAAACCTCACAAAAATTGTTTAAAAGAATAACTTCTAGATTATCGCGCTAATAAGTAAGCTTGAAATTCAAAATTATGACGAGTTAACACAACTGTCTACGAATACTTCAAATTCAACCCTTCAAAGTGCCCAATTAAAAGATCGTTGTCACAATCTGTGTTAGGACTTGTGGCTGACGAAACTAACCATGCTTCACCAATTGTTTCGCTATCTATCGAACAATTACAAGATATAATATCAAACACAATCCGAGCATAGTATTGTGGCGCCCCTCAAAGCACTCTCATGTACTCAAAATCCTACACCGAAAAAATTGATAACTTAAAAACGCCAGTGGGATATCAACCGCTAAAGTTTCAACAATTAAATGGAAGAGGCAATCCTAAACAACATGTTGCACACTTTGTGAAAACTTGCAATAATGCTGGCACCGAATGGGACCTCTTAGTCAAGTAATTTTGTTCGTTCCCTCAAAAGGAATGCAATTGGTTGGTACATGGACTTTAAAGCTGGGAGTATTGACTGTTGGGAGCAGATGGAAATAGAGTTTCTTAACCACTTCTACAATACTCGCATAATGATGAAGGACGAGTTTGTGGTCTACTATATCAATCGCTGGCGAGCTCTAAGTCTTAATTACAAATATTGTCTTTCTGAAGTCTCAGCAGTCGAAGTGTGTATGCAATGTATGCACTGAAAGCTTTTCTATATTCTACAAGGAATCAGGCCTCGTACATTTGAAGAATCGGTTACTCATGCCCATGATATGGACCTCAGTATAACAAGTCGTGGTGCAAAGGCTCTTACCTTTCCCAATATATCTGACAACTATCTTAAAGATGAGGGGGTTGAGTCCGAAGAAGAAGATAAAATACTTCATAACTCGGTCGATGAATAAATACATCTTATATTACAAACATCGTCTCTAAAGACTTGTATAAAGAAATATATCATGTTGCTTTAGTGATTTCATTAGAAGGTTCTCAGTTACATAAGACATTGAGTCAAAAAAACCTTGGTAGAAGACTAGACTTGTTGGGAACATCAACTTTCAAGTACAAGACATTTCAAATAGCTTGTTACAATTTAAACGAGTAAATATTTTAAACAATCTTCCAACCAAAAATGAGTAGTAAGGAAAAAAGGAAAGTGAACAGACGGGGGGCAAACCCTCCATACAAAGCTTATTCATAGCTCTCTCATATGAAATACCCTTGGCGAGGGGGCAAGATTAACGCATTTCATTTAAAAAGGCTATACATTTTCTCAAACCTCAAAATAAGAAATAAGTCCCAAGAAAGGAACAAGAAAAACAAAGGCATAACTAAAGTGCCAAATCGTAAAGATTTGCATCAAATAAGCATTTAAAGGTAATTCTTCTAGTTTTCCTCAAACAACTTCAAGTAAAAAGGATCAAAAAATTATGCTCATATGAAGGCCAAAAAAGAAAGTTTAAGATGAGAGTAGTCTTGCAAGGATTTTACAAGAATCATTGCTCAGAAACACATAAGTGATGTTTCAAGAGTCA
Organism: Cornus controversa; assembly: GCA_026545225.1. Classification (NCBI taxonomy): domain Eukaryota; kingdom Viridiplantae; phylum Streptophyta; class Magnoliopsida; order Cornales; family Cornaceae; genus Cornus; species Cornus controversa. The sequence continues at coordinate 48,323,894 of CM048847.1, read as the reverse complement.
CTTTCTCAAACTGTCACTAACAAGTAACAAAATGAATGTCTCAAACAAGAAAGTAAGGAGCAAGAACAAAGTCGTCTTCAATTCAAAATAGAATGAGAAACTTTAAAAATTAAAAGACTGAAGTAAGGAAAAGTTTGAGGACCAAAGCCCGAATATATTTTTTTGGATTGAATCTCACAGCGGAATGAAAACATACTGGGTGAGGTTCAATCCTCCTACATGGACCATGACAAATGAAATACTTCTTCCTTCTAGATGAGGAGACGAGTTCGAAGAAGATGTTTTTTCTCAAATACAAGAAGAGTACAATAAAAAAACAAAGCAAGAAAGAAATCGCCAAATTGATGCCGAGCTAGTTCATACCTTTCAACACAAGCTTGGACTGTCTTTTGAATCTTACAAAGTTGAAGAATAATTAAAGTTAAGGTGCTCCTCAATACGAGCCTAAACTATAGATGACACTCTGCGACATGAGTATAAACTATCTAAAAAAAATACTCCTTGACACTAGTATAAACTATCTACAAAAAAAAAACTCCTTGACACGAGTATAAACTATCTAAAAAAAAACACTCTTTGACACGAGTAGAAACTGTCTTTAAAAAAAACACTCATTAACACGAGTATAAATTGTCTATATGAAAAAAAAATCAAGAACTCCTTGACATGAGTTTAAACTGTCTCGAAAAAAAAAAACTCAAACACTCATTGGCACGAGTATAAACTGTCTTCATAAAAAAAAATCAAACACTCCTTGACACGAGTACAAACTGTCTGTATGAAAAAAAAACACTCTTTGGTATGACTATAAACTATTTTAAAAAAAAAAAATTGGGTCTGCTGCCAAGATATTGACGATGTATATCACACCGTGGTGACTTGGCCTGCCGCTAAGATCTTGACGATATCTGCCGCACTGGGGTAACGAATTTGCTCACCATCAAAATATGTTAAAAGATATTTGTTGCATTGTGGTAACTTGACTTGCCGCCAAGATGTTGAAAGTACCCGTCGCGCTTTGTTAATTTGGCTCGTGGAGCAAAACGATCAACCGGTGGGGTTCTTACATTCAGTGTAGTTTCTTTCTCCATGACATCGTTGTGTAGTTCTAAAATGGTTACTGTATTTTCCTTGAAACTTTTGAAGAAAACCACAATTGGCAAAAGTCAAAGGTTGTTTACCTGACAAAAAAAAAGTGTGAGATAAATTTCAAAAACTTTTATTTAAAAAAAATGACCCCAAATGGACGATAAAATTTTTGTACTTGAAGGCTTTCTATAAACGAAAAACATGAGTGCAATATGTAATTGGACCAAATCTCATAAATGTTAGTGTTTACCTAAAAAAAATATTGAAATTTTAGAACACTCCTAATCATTTTAGTCTTATCTTACACGCATTCATGTGTAACATAAAAAGTGTTTATGCTTAATATAACATGTACTTCACACACCTCTAAAGGACTATATGTGCTTCCCTAGAAAGCATGGACACTTTGTATAGGGGTGTCGTGGCGATGTCAGGCACTTGAACACTTCTCGGACACTCAGACACTCCTCGGATACGTTTCAGACACTTGAAGTGTCCTGGATATTTTTTTTTGACATACGGGGGTCACTACAAGGATACAGATAGGACACAGGGGGACATGGCGGGGTACATTTTTTTATTTTTAAAAGTGTAAAAAAAATCTTGAACTTTTTCAAAGTTGCAAAAAGATCCATTTAAACTATATTTTTGATCATTTCAGCCTCCCATCTTCTAAATGTTGACATTTTGACCCCCTAGAAGAATTATAATGACATATATACCATTTAATATGACTATTATGCCCTTTTATCAATAAATACAGTGTTTTCTAAAATAAAAAATAATTAGATAAATTTACTAAAATAATAAATTTAGAAACAAAAAAAATAAGAAAATCAATAGAACTTTATTTAACATAAAGTCATGTTATTTTGTATTTAAATTTATTTATTTGTTATTAGAAAAATGAATAACGTGCAAAGTTCTAGTAATGAATTTGAATATAATGAAAATTCCTTTTCTGAAAATACATTATTTGCTTGATAATAAATTGAAGTATTTGTATAATTTATTTATTTTTATTGTTAGATTTATGGTATTATGAATATTGATTAACTTGTCTAATATATATTGATATATTATTTCATAGTCGTATTTGTATCGTGTTAGTATTTTATTTTTTTAAAATTATCACGTTGTCCATATTCGTGCAGTTATTCGTGTCATGCTTGTCAGGTGCTTCCGATCTTCTCCACTGCGCAAGTTGACTCGTTTGGGTTGGAATCTAGTAAGGAACGACCTTGAGACTCACTAGCCTATAAGTTGTGTGCTAGACTTGGTAAAGTAACAGGTACGAGTTACAACAACCTTCCATTTGACTTTTTGATGTTTCTTAAACCAGGATCCAGCTCTTACAACGAAGGTAGCTGCTCTTTTTCAAACATTTTGGTGAGACAAAAGCTTTGTAATGCTGGATTCTTTCTCAACTTTTTGGTGTAAGCATGCAGCATAAATTTGGCTAAGCACTAGCATTAATCAAATGTTTAGATTTATTATATTATTAGAATACACTCCTTTATAATATTATAATTTTTAATTACACTCCTTAATAAATTATATTTATTGGATTAGATATATCATTTAAATAGAAAATTGAATATATATTTATTAAAAAATTAAATGTCAGATTATTTGATCCACTGTGACGGCAAATGCTTCTTATTTCTTCGTAATGGACATTTAATTTTTAATTTTTGCCAAAGTACAACTTGAAGTAATATCTAACATTTGATTCACTCACTGTGTGTGTATATATATATATATATATATTTATTTATCACTACTGTTCACAAACGTGAGGATAGGTGCGATCTGGAATTTGCAAATTGCAAATGGGGAAACAGGTGGCATACTTTTATTTGGGACTCGGTTTTCACGTTAACTACGTTACTACCCTTACTAGTGGAATTGACACTTTCACCTTACATAATTGTTATATCCACTTTTTGCGGCACCATTGCAGCTTATAGACCACAGTGGAATAAACGAATCAAATAATAATTGTGAAAAATAATATCTAGATTAGGGATGGCAATGGGCGGATTTTGTCTTCTTCATAACTGAAATCTTTTAATTTTTTTCGTTCCATCATCGTCTTGCAATTGTGTATAAATGGGGTGGGACAAGTTTTGACTTTTTTATTCTCATAATCGTTTAACTTTTCCCGCCCCGCTCTATTTATACAATTTTTTTTAATGAATTTTTTTTTTAATAATAAATTTAATATTTTGATACATATACACCAAAAACACACATTTAGGTACTTGTAACACAATGAATAACTGAGTCATCCATTACTGATATAATAAACTTGTATAGTTGTATGATATATATAATATTAATATTTTATTTATACATTATTAAGATTTTCTCTATATATTATATATATAAGTATAAATATATATATACTTAAACGGGCGCGGGTACCCGTCGGGGTAGGGTCTTACCCTCGTCCCCGCCCCGTTTAAACGCGGGTTATTTTCTCTAATTTCATTTCCACCTCATTTCCTTAAACGGTTCTGTAAACGGGTTTTAAATGGAAGGGAGTAGGGCGGGTACCCGATGGGGCGCAGCAAATTGTCATCCCTAATCTAGATGGATGCAGAAAATCATCTGATTTTCGTAATTTTTATATATATATTTATCTGAGTATATTACTTGTTTCCGGTATATATACTGTTGTGTACATTTATTTAATTTTTTTAACACAGTCGTCTACAATGTCAGAATTCTAAAATCTCTCAAATCTATTTATCAGTATTGAGAAAACAACTCCTTCTCACAAAATGGGAGTTATAATAATTAACGAATCACAAAAACACTTTGAATCTATAAAGTATAGGCAAAAAAAATCTGATATGGGATTGATAATTGAGTGAATTCTACTATACCCTATTCTTTTATTCCTCTAATCGATTTTTTCCTCTTTATTGTTTTTTTTAAACTAAGAATCAAATATTTAATTTATTCACTATTTTTGTAAGTATTTTTTGGCATCTCTTTTCTCTCACTTTTTTATAATTTATTTTAAAAATTTTAACAAAAAAATAAATTTTTTAATGAACCGGGTTATCGGATCGGATATCCAATAACTTACAAAATCGAATATGAATTTAGTAACAGATAATTCATCGATTTATCGAATTAAATGTATTCTTTATTGGATTTAAATTGGATCAGGTCATATCTGGTCCAAATTTGATTCGTTGATAAATCCACCTGAATGAATGAATTTGATCAAAAAATTATTTCAACCGGTCTGTTTGGTTTTCTGGTGGTTCAATCGGGTCCCAAACTTATCAACCACTTGTTCTACATCATCCACTCTCTCTCTCTCTCTCTCTCTTAAAATAAAAAGTTTTGAACAGTACTATTATTTATTATTTTGATTTTATTCAATCGACTCTAACAATAAAAGTTCAAACTACTACTAAGTGTGATAATAATTCATAATTGAGTATAGTTATTTACAAATAACTCCATATGTTCATGTAACTTAGACATTTATTAAAGATGTAACAAATTTTAATGAGTAAATTATGGATTGTTTCTAATAAAATGCTCATTTCCATTCCAAAGAGCACAGAACAAAGTATAAGAAAGAATCAGAAAAAACATTTGCAAGCACATGTTTGGATGGAAATGTTTGTTTTAGTCCTTGTAGCCCATGTGGTGTTAGTTTTACACACTGGCATGTTAGTGACCTATGTTTCAACCAAAATTTATCTCTATGACTATGACAAGGCACTTATACGAGACCTTATACCTAAAGACTTGTTTGCTCATCAATGAGCAAGCAATAAACATAAGTGGAGTAGGTATTTTCTCATTCAAATTTGATTACATTTAGTAAATGAGGATAGAATTAAAATGGAAGGCTGTTACTTTCACATTTTTCAAAAATCATAAACCTGAAATTAGCAATTATAAAATTATTATGTAAATAAATATCTACTAAATTAGTCGAGACTTATGAGAATAAAATATACATTTTCGTGATTTATCCATAAATACTTTCCATTTATCTTCCTAAAGAAGCAACACATTCTGAGAGTAACTTCTTGGATTTTCTCTATACTATATTTTAGGAAGACATGTGGTCTTCGCACTAGTGCATTTAAAAATTATTAGAAGGGTATAAAAGTCATTTGCTTTTGCAGTGTAGTTATTCGGCACGTATTTCTTTTATCAAATTCACTGCAAGAGTCCCCATTTTGCCATTTGGTTTTTGGGCAACAACTGTAAAAGCATATTGGTATATACAAACAAAATTTAGGGGTAATTTGTAAATCTGATATATTATTTAATTATAATAAATGTATGAAGATCCAACTTTGCCATCTAGAATTAGACCCCCATAGGACAGAGAGAGAGAAATTTGGAGAGAGAAAGAAGGGGAGAGATCGAAGCAGAGTTGGCAAAGACTCGAAGCAGAGAGTCTCGGCATTAATGGCGGAAGGGCAAAAACCGCGAAAACGAAGCGAAGAGAGCGTGAAGCTGTTCGTAGGTCAAGTACCGAAGCACATGACTGAAGCACAGCTTCTCTCAATGTTCCAAGAGTTCGGTCTCGTCGACGAAGTCAACCTCATCAAAGACAAGACCACGCGAGCTTCACGAGGTTCGCATTTACTCTACTCTTTTCGAATCTCTCTTTTTAAATTCTTTTCCTACATTTTCAAATCTTTGTCTGGTTTGGATCGCAATGTGCGAATAAAGTTTTTTTTTTTTGAATTTTTTTTGAGATTTATATGTTTTGAATGTGTATAGGGATGTTTGAAATCCCTAATTTGGTGTTTTTGTTCTTGCAGGGTGTTGTTTTGTTATATGTCCGTCAAGGGAAGAAGCAGACAAAGCAGTAAATGCGTGTCATAATAAGAGAACTCTTTCTGGGGTGAGTACTTATAATTGCTTTGATATTTTTTTTATTAGCGTTCTTTAGGATCTTCTGTTTTCAATAATGATAATAATTTAGATAATTGATTTGGACAATCAATACTTATTATAGTGTGCAATTTTCACCTACAAACACTTGTACACTAGGATGTCTTTTTTTTAAAGGTTCTAGTGATGTCTTGAACATTTCCTATATAAATTTGAAGGTTCTAGTGATAGTCTTGAACATTTCCTGCATAAAGTTTCTTTCTTTCTTAAACATCTTGCTGATTCTATTATAGCACTTATAAATACCTGGATAATAGAACTTATACTCAAGTTGTTACTCTTCACTTCTTGATCACATGCATTTTTTTTCTGCAGTCATGCAAATAGTATTGTTGATGAAATTTCAACAACAATAGCAAATTGTACCCTTTTCAACTACATTTAAAGCTGGCTAATATGGAATCAAAAAAAGCAATAGTTAGTTAGTTAGCTAGCAACATACAAATCAATGTCTTGATGTTCATATATTAGCGGAGCAAGAAATCAATAGTAAGGAAATAAATTAGATTAGACTAGGTTTAGAGTTAAAAAGAGTATTAATATTTATATTTATATTATACTTATAAAAAAATATTTATATTTATATTATACTTATAAAAAAATATTTATATATATTATATAGATAAGGATCGGATTGGATTGATTTTTTGAGACCCAAATCTCTGAATCGATCCGGTCCCTACGGATTACTTATTTATGAATCTGCCACATAATCCGATGGACTAAAAAACCAATCCGAACGGCACAGATTGGATCGGATTCGCAGATCAAATGAACACCTAGGAGTCATGACACGCACCCATTTGTCCCATTGGGGGACTCGAATGCTCAACCTTCGATTTGGAAGGAGGATATACCACTTGGTGCGCTTTTGTCCCAATTTTTATAAAAAATAAATTCACGCTTCTCCTTTCTATAAGAGAAAGGAGATCCTGCATCGACCTATCTTTTTCAAACAAGATGAGTAATACCACTGCCCTTTTCTTTCTTTTCATTTGCTATTTATCCAAAAAAGAGCAAAGGTTGATGGTATCCTCTCATATCTTTTTTTTGATAAATAAGTTATCCTCTCATATCTTTTATCTTTTGATTAATATCCTTACCCCTAGTTATTCATATGTACTCTCATAGTTGTCAAAGGCGCGACTCAGGCTCAAGGCTCAGTAGTTGCACTTGGACCAAGGCTGCGCAAGTCACGTCTTAGGCGCACATAACATAAAACACTTATTTTTTTTCCTACTTGTTAGCATGTGATGTATTTTTATGTTACGATGGACTCTAACCATATAATACAATCCCTACCGGTAAAAGAAATAAAAAGGATCGATAGCTTTCTGGAAGTTACATATTGGGACGAATTCTCCTGCAACTTCTTCTCTATTTTGTGTTTCTTTTTTTTCATCCTTATTCCTCTGTTTTTTTATTCTCTGTTCACTTGTTTTTTTCTCTCTTTTTCTTTTTAAATTTTTTATGAAATCTTAATTTGTTTATGTTTTGTAGTTTATTTCTTTAATGCGTATAACCGTTGCTAAAACATATTATCACAAAAAACACTGAAAATCCTGAAATTGGAATATTTTCTCATGCTTTTGGGCTAATCAGTAGTTTGAGACTATTGAGCAACTGTTGTTGGCAGGTTTGTATTATTGGCTACAAATTTTATTTTATTTTCAACTTATGCCTCGCTTCGTCAGGCCTGCGTCTTGCCTTGCACCTCAGGCTCCAGGAGGCCTTAGCGCCTTGAGCCTTTAACAGCTATGTGTACTCTTCACTTGAGTTTGAACGCATTAGATGTTTTTTCCCTGACAAGTTGGAAATTTTCAAATTAAACATTTAGTTTGGGGAGAAGGGAGTATAAGATTCTAGTCTCTCTTTTTTTTTTGGAGCATTTAGTTTGGGGTGAAATGAGAATAAAGATTCTCAAATATCTTATAAATGTTTCCCATGTGCTTTCCACGCGATTTGCACATGCTTCCAAAATTCTTATAGTAAATAATTTTTATTTAATTCTTGCTACAGGAACATGTTTTCAGAAACTAGATTTCTTGTTAACTGTGTTGAATAGTTCAAATGCAAAATGCTTGAACCCTAAATCCGACAATTTTATGTTCTTTTTTTAGTTTTTCTTCTTGCTAGAAGAATTCTCTTTCTCCTTTATGGCTTTGCTCAGTTTCCAATAAATTCTCTTTCCAAAATTTGTCCTATTTATTTTTGTGTATATAAAAAAAAAATTGTGATTTGAATGGGGATCATGGCCTAATACAGTGCATTTAGTTTTCCTAAGTGAAATTAAAGATTTTTTTTCCCACACTGAGTATATTAAGTTTGTATTGCAGGTGTAGGACATGGTCATTTTGTCCAAAAGTTGCAGATTTTGCATAGAAATTATTGATGATGTTGATTTCATATTGTCCTTATTTGTGTGTGAAAAATACATAAAATAGCTTTTTGTTTATTTGGGTAGACAAATTATATAGATTATTTTGGATATTTACACTCACTATGATCAATTTTTTTCTCTGACTAATTGTTAGCCTTATATGGTGTCTTGTGTCCATGTTGAAACTTCCACACATTGAGTTTCAATGTCAACTATTGAGGTACATGTTGCTTTAATTATTATAGCGTAAATTACACTAACCTCCCCTCTTGTTAGGCAAAATTACAGAGACCTTCCCTATGTATTTGAAAATTACACTGATATCCGCTATCAATTTATTTGATTTGACTGAAATACCCCCAGTTAAAACTTCAAACAATCGCCACTTCTCTGTCTAAAAGCTCCTCTCTCTCTCTCATATTTTGCTCAAGATAAAGCCCCCCACTTGTGCAAGCAGCTGTGGTCTCCTTTGCACTCGGATCAATCGGCCGCAATTTCAGAGTCTCTTTAAAATTCGAAAGAGACATAGATTCATTACCCTTATCCCCTCCATCGACTAATTGTGGTGATGTTGATCGAAGTTGCCTGACTCAGCAAATAGCATCAAATGTGTTGTCTTGTTCTGTAAAGCACTTTTTCTGTCACGGACAAACCTCGCCAGACGCTTAGTTTCCATCATTTTTCTTTCTGTCAATTTCAACCTAATTCTGTCAATTTCTCGAAGTCATTGGGAAAAAAATGTAATATGATTATTGAGTTGTTGAATTGTCACAATTAAAAGCCCTAATGGTGTTCAAACTTCATTAACTTCGAATTCTCACTCAAAACTTATATAATTTCTATGAATTACTTATGTACGATTGATCTGAACCTCATGATTCATATAATTTATATAAACCCAGGGAGATATATTGACTTAGTATTTGGAAATATTCAAACAGCGTTATCATTTTCAGTGGAAAAAATTCAACTCAGTACATATCTTCTATGCTTTTGTTTCACTGTGACATATGTTTTCTCTTTCTGATTTAAAGGCATCCTGTTCTTTGTGTCCAATTCAGGCATCAAGTCCGTTGCAAGTGAAGTATGCAGATGGCGAGTTGGAAAGGCTAGGTGAAATATAATTTTCATCGTTTCATTGCACATTTCATCCTTAAGATGATTCTTGTAAACTGTGGTGGTCCAGTCCTTTTTCTCTATCTAATACTGATTTTCTCATTGATTTCTCCATCTTATGTTATAGCTTCATTCCATATAATTATTTGTGTTTTGTGTTCCAGAGCACAAACTTTTTGTTGGTATGCTTCCAAAGAATGTTTCTGATGCTGAAGTTTCTGCGCTATTTTCTCAATACGGAACTATAAAAGACTTGCAAATTCTGAGAGGTTCTCAGCAAACAAGCAAAGGTGCGTTTTTAGTCTTGAATTCCTTTATTGTTTATGCAAAAACTACTGAAACATATAACACAACTTCATCTTGAAAACTCTATTGGTCATTCTAACTATTTAAATAATGGTAGGTTGCGCTTTTCTGAAGTATGAGACAAAAGATCAAGCTCTTGCTGGCATAGAGGCCCTCAATGGGAAGCATAAAATGGAGGTTCGTCTTTATTTTTATTTGATGGACAATTCATCTTGAAATTGATACTATATGATACATTTTCAATTTATCTTGAATTTTACGTTGGTTGTTGTGGGGTGATAAGCATTTAACACTTGCATAATTAATATATGAGAAAATTTGACAGACGTACTCAATTATGGCATTTTGGATCGTATCAAGCGATACACAACTATACGCTATAAATCTTAAGGTAGAATTAATTTAACAATGTGAAAAATAAAATAGATCTATTAATAACAAAACACATTATCAAACAATGGACATGAACTCCTCAAAGTGGGAAAGATCTCCTCGAGGCAGTGTTTCGAGGTTTATCCAACTCCTCGAAGACAGCTGGTAGAAGAACTGGGGCCTTCTTTGTTACGTATATCTTTGGGTGAGACTAACTCAAGATGTCCTTCTCGAATACCTCATGGCCAGTATTCATTTAATCTCTATATGTATTTTTTTAAAAGAGAATTTTACATACAAAGAAAATTTAACTTTTCATGATGAAATTGCAAATCCTAACTAGGGTTTTGCTATCAGATTATTTGTAGTCTATCATACTCAGATCTATAGACATTCTTTAATATACTTTTTTCAGTTTAGAAAGAAAATTTGGGGAATAGAAATATTAAAAAATTGTACAATTATTTTGGGGAGAAATTGCAGATCCAAACATTGGACTTGCATCCAAATTTTTGTTAATTAAGCACACCATAGTTCTTCAAATATTCATTCAAATTTGATATATCTTGTTTACTTCAAAAAAAAAAAACATAAAATTTAAAAACTATAAAAATTCAATAATGCAACAAAAAGTATATGATTTCACCTAGATGTACAATCCAATACATTCTTGATCAATTAGCATCCCAAATGCATGCCATACATAATCAGACATGAAAAAAATGAAAAGTTATGCCTTTTTTTATTGAAGAAACGTGACCCAAAAGTTCCAAACACTTGAGCCTTGAATTGTTCTTTGAAACCTTTGATTTTTGATGTCTAAATCTTCGTACTAGAGTGGAATGGAAGTGTTTGGTATTTTTTATGAATGGATGTCCTGAAAGCCAATGACTCACGAATTGTCTTGCTATACCATGATGAATTGTCCAATACCGGGACAATATGGCTGATATTACCCAGTCGTCTTACGAATCATCTGCATATTGGGATCACAAGGATCATGTATTCATGTATCGATACCACTATGGTGAGCCGTGATCTTGAGTCACTTGGGATCAGAAGCATGTAGGACATTTGGTTGGCCTTGGAAATAGGTTCCAGGATGCGATCATTGGCCATTCAAATGGTTTACATGCTGCTGCATTGCTATCCAGAAGAGTCCAGCAAGTAATGGTCTGGAGGGTACCTGACTCCTACTAATATATCTTTTTCACACGACTCTGGACTTGGATACCAAAGAGAGTTCTGTTATCTGTACATTTAATGGATCGGCAAATGTAGACTTAGAAATTCGTCTTTATATATTCTTGAACTGTTAGGGCTATTGTAACATATGTCTACAAGTTGTCATAGTTATGCAGGAACGTTTTAACGAAATATTGTTATAATGTATTCCTGATTTTGCTTGTATGCTAAATATTTCAATAAAGTTTTCAAGGGTTTATGCATATTCAATGCAGTTTCCCAAAATCCATGACGTCATGGTGAATAGTTTCAAATGCTCAAGGTTTTGCTTTCTGCCTTGTTCTGAAGTTTTTTTGTGTTTTCAGTATATCAAGCCTTTGTTAGCTGCCTTATTTTGAAGTTGTTCTGTATTTCATTTTATACATAGATTGAAGACCTCGTGGTGGTACAGATGAATTGCTTCGGTCAGTTATTATCTTATCTTTTTCTGTATTAGGGTTCAACTGTTCCTTTAGTTGTCAAATGGGCAGATACGGAAAAGGAAAGGCAAGCTCGCAGGGCTCAGAAAGCTCAATCTCAGGCTTCTCATGTGCCAAATGCTGACTCCACACAGCATCCATCTTTATTTGGAGCCTTGCCAATGGGTTATTTTCCCCCATATAATGGTTACGGGTATCAGGTTTGTTTTCATATGTATATTAGTTTATGTTTCTTTTATGTCATGTAAGGCAAGTTTGTTTTCTTTTATGTCATGCAATGCAAACTTTGAGCATCTATTTCAAAAGATGCTCCAACAGCATAGTATCCTTTTCCCATCTCTAAATTCCTCAATCATGAATCTGTGCTAATCTTTTACTTTTGCAACCCTGATTTTATTTTGATACTATTAGATTTTGAAGGTGCAATTTGATTAACTCAAATAACTGTCTTTATAGGCTCCTGGAGCTTATGGACTCATGCAGTACCGCCTGCCTGTGCAGAATCAACCTACTTATAATATGATTCCACCAGTAAACCAAGGAAATGCATTGCGTGGAGTTACACCTGATCTTGCCGCTGGTGTGGCCCCAAGAAATTATGGTATGCCGCCTGCAAGTTATGTGGGCTCTGCTTATCCAGCAGTTCCAGGAGTTCAGTATTCTATGGCATATCCTGGGGGAATGATGAGTAACAGGCCTTTGAGCGGTTCCATTAGTCCTGTACCACCTGCAACTATAACCAGTCCCTCTGCAGCATCTTCAAGTGTCAGTGGAAGTTCTGGGGGTCAGCTTGAAGGTTGTTAATTTTTTTATATAGTTTTTATGTTCTTATTGATATTATTTTTACACTTCTTTGTGGTCGTTTTACTGTTTATTAACAATCTGCTCTGAACTTAGGTCCACCTGGCGCTAATTTGTTTATTTATCACATTCCTCAAGAATTCAGTGATGAAGAGCTTGCAAATGCCTTTCAAGGATATGGTAGGGTCTTGAGTGCCAAGGTCTTTGTGGACAAAGCCACTGGTGTTAGCAAATGTTTTGGTATAGACATCTCAATTTTACTTCAAATCTGGTATAATTATTGTTATAAGTTGCCTCTCTAATCACCTTCTGTTGGCAGGATTTGTCAGTTATGATTCACCACTAGCTGCTCAATCTGCAATTAATTCGATGAATGGCTACCAGTTAGGTGGTAAGAAGTTGAAGGTTCAACTTAAAAGAGACAACAAACAAAATAAACCTTATTGATTTGCACATATGGTCACACGCAACCTGGATATGTGGGAGTTACTCCAGTATCAGCTATTGTGGGGTGGATTCAGATATCAGACAATCAATAGTGCTACTCCATCATACTTGTTGCCTCAAGGAATTGAAGTCCCAAAAACTTGTAATTCTTGGTTGATTATGTGCCAATGTAATTTGTAATTTATGTAACATGTAATTTCATTTATACATTGATTATTAATTCATTGATTTTTCCCTCAAGAACATGTTAGTGTTATATTCTTTAAAAAAAATCCATGACAAACCAGTGTTTACCTCTTCTTTAAAGTTTTGTTTTTGTTTCCGCTGTTACAATGACCGCCAATAGTTCTTCAAAAATTTTCCAAATCCTTCTTTCATTATTAAATGGATGTTCAGAAGTCTAATTGTCTTATGCTGGAGATAATTTGGAAGTATGAAGTGCTCTCTCTCCTCATCATTGTGTTAGCTCATTGCTCTTTGCACTGTCTTTCTTCCCTCTGTGTACCTTGATGTGAAGTTGTAGACTTTGAGTAGCCATGGCATGCATTCTTCCCATCAAAGCAATATCCGAAACAGGCATTTTGAAACACAGAGTCATGTCAACCGCGAAGTGCTCGTTCATCATGTTGTTTCTGTTGAAGACATGTTTCTATGTGCAGTGAATCTCGGGTATTATGCAGCTTAAATCCATTTTGATATCTGTTTTTTTTTCTTTCTGTAAATTATTTACTAAATCTTCTGGTTTGGCTGCTCAATCATACCCTTTCAGAAGGGAAATTGAGGTTGTGCATTAATCCGGAGATTCTGCACATTGTGTTTCCCTTTGTTGCAATTTGTTTTTTCTAGTTTAGGCAGTTTTGTTGCATCTAAACCCTTTGTGGCCTTACTCTCATGGATTTAATTTGGTATGTATGAAAATAATGGGCTTATTTTAAGTTAATCTTTTTCCCTGTTGACCTCTTTGTCATTTATTATTTCAGGATAGATCATGTGTATAATCCATTTGATTGTGATTTGTATTCCAACTCTGAGTTTCTGCTTCCTTGTTCGCATTGTCATCACCAAAGGAGAGTGGAGGAAATTAATTGGTCTTTTTGACTCAGGATTCCAAATGGACAAGGTATGGTAACTTCAGCCTGATTAATTATTGACATGATCATACTAAGAAAAACAATTACCCACCGATGCAGGTATCAAGCATGACAATTCCTAATATCTAGGCAGCAGATCAGGCTAAATATTTGTTTTTGTATTGCTATATACATTTATATCCATGTTTAAATTTGTGAATGAAGGGGAGAACCATGGAAAGTAAAGTACTCAAGGGTCGACATTAGTACCTTTTGATAGTTCCTCACATAAAGGCGAAGTATACTTGTTTTCAGCACATGTTTTGGCTGAAAATGGTGGACTTTCACGCAAGAGTCCAAATTGGGTCAGGACACGTTTGGAAACAAGTGCCATGTTGAAAAGTGTCATTAACTAATTGTTAATAAGGAGTTTTCCTGGATATTTTAGCTGAATTGTAATAATCTTTGATCAAAATACATGCCAACTTAACAAAATTCGCTAATTCCTTTTTTTTCCTTTTATAGTCTTCATCCCCTTGCATGGTTAAATTGACATTCAATCTCCCCCATTATGCGTCTTCAGAAGATCACTAGGTTTATTATAAACCATAATAATGCTTAGATTGAACTTCAGTTTTAACACTCATTATGTTATTGAGGTTTTTGAAACAGTGGTCAAAGATTCCTGGGATTTATGTCCATTGTGCCTGACCAATGATTTTACACTGGCTGGAATTCTAATCTCACAGATACCCATACAGATTGTAAACTGCTTGGAGTCAGGTAGCTTGCATTTCTTTCAATTGTATTGGTCATTTTAAATTTCTGCAACAGTATACTACTTTTGCAGTATCAATCTGGTTGATTTTGTTTAGTAAATAATGATCATATAATCACCATTGGCTCTTGATTAGAGGGTACAAGTCGAAGGCTTCATTGATTAACTGACATGCTCTTTGCTTAGTTGCATCTATTTGATTAGGTTTGCTTGCATCTTTTGAGATAAAAGTATATGGCTTGGAGCCAAGGTGGTTTGGTAGCATGTCGATTTTCATAATGACTTTGATAAGTGTAGTAACTTAAAAAACTTTAAAGTTCTGAGAGCATTACTTTAAGAACTTGCCATATTTTCTGAATGTTGAGGGCTCCCCTGGTATTTTCGGATCTGAATTTTGTGACATGTTTCCAATTTTTGTCATGTATATTGAAAATAAAGGGTGTCTAAGAATTAGGAGGTGCCTGTTATGTGGGACGGACTAGGTACGCTGAGAAATTAGCGCGATCTTGGTTTTTCTTCCAGGTCCCACTATGCTTTTTTGGTTCTGTAGTGTCATCTATCTTCCCACTAGATAGTGTACTAGGTCCTCCATGCATGTAAATTCTGATACTAAATAACCACCTTCTGTGCTGAGTTGTCATAATCACTCTGTAAAGTTTGTTACAGTTTCACATCTGTGGCTTGTTTCCACAGGTGGTTTGACATTTTGTGGTCTTTTAATGAACTTATTTTTTTCTTGGTAATAATTAGAACCCCTTCTTAACTTTTAGTAAAGCCTTGGATCATAATTTCATGTCAGCACTGATTCTAAGGATTTTGTAATGGTCCCATCTCCATCAGGTTTCTTGAAATCTTTCCTGAAACAGGATGTGAACTTGAATATCTTCATTAGGTGCTGCCTGATGCCGTGAGCCAACTTATTAGCCAGTTCTGACACAGTAGTGTTGTGCCAACCTGCAAAGAAGGTTTTTTCATAAAGAATACCAATAAGAGTGACTGCTATATTAGGACGATCATTTGAGCCTTCTCATGAAGCGCACTGGATAAGTTCCCTAGTAGATGGTACGAGGTATATTTTTGAGATGTTTCATCTTATTGGATTTACTGTTTAAGTCGCAACTAGTAGCAAGTTATCTTATCATGTTCAGAATCCAGGCTCATACTTTATAGTTAGGCTCTTGCTGAATTTTATCCAGGGTAAAGCAGAATTCATAACCTTGTTATGCCTTCTTGATTTTATAGTTTTTGCCCTTCCCTTTTCATTTCCTGTTAGACCAGCTCCTTTTGGAATCAGTGTTATGGGCATTTCAGCAGTGTGCTCAGAATGAGATGCATGGGGGAATTTAGCATTATAATCAGTCAAACAAATGATTTTTCTAGTTCAAATTTGTAACATTTTCTGGTCATTAATACCAGTGATGATATAGAAGAGCTTGAAAATTTCAAGAGCACATCCACATGGCTCTTGCGACTTTGTAATGTCCAATAATGCGTGGGATTTGGAATTAGTGGATAAGAGAAATTTTCTCTGATTGGTTGTTGAGAAACCAAAGGAGATGTAATATTAGATGTTGGGATCCCAGGGAATTGAATAAATCTACCCAGTTTTGTACAACTATTGGGCTTTACTCTTTTTATTTCCATGAAAACTCAATGTTGGAAAATGTATGGCTTCATTTTTATCCTTTTCTCAGGTTTTCTTGGCACTCAGATTCAGCTGAAAAAGTTGTGAAAGAAGAGTAGAAGCTGGATTGAGCAGTTTGGTTTGATAGTAATGCATGTATTTTTATCAATTTTCTATAAATCCCTACGTTGAACTACCTATACACGAGAGATTTGTAATTATGTCTTCTTGTTGGTCTATTGTGGTAGCAGTCATGCTTGTAAGTCACTTTGCAGCTTCTTTTATCACCAAAAGGAACTCTGCCTTTTATCCTTTTCCTTTTGCAGTTTCTTCAACTTCTGTTCAAGCTCATATGAACAACATCCATCAAGCTAGACAACCTGAGTTTGTTGTCAAAATGCTCAAGTACAGCTACAATCTGATTTATAATTGATTTTTCGCTTTCCGTTTCTATTTTTTCCCCTTCAAGTTGAAGTTTGATTCCTGTTGTTACTTGTTAGAAAATGAAAGTAGCATTTGATTCACTTCATTATTTTATTGTCTATGCCTTGCCTTGTTACATTGTGATTGTGAGATTTATATGAAGCTCTGGAATTTATTTTAAGCTTAAATAGTCCTTTTGTTGTTGTTACGCAGTACCCTAGTTGATGTTGAGGGCGTTGTCGCGATATCTGACTGAAGGTCTCTCTCATGTGTCCGTATGTTCTCATCTGTGGAGATATGAATAAAATGTCTTAATGACAATGCTTGGTTTTCAATGCTTGATGTTTTTTTTTTTTTTTGGCGAGTGCTTTCCGTCTCATGACAGTTGAACGGTCAAATAGTGTTTGCAGGCAATTTATTCCCCTTACAGATTACCAACTTTATTTGTTTTTTGTTTTGCTTATGTTTTTTTTTTCCTTCATATTTTCTTTTTCAATCTAATTTCCATGGGAATCAAATAAAAGAATAATATTTTCTTTTACATTGTTTTTTATTTTTTTCTCAAACCAAATATAGTTCACAAAAGCGTAGAATTTTTGTAAGTCTAGGAATGACAAAATGACCTGTCCCGTCCTGCTCTCTTTGCAATGATTTTGGGAATGTCTAATAGGATTTGAGTAGGTATGGATTGAGAGACCAAAACCCGTGTGGATTTTGGTCGGGGATGGAAAAAGTACTTCTCCTCCTATTAAAGTATATTAATTGAGTTTCTTATCAAATTTAGTAACTGATTATCTTATATTGATTTCTCACGCTTTGGTGTTGAATTTTTTTTCATTAATAAACTAACAAAATACCAAGTATAATTTTTTTTAAAAAATTTGAGTGATGTGGGGTGGGTGGGGGATAAAGGGGCCCCATTCCAAACACCCGCATTCTTATGTGAGCCTCTCCTCACCCATGCTTGGATTTCTGTTCTGATGCAGTTTTACATCCGGATTGAAACATTTGAATTTTAAAATTAAAAAAATCAAAATGCTTTTAAAGTCGACGAGTTGAACAAAATTCCGAAGAACACTTTTGATTGGTCATATATGCAAAATATGAAAAAGTGAGATCCTCCATTTCCTTATATTTTGTAAATCAATAGTAGTTGGTCAAGGAAGAAATTTCGTTCTATTTCTCGGCTTAAGTAGCACTACTTTTAAGAAAATATTCTAATGCTTTGGACCCATAAGGATATGACAAGTGAAAGAGAAGGGTAAATTTATGATACGTATAATGAGGGTCATTCTGAGGGACCTAAAAGGGTGTGCATG
Organism: Cornus controversa; assembly: GCA_026545225.1. Taxonomy (NCBI): domain Eukaryota; kingdom Viridiplantae; phylum Streptophyta; class Magnoliopsida; order Cornales; family Cornaceae; genus Cornus; species Cornus controversa. Next base: position 48,305,564 of record CM048847.1, on the reverse strand, counting down.
GTGGTACCTTATTATTGCATTTTCGTTACAGGAAACCAGCTTTCCTCTAGAAGAATAGGTTTGGTCAATGAAGAACATTAATATTCTATTCCTTCTAGAAATAGGCAGATGACTTTTTTTTTTATTTTTATATTTTGGATCTCTATGCCTCCTAAAATACACTAAAGTCGGTCTGATGAACTTGAAAATGCGTCTTGCCCACAACATTGGGTGTCAAGGAAGACGGCCCCCCCTCTTTTTCTACTTTAATTCTCTGTGCAAGTGTGTGTATATATATATGTGTGTGTGCATATGAAGGCTTCACTCCAATGTTCAACTTAGTCAATTTTGATATTACTCTCTATGTGAGATGATAAAAAATGGATTGGAGGAATTTTGTTGACGTATCTTCTTTCTTGCTGTTTGAGGATGCCGGTGATTCGGAGGCTAATTCTGACCTGAATGTGGCTGCAGTGAACGTGGACATGAACATAGCAGAGGATGATGCACAATCATGCAGCTACGATTTATCCGACTCTGTACTTGTTGCTGAGTTTGATGATTTTAATGATGATCTGGGATCTCTCCCTCCTGATGATTACTATGACGACAACGACGAGGAGGAGGAGGAAGCCATTAACCAAGATTGGACTGGTGACAATAAGGTGGTGCCACCCTTTACAGTGGCAGCAGGAATGGTGGTAGAAGGACAACACAATAAATTGAGGGCTTGTGTAGATTCAAATACAGAGATGCAGAACAACAGGGATTTCTGGGAGACGTGCTTAGCATCTTGAATTGTGATTTTTTTTTGGTAAAGATATTACAATTATAAATAAGGCAAGCAACATGTCATGTTGCTGTTGCTTTTCTAATTTCAGTAATTTGAATCCATATAGTGATTGTCAAGTAGTTGTCTAATTTTCAGGTGATATGTGTGTGTATACATACATATATGTATGTGTGTATATACTCTTCCTGAGCTGAATGAGAAGCAAGCATGGTTTAAGTAATGCACACAATTTTTGAAGTACTCCCAATTTCATTTCTGTTGCTTATTTTTGGTAAGTAATGCACACAGATCATACCCTTTGGAGGATCTCTAAAGCCATGTTTGGAGCACCGAATCGGTGTTTTGGAATTTGCTCCCAAACAAAACATAAGAATCATTGATACTGTATGCAACTCCAAGACATAAAATACTCTAATCTACAAACCTGCTTCCTCCTCCTGAATATGGTGACATGAGCCTCGGAAAATAACTAAAATCAAAGATACAGAAATGTCGAAATCTATAGCATGCAAAACAAGTACAAATTCACCCGGAGCAGGACCCGCTCTGTAGGAATTCACAACCATAAAAATTCTTTTCAACCTTGTTATGCTAATCATAGTATGAAAATAAATCACTATTCCAATATGAAATGGAAGTACTTTCAAATACTTCATTTGCCCTTTTTTTTTCCTGAACACAACTGATTTCAATCTAAAATGGTCAAAGTTAGAATTCCTTTGCCAGTGAATCATAGAAAACAAGCAAAAGTTCAGCCTTGAGCTGAACAATGACTCACAATCAACCACAAGCAAACCACTCCATCCCCTTGTTTGACCGATGCCCAACAATCAAACACTATTAATTTACAGACGCAATCATGGGTATGGAGTAAAAATCAGAAATCTGCGAAGAAGGTACTCACCCAAACACTACTATACTAAAATAACACCCCAGGCAGATCTACTGGACATCAAGCGAAAGCTTAGGAAAAGCAGACTCCACCAATATGTCTACCATCTCCACATCATTGGTGACTTCGCGTCGCTTTGAAGAGGCCATCATATGTTCCTTCCCACCAACAGCAATCGGACTTGCTCCTTCATCTTCTCCATCACTTGTGCTCAAACAAGAGCTCCCAGTTCTGCTGCCAGATAAAGAAACACCAGACACCCCATTTGAGGTAGAGTCACTTCTGGGGCTCACCTGTTTTCTCTGCAAGTCTCCTACTGATTCTTCCAGGAAACTATTTTTTGCATTGTCATTATTATCCAATTGCCTTAAGAAACATTCTTCTATCACACTTGATTTCTCGACTTCACTTTCATCTTCATCTTCATTGTTGTGGGCCTTGTGGCTGTAAAGGTCATGATCATTATGATCCGACATCAGCTCTTCATCTTCATTGTTGTGGCTGTAGAGGTCATGATCATTATGTTCTGACATCAGCTCTTCATCTTCATTGTTGTGGTTGTAAAGGTCATGATCATTATGATCCGACATCAGCTCTTCATCTTCATTGTTGTGTCTGTAAAGGTCATGATCATTATGATCCAACATCGGCCCTATCAATTCACAGCTGGTATCGGTCTCCTGCTCGCTCTCAAATTCTTCATTGCTTTGCTGATCAGAAGAATGAGACGACGTAGGTGAGTATCCTCCTGTCGCAGTCTCTTCACGTTCTCTTAGCGTTTTCATGATCAGGGTCTTGAGCAAATTCATGACTTGAACAGCATGCATCAGGGCCGTCAATGGATCAGACATCTGATCAGAAAAATGGAAAGAGCTTTAATTCATTCATAATACCAATAACAGTACTATTTACCATGAGAACTTTTAGAATAGAGGTTTACTGATTTACCTGAGTCATGTTTGGAGCAAAAACCATAGCAATGTTTCTCGCATTCATTTTGTTGAATTCCTCTTGCTCAACAACATCGGCCATAAGATCAATTGCCCAGTTGAGCAATGCTGCCTCGGTTGGTTGAAGCTGCTTCACTAGCTCAACGGACTCCTCCTCCGTGTTGCATTCCAAAACTTGTTCTGGGGAAAGCCCATCTAGCACTCCCGAGGGAAGCTCTCGAAACCAGGCTTTGATTAGACCTGCCAAGCAATGGACATCGATGTTGTTGGGCACAATGCCTCTGTTCAGCTGGTCCCTCACATGCTCCTCTTGGCTGTTCTCAGGGTTTATACGGAAAATTCCTTCAGCCTGCAAAAATCATTCGGATATTTCCAGTTATAGAACTCTTCAAGATCAAAATTAAGAACTTTCATAAACTTCTTATGTGCATTTGGAATGACTATTTCCTAATATATGGCAAGTGTACCTTTAGACCCTCTTGTGAGTATAACCTCTCCTGCATTAGCAAGAGAATTGTAGGGACACTGTTGCCTCTTGAGTCATAACAACACTGCATCGATTCGGCTGAGACACCAAAAACGCTAGCACTGCAAAATTGGATGGAGTATCACAGATTAGCATTGTACACAAATTAAAGGGTGAAGAAGTATCATCAGTGTGCTAATAATAAATGGTTTCTGAATATGAGTTGATTCTGCTATCCTTTATGATTTGAAAAACAATCTGCCAGGAAAGTATGTAATAAGCTAGAAGAAACCTCATATAAAACATTATTAACATCCTAAGATAGTCCCAACCTCAAATATGATCACATGAATTAATGAATCTTTATGTCCATGACCTTAAAGTAAATATTTTGAGCTCAATTTCCATGACCCTCCATTTTGGTTGGCCAAAATATTTGTAAAATGACAGAAAATAAATTATGAATGTCTTGGGTTGGAAAAATAAAATCAAATCTTGACTTGACAGCATAGTTATATGAGGGCTGATTTGAGGTTTTGTTTGTAGACAGTGAAATGCTTGAGATTCTAAATGTTAAACTTCTTATTCCCTTTTCTCTACCATTTTCTCAGATACCAAACATAGTACAAGGTTTCCAAACACTTGACTCTCAATTCCATCTCTGGTCTAGCAAAGAAAAGAAAACCCCAAATGCACAATCTGGAACAACTTCTTGTCATCCGCCATATCTCCCCACTAATATGGAACTTCAGATCGGTAGTATATAGAGATGGACCAGATGGTAATATGAAATGGAGTTGTATATATGAAGATTTTAACAGCAATAGCACACTATAACACCAAAAAATAGTTAAAAGTAAAAGAGTGGACAATCTCTCTCTCTCTCTCTCACACACACACACACACACATCTAAACATCAATAAAAATACAAATATTTAGCAATTTGAACAATTTTGAGAAAACCCAGATGTAGAATTTGAAATTTAAGAGTACCCAAGAGAAGAGATAAAAAGAGAGATTGAGAAACCTGGCACTAGGGACTCTGCAGGGGACCTCAACTTCGAACTCAACAGGTAGACCCAGAAAGCCATTGAAGCGATCGAAGGTGACATGAGTGACGTGCTGAACGTTGGTAGGCCACCCGATTTCCATGTGATGAACGGCAGAGATCACTTCTTCCCTTTGATCTACACGGCAAGAGACCATGGATTTCCTTAGAGCTGCCAAGAGTAATGCAACCAGAGAGAGCTGGTTTTGCTGCTCTTCTGCAGCTGCTTTCGTTCTCTTCCCACCACCACAATTTGTCACCATATCCATCTCTGTCATCTCTCTCTCTCTCTATCTCTTTCTCTCTCTATATCTCCGCTGTACGTGTTTATGAGGTGAAGAAATTGAAGTGATTTGAATCTGAGACTCGTTGTTTTTATTTGTTGTTGCATTAAGTTGTTTGGAACTTCGAAGTTCTGAACTTCAAACGGCCACTCGTTTCAAATTTTGATGGCCTACTTTATCCTCTATACATTTACCAAATAAACCTTACCTTTGAGGAAGAATTAACAATATGCCACTACCCGCCTCATTTACCCTATGCACACGTCAAATCCTAAAAACCCACTGCTCACGAATATGGCATGAAAACAATTCATATAAATATAAATTCTCACTTCCAATGTTGTTAAACACATGCACCATGTGAATCTCCTAGTATTATATATGTTATTAATTTCTCTTCTTCTTATTATAATTATAATTTTATCATATTTAGAAGTGCCATTACATATAATATGTATATAACATTAATCTTCTTTTAAAAGAAAATTAATTTAGGCATTTTGAACTTCATTTGTATAGTTTTCATAACTGTTATATATATATATTTATTTTATAAGACTTGCATTTGAGAGTTTATTGTGTTAGTTAAGTGTTCCAAATATGTCGTAAAAATCTTCAAATTAATAAAAATATTTTTAAATTATGGATACCTTTATGATGTATTAGAGGAGTCCATGTCTATAAAGTGTCTAAAATGTCATGTCTAACACAAATAGTGCAGTCATAAAAATGTCTGCGCTTTTGGACACGTGTGTGTTTACACAAGTATTACTTAATTGGAAGTTTATGTTACTCTCTTGGTTTGTTATGAAAATTGATAATTTACCTGTGAAAGAAGAAAAGGTAAAGAAAAGCACATCAAGTGCATTTACAAAATTAACATTGTTAATTATATATATATATATATATCAGCATTCACTTTTATCCTTGCAAAGTTTCACAATATTTATGGTCAAAATGTAATTTATTTTGTGAGAATGAAAATTGGGGCATTATCTAATATGCTTAAATGAATTTACTAGAATATATATATATATATATATATATATATATATATATATATATCAGCATTCACTTTTATCCTTGCAAAGTTTCACAATATTTATGGTCAAAATGTAATTTATTTTGTGAGAATGAAAATTGGGGCATTATCTAATATGCTTAAATGAATTTACTAGAACTCCAAAAATATTATTCATTAATGCTCTATTTGCTTTGACATAAAATATTTTTTGAAAAGTATTTTTGAATATAGTAGCATCAACCAAGCTAGTTATTAAATATTTTATGAATTAATTGACTCAATCCAAACATTTTGATGTGAAAATAATTTACAGATATAACATTTTTTCTTTTAAAATATACAATCAAATATTAAAAAAAATTTAAAATAATTTTTAAAAAATATTTTACGTCAAATAAACGGAGCCTAATAATAATATTATTTCCGAGTAAATAAAGAGCTACCTGCACCATTGAGTTATGAATATCTAGAAGAGAGTAACATGATTGATGGATCATGCACAAATACATTCATGGTGTAAACTCCTTAATTAATTAACACTCTGTAAGAATTTAAAGTGCGTGAGGTTATTATTGAGTTATGATCCAGTTATGTGAGCGTTGTTACTACAATTTACAACATCTCAAAAATATAAATAACTAATTAAGACTAGTTTCTTAGAGTGAATGTACAGCTCAAATTATCGTACAAAAGAAGAAATTAAATTGATGAATAGTACTTAAAAAAAATATAGACCAACTAAAAGGACATGACATGGCATGGCATGACACACAATCTTCTGCTTGCTCTCTCTCTCTCTCTCTCTCTCTCTCTCTCTCTCTATATATATATATATATATCGTTCTTTTGCTGACTTACACTTTCTCTAACTACAAAGCCGAATTTGAATTTGAGAAGACCGTTGGTGGATGGTGATTGGATTTGAGACAAGCCACTCAAATGAGACAAGATTGATGAGGAGTACTTTCCATGATGATGGTAGATGATTTTTTTTTTGGGTGGCGTGGATTGAGAAAAGGTTCATTTCTATTCTTCTTGTATTCTCTTTCAAATTATTGTCCTTTGCCTTAAACAAAAACAGAGTCCCGTGTTAATGGGGGACAATATTGTACACGACACACTAATATGATTTCAACATAATAAAAAAATGAGTGAGTTTGAATTTTTTTCTTTTGTATATTTGGATCAAATTTGATCTGAGGTGTTAATTGTGTTATATTCATGTTTGATTGTTTAGATCTGTTTAATTGTTTAGATTTGTTTAACTAAACGGGTCAAATAAATGTCATATTTATATTAGAACTAATAACTTGTTCAACTAAACATGTCGGGCTAGTGTTAGAATTAATCTAATAGTATAAAATTTTAATTATAGTGTATGCGAGTTTGATGTGTTATTGTTTAATAATCTTGTCGTGTCCGTGTCAAAATTCTTTTATACAAATAATAATTGTGTTATATTCGTATCGATACATATAATAAGATACTCATGTCAACACAACACACAACATAAATTGACACTCTTACGTGTTATTGACATAATACATTGTGACGTAGTAAGTAGAGTTGGAGTTGGGTAGACAAAATGGAAGCAAGATAGTAATGTCTTTGAGACAAACAAATGTCAAATAAATATAAAACTCTTATTAGACTGACAATATTGTATGGAGTGAAGTGTTGTGCGTTAAAAAATACACAAATACAACGCATCCATATAGCGAAAACAAGGATGCTACGTTGAATGTGAGGAATCACTAGAAAATATAAGATAAATAATAAATGTGAAAGGAAAACATTACATATAACACCTATAAATGATACAATTAGGAAAAGTAGACTTACGTGGTGATCTAACGTAAATCCGATGATGCACCTCTTAAAAGAAAAAAATATATTTGTATAGAACGTAAGCAACAAAGAGGTTGATCAAATCTTGCGTCGGATGAAATAATTAAAAAAAAAACTTAAAAGATTTGAACTTAAGAAAATATATGGTGCTTAATAAAAAAAAAAAAAGACTAGAAAAGAAGAATTCACGTGTCCTACCTCATTCATGTGAGACAAAGACAAGAATAATAACGATGATAACGACTTTCATCATGAAAAATCTTTTTAAAGTGAAAAAAATCAATCTATTCAATTAGAATGAAAAAAATTTTTAAAAAATAAAAATAAAATTCAACTCAACTTGTTAGGTAAATGTCTTATCCAGTCCGATCTCTAATGGGAGTAGGTATTGAGTGCACCTGGTGTACCATATACTAAACGCATCCTGACAATTCGTGCATTACACATGCGATAGAACTCACCACACGTGTAATACACAAACAAAAAAAATGCGCGGGACGCATTAAATATCTACACCCGTAATGGAAGGGTAAGAGAGAATTGCAAATGAGTAATAGGGTGATTACAAATTTGTTTAAGGCCCCTACCTATTGAATTTAGGACAGCATAGGGTTCCGGTTGCTAAACCAGTCTTTACTCGTTCACTTTATTTATATATATGTATATGAGTGAAAGGTAGTTTTATGGAATCCAAAGATACTTTTAAAACTTGATTTGTTGATAAAATAACTTTTACACATAGGGTACTAGTTCTAAAGTAAAGAGAAAAATCATACCATTAATCTTCTAACACAGTAATATTTAGAAACCTCCTTCTAAGTTTCTAGATTCCCGATGTGATAGATCACATTATTAAACTTTAATGGACAAAATTTACATATTATCATAATGATGTCGTTTTACATATTTGGTAAAATTTCTTACTTTTTAATGCATTTGTAGTTGCAATATAAAATGGAATAATGGTCCCTATCTTTAAAAAGCTGGTTTCACATTTTGCTATAAAGTTTGATCTATTGTGTTTGACAGATGTGGGTAGTTTTGTCTTTTCGAGTGAGACAACTTAACACTGAAAGAGATGAGAGACGACCATCGTTTGAAATCAAGAGAAGGAGCGGACACGATTCAATCTTTGTGGTCCCCGCTTATATCTTTTTGTTTTTGTTTTTGGTTTTGGTTTTGGTCTTTCTTTGATTTCGAAGAATAAGGGCAATAGTGGCAGACCGAGACAAAGGCATAGATCACATTGTGGGTCCCACGTTTTCTGTCTCCCTCCAAAAGTTACTATTTGAATTTCAAATGTACGTCATTCTTATTATTTTTTATTTTAAACAACTATATATATTTATATAAATATATGTTTGAAAAAAAAAAAACTTTCACAAGAGAAGAATAGGTCTAGTAAAGATAAAAGCTTCACTCATTGAAATTTCAAATTTGAATCTTTCCTATTATAATAACTCATGAATCAAATATTATCCCGTGCAAAATTACTTTGTGATATCCTAAAAACAATTGTCATCAATTTAGTAGGTAAAACTCATTATTGAATTGATCCCAAAGCTATATTTGGTATAACATCAGTAATATATATATATATATATATTAATTATGAGAGAAAAAAAATAATATAACCTTTCATCGTGTTTGAAAATTAAATCTGTCTACTTTAGGGGATTATGTGTACTATCCAATATACTAGTGGAATGCACTTAAATTACGTGAAACACACTTATAACACAATGCAACACAATTACATACAAAATGCAACAACACATTTTCATTGAATATACAACACTCATACAGTATATTTACACCGTCTTACAACATTATAATACCATTAAATCGAGAATTTAACACATTTACGTAGTTATTGCATTCATGATTTAAAGTTGTTACATTTATGATGTAAAATTATTGCACTAACACAATACATATTTAACACTGAAGAGGGTCTGGGTTTTGTGTTTGGTTGATTAAAAAGAAAGAAAAAAAAAAAAAGGAAATGATGGTCTCTACACTTAATCATGTTTGGGAAAAGAAAGAAAATAAAATTATTTTAATAAATTTACCACTATTCTCATTCACATTTAAAAGGAAGATATACAAGTAAGAAGTGATAAGACAAATATAATGATTGTATTAAACATAATTGAAGTCAAAAGTGACAATCTCGGCACAAAGAAAGTGTTAAAGAAAAGAAAAACATGCCCTATGACTCATATGGTATTTTGATTGTCATTCATAAAAATAAAAGCAAATCAGTATTAGAGATGTTTTATCCCTTCCCTCCGATAGCAAACTTGTTCATCATGACTAATTTGTATTCTTTCGCTTCTTTTATGTTTTTTTAAAAATTTTATACCAAACACAATATATTGTTTTCTTCCATTTCTCTCCAACCAAATTACGCCTAAGTTTTTCCATTCCTCCATCAAACAGAGGAGTGGTATTCTAGCTTTAATTTTGCAACGTTTACAAATAATCAAACACTATTTTGTCTTGCATGTTATAAATTAAGCCAACTACTTCTGTCACTAATATAAAATGTGTGGTTCCACCCATTTTACTTTGCCCTCGTCTCATTATAGAGACCATTACCAAAGTTAAATGCATGAGAACTATATCATATTGGTGAGCAATAAGTTAATTACTAACCCCTATATTTAATGCATAATCTATATGACTTGTATTTCATGGCACATGAAGCTAGAATGATGGGTAGTCCAATTCTCGAGGACACAGATCCTCCCCAAAATTCCTAGTTCATTCCTCTCCCATGTGTCCAACGTTGCAATTACATATCATAAAGTAACACTCAAATATCGCCCTTGATGGTAAGAGCATATCATGTTGAGGTACTAAAATTTGAGGGATTCAAGCAATATTGTCCTAGGAATTGGAGGGATTACTTGGATTCATTATCTTTCCATTTGTTGTTTCTTTTTAATTCTTGTTTTAAGGATTTGGAAGAACTTATTTTGTCAAATTTTTCTTTTTTGCAAATGGAATGTGTGTAGTTAGAGATTCTAATGGTTCATTTTGGCATTGTTGATGTAATGAAAAAATGATTTTATCAACTGTTATATAATTGCTAGAAATAAAAAAAAAACATGTTGGCTATGTTCGACCACATAGAATTGGAGTCTCGTAATTAGAATTTGTGGAATTGGAGAAAATTTTGTTCATAATTGAGAAAATGTGATGAACAATTTTTTTCTCTAATTCCACCAATTTTAATTTCAGGGCTTTAATTTCATACAACCGAACATATAGGTGTTAGCTATTTGACGATACATTATATAAAGTATTATTCTATTATTAATTGTACAATAATGTCCTTTGATGCACTATAGAAATAAGGATAAAACTGTCTTTATACAAAATAAAAAGGGATATAATTGTCTAATAAAAAACACTTACCTAATATATATAATCTCTACTCGAATTATAATAATGTATATTAGCTAAACATTAGATATATGCATATATAAGACTATATTTTTGTGAAATGAACTACAAAAGAACATGTCCGGTCGCGGAACAAATTATCAGAAATGTCACCAAGAATTACAGGCACGGGACCGAGTGAAGGGCAGTGGAGGTATCCACACCCACTGATTTATTTATTTATTTATATAATATACCTATAAGTTAGTCTAATTTTGAAAATGCCCCCACTAAAATTATAAAAAAATTCAAGTTTACCCCTACTAAAAAAATTAAATTTAATTCATTTCTCTCACTAGTTTATGCTAACACACCTCTCCCAATTCTAACTTGCCTGCCAAGCTCCTCAGAATGCATTTCCATGACTGTTTTGTTAGGGTAAGATCGAGTACATGCATGTCTAACCATGAATGCATGCATGCATATGCTTATTGTTTTGGCAAATGAATTCCAAGTGTATATTTAGTACCAAAGTTATTTTTATATATGTTTTGCAATATATTTCCATTTTCTCTGAGGGTGCGTTTGGCTGCATGAAATTGAAATTGAATTGAAATTCTAATTCTATGACATTGAAATTCTTAGAATTTCTAAATTCACTGTTTGGAACGATTTGGAATTAATATAAAATTAAATTACAATTCCAATTATTTTGTTCAGGGATAAACTATTCATTTGGAATTGAAATTATAAATTAATTAAATTATATATATATATATATATATATATATATATATATATATATATTTCTTACAATCTTGTCCAACTTGTGATCCGGATTGCATTCATAGAGCAATTTCACAAACAATTTAGATAAAAAGACAACCAGAAAAAAAAAAAAACTAATAAACTGCAAAAAAACACTACAACTATATCACATGATTTAACAGAAGCATACTAGTGAAATTTGAAGTATTATTTCATACAAGTTTCAAGGACATACCCCAAGATGAGCCTCATTAATAAAACTATTAAAAAGGATATTCAACTAATCAATGCAACTAATATATAGGACACTGTGTGGGCGGTCCATTAAAATTAAAACAAAACTTTTGAAATCATAAGAAATAGAATAACCATAACATGAAACAATTTCAAAAATTTAAAAATTTGTTTATGCGATAGTTTTTAACTACTTAAAAAAACAGAGTTAAAAATATGACATGATTATTTAGTGAAAAGTTTTTGATAGTTACTTATAAATTTTTTTTCATTTTTAAATTAATGTTAAACAAATCAAATGGGGTTGGGGTGGATTATGAGGCCTAGTTAACATGCACCTAAACTACTAAGAGTCACAACTATACTGACACTTACCGCGGTTGTAAGCAAAACTTTATAGATAATATAGAATACAAATATGTAGAATATGTATAAAAATTTGGTAAACTATCTAAATAGTACATAGAACAAACTTATGCTAGTTTCTAGATATTGTGTAGATATTCTAGTAATAACCTTTGTGATACTTTTTAAATATTCTGAATACTTTATGATAAAGATAATAATAAAAGGGTAAATTACTCTGACCTCCTCTGAGATTTGATCTAATTACACCCAGCATCAAACTATTGAATTTTGTTACAATGACCTCCCTTGAGGTTTGCTCCGTTATGACACAGACCCCCTCCGTCCAAAATTCCGTTAATTTAGTCAAAAATTTTAGTTGAAAAGATCAAAATGCCCATCAACTTATATATATATATATATATATATATATATATATATATATATATATGCACATATATATATTTCAGATTATAATATATATACATATATATACACTATTCCGGTCATCTTCTCCGACGAATTTTCGGCGACTTTCACGGGTTCCGGTCATCTTCTCCGGCGAATTTCCGGCGAGATGCACGGTTCCGGTCATCTTCTCCGGCGAATTTCCGGCGAGATGCACTGTTCCGATCATCTTCTCCGGCGAATTTTCGGCGAGCTGCTCTGTTCCGGTCATCTTCTCCGGCGAATTTTCGGCGAGATGCACTGCTCCGGTCATCTTCTCCAGCGAATTTCCGGCTATCTTCATTTTTCCGGCGAACTTTTCGGGAAGTCAATTTTGGCCATTTTTTACCAACTCAAACTGGTTCCTAGCTAAATGGACCATTCCGGACGCAACTGTGAAGTCTGTTTTTTAGAATTCAGCTTCGATTTGTCAGATTTAACATCCAAGTGTTGTAATATTAATAAAATAAAATATATCAATATAATATTAATAAGGGTATAATAGACATTTCACCCAAAAATTAGCCTCTGTTAGTCAATTTCTGTTAGAGGGGAGGTCATTGTAACAAATTTCTTTAGTTTAATGCTGGCTGTAATTAGGGCAAACCTCAGGGGAGGTCAGTGTAATTTACCCATAATAAAAAGATCAATTGGTGTTTTATAATAAACATCTTGTATTAAGTTTTTCTTTAATAGATACTTAACACAATGGTTGTAATAATTAATTACTGCACTCAAATTTTATTCCAAAGTTTTCTTCTTCAAAACATTACCCATCCAAGGTAGGATTCCAATTGAGGGGCGTAGTGTATTTTGGTGGAAAAAAAAACTATCATAACAAATATAATTTTTTCACGTCAAAAGACCAAAAAAAAAAATAAAAAAACACAACAAAATCACTATTTTTTCAATGAGTAGTATAGTATTCTTAATCTATTATGTCCAAATCATTCACCAGATTAACAAATTTGCACAATATAAAACAATCTTAATGAACTAAAAGATGCAAAAACCGTTTATCTTGAATTCCAATTTACCTAAAAAAATGAATTTAGTCAATCTTATTTATTTGTTAGAGATAATGATTATTAATGAGGAAACGAAAAACTAAAATAATGAAATAGGGCCAACATAATCTGATGTTATTGAAAAAAAATTAGAAATAGAATCCTTAGGGTCAGTTTGGTTGGAAAGAAAGGGAAGGAAAAGAAAAGAAAGGTAAGGGAGAGAGATGAGATATTGTGTTTGGTATAAAATATTGAAAAGAAAAAAGAAAGAGGTTGGAAGGATTTGGAAGGTTACAGCTGGCATGAACAGTGGCTTTTTTAATTCTCTCAAATATGGGCGAAAACAAACGGAAAGGCTGCATTCTTTTAATACAATTTTCTTAATACCCAAACTAACCCTTAAGCTGCCTTTTCTTTTCAATAAGGATCAAACTGCTTCTAGTTGTATTTGTGAGTATCATTTATGTTTCTGCACGGATCAGCGATATAAGTAAATTGAATCCTACACTTCATCTCATGGTCAGATTAGTGTTACCTGCTTCTACTTTGGCAAATACAGCTCACTTTTAATTTTGTTGCATAATTTTAATGGTATTTTTTTTGCTGTGTCTTTTTTTTTTTTGGGTCCTCATCCAACTTTAATGTGACAGATGAATCACTTTTAGTTGATTGTATTGACAGTGGGTTTTATCTAACCTTCTAGTTCTCCTCCAAGAGGCTCTGATACTTCTCCATTACATGGTATATGAAACTGTATCTATGGCATGAGACTCACAAATACCTATGTTGTTATACTTCTCCGTTCTTAGCATTTTGATGTCTTATGCTTTAAATTTTCATATTGTAGATGAAAGGATTAACCACTATAAGCATGTTTAACTATCGATGAGTGTCATGCTAAACAATTCTATTCTTAATCTATAAATTTATCTTTTAAAATATAAAAGGGTATAATCATAAATTTATTAAAATAGTTTTCATTCCTTTCTTTTTCCAAACATGATTACTATCCTTTCATTTCTTTTCCTTCATTAATCAATCAAACACGATAATAGGTTAATACTATCATTTTCTTTCCTTTCATTTCATTTCTTTTCTCCCATAACTAATGTTATCGTTTCTTTTCCTTTTCCTTGTACCAAACATAGCCTTAGAGAGCTAGAGTATCAAAGCTTGAAAAAATTTAAATGTAAAGAAAGATTTACATTTAGCCATCTAGGATTTTCATATTCTATGAAAAATAAATATATTTTACTGCAAAAGAAACGAATAATCAAGCTTGGAGTGATTTATTGATAGGGAAACATATAGGAGTTTGATTTGGTCTCTCTATCTCTCCTTCACAAACTTAGAGAGGAAACTGAAACGCAGTCATGAAGAGGGCACTAGAGTGAAGTCGTGGATAGAGAGAGAATGAGCAATAGAAGGTATAACTACACTCTAATACCAAGTTGTCACGCCCCGGATTTCCAAATCCCGTGTGATAAAAAAAATTAAATTAAAAGTCAAAACTCAATTGTCAACGCCCTTGAAACTTGGTCAAATTCTTTTTTCTCCTTCAAATAAAAGAAATTCATTTTTCTTAAGATTTAAATAACTAGGATTTGTGCACTTAGAATTTGTTTTGAAAACTATTTTCATTGAAAAGACGACTTCGAAATACTCAATTTAGACTCAAGTTTTGCCAATTAGTTATTAATTTTCAAGGTTAAAAATGATATATAAAACAAATTTAAGAAAATATATGCACAAAAATATATATGTTTGCATTACACACAGTACACCCCCTTTTCCACTCTTCCTCAACAATAACATACAAGTGAATGTATATATATATATTTCTTCCTTTATTTTACTTCAAGTCCCATAACTCTCACTATAAATAAAATCTTTTGATGAAATGAAATTCATTGAATCGAATATTTTGAGAAATCCCATTTGAGTACCACTTTCACTATATTTTGACCTAGGACAGAAATGTTACGAATTATTAAAATATAAAAAAAATTCAAATATTCATATATATATATATATATATATATATATATGTTGTATTACATGCAAAGAAAACGGTTGCTTATCTCTTGTATTTCATAATTGGGTATTACTTTTACTTTTTAACACATTATAAGACTAAATGACCAATAGCTCATTTTGAATCTTTACCATCACTAATTTATTAGAGTAAAAAAAAAAATTAAGGGGAGGCATTTTTGAGATTTCAAAAAATATGCATATAGTAGTAAAATAAAATAAAAATTCAAGGGGGCACATGCCCCCCACGGCACACACTGGCTCCGCCTATGATCCTAACTAAGTGAGCGTTATATTTTTCTTATAGATTTTTTTATGCTTGAGCCACATAAATATTTTTCTGTTTTACAATAATCTAATTTGTCCAATATGATATTCCGTCATGTATGCTGTTTGCCGATGATATTGTATTAGTTGATGAGATTAGAAAATGAGTTAATGCCAAATTGGAGATTTGGAGAGAAGTTTTAGAATTAAAAAGGTTTAAAAGAAGTCGAAATAAAACTGAATATATGGAGTGTAATTTTAGTAAATCTAGAAGGACAAATGAGGATGTAGATTGAGAATCAAGAGGTTCAAAAAAGTGAACATTTTCGCTATTTAAGCTCAATTATTTAAAATGAGAGAGAAATTGGAGATGGCGTTAATCATAGAATAAAGGCAGGATGGGTTAAATGGAGGGGTGCATATAGTATATTGTGTGATGAGCGTATCTCCTTACGATTGAAAAGAGAATTTTATCGAACAGCTATTAGACCAATCATACTTTATGGTACCGAATTTTGGGCAATTAGACAACAATATTTGGAAAAAGTGAGTGTTGTAGAAATGTGAATGTTGAGATGGATGTGCGAGAAAACTAGAAATGAACACATTTGTGAGATGGTTGGAGTAGCACAAATTGGAGATAAAATGAGAAAGGATTGGTTAAGATGGTTTGGACATGTGCAAAAAAAACCCTTAATTGTGAACGGTCAAGAAAAGTGACAGTTCAAGTTGAGGGCAATGCTAGGAGAAGAGGAAGACCAAAACTAACGTGGGGAGAGTTAATAAAGAAAGATATGATAGCATGCGGATTAACTGAAGATGTAACCTTAAATAGAGCGAAATAGAAATATTGAATTTATGTAGCTAACCCCAAGTAATTAAAAAAATGCTTGATTGTTGCTGTTATAAAGAAAATAATCTAATTTGTGATCGTTATTATCTGTTTCAACTTTGACATAACAAGATACCATGTGGAACGAATCATGGCAAGCAGTACTCTTCTTGTTGGAGAACTGGCTGGGCTAAACAATGAGTAATGACTCATAACTACAATGGGAAGCAATGGGATTGAATCAGATTGGAAAATGACCCTCTACAATTCCACTCAACCTGATCACAATCTAGGTATTCTTGAAAGTTACAAGAGCCCATATGATTTGATTGGGATCAATACAATGAGCTCAGGTCAGCCAGAGGTGGCTCACATGTCGAATGCTTCTTCGATAGTGACAAACTTGAGCAGCTCAGGAGAAGGCAGCCCGGAAAAAAACAACAGTTGCATGTGGGTGATATCAAACAATGATACAAACAAAATAAGGCTACTTCTGGAGGCAACAAAGAAAGCAATGTTCCATCTCAAATGAATCTTATAGCTTCTAACAGGTTTTCATCAAACATGTGTAGTTCAACAGTGAATCTCACATCAACATGTAAATAGATACAGATACATTTGTATATGTATATACACATCTGAGTATGTTTTTATTATACAACACTAGTGTATATATATTAGTATAAATTTATGTATATATGTAAACAGAGAGAGATAGAGGAACTTAGAAAAATAGAATCGATCAATAGTGAATCTTCTAAGGAGTCGCAAATGTGTAAACCGAAGCAAATCTGTTTCAAGATTCAATAAACTTGTTGATTTTCTGCCATGGAGCTAGGGCTTGGATTCTAATGATTTGTGAGTTATTGGTATGGACTTGGGGTTTGGTGTCGAGAGAGACGAAAGATCGATCGTTGAGAGAGAGATCCATCGTCGAGAGAGTTCGAACTTTTTCGTACAAGTTTTTTTTTTCACCTTTTCAAACAAGTTTATCCAATTAACTATGTCAAAAATTCAGGGCTGTGATGGCTCGATTTTGTTGAACTCAACTGCAAATAACACTGCAGAGAAGGACGCAATTCCGAACCTTTCTTTAGCATGTTTTGCTGTTATAGATGATATCAAAGCACAACTCGAGAATACATGTCAATGAGTTGTATCTTGTGCTTATATTTTTGCTTTAGCTGTGAGGTACTCAGTATCATTTCAAGTAAGAACTAAAAGAAATTAAACCTCTTCAAATACGATCTTCTTGTATGTAGCTAAGAGTTATATATATGCAACAATATTTGCATATCATCAATCTCTCTAAAGAGTTATATATGTATGTATATACATTATTACAGTTTCAGAAGCCAATGTGGAAAGTGCTTTCTGGTACGTAGAAGAGATGGCAACGTGTCTCTAGCTTCTGAGGCTTTGACAAACCTTCCCTCCCCTTTCTCTAACTTCAACACCCTCAAGCAAAGGTTCGCCAGTAAAGGACTCAACGTCCATGACCTTGTGGTATTATCAGGTACTACATTTTATATATAGGATATCAATATGCATATTTGTTTCATCTTTCCTACCAAAACTTGCATATATATATATATATATATATATATATATATTTGGAAAATGATTGGTCAAAATGGAGGACTTATGATTACTCTAATTATATATATTGGTACATGCACATATTTAATAAGATTGGAGACATGGCTTGTGGCAAAAATCGAATAATTAATATTATATATCATGTACAACAATTTCAACCTAATTGAGCAATGCAATTAAATGATATGATAATTATAGAGGCATAACCCAGCTTATAAAATAATGCTTATGCATATCATACACATACACATGAATATATATGACAAGAACACTATGCAATAGTGTAGGTGGACACACAGGACTTGGGCACTGCAACTTCTTCAGCAACAGGCTATACAACTTCACAGGACAAGGAGATGAAGACCCTTCTCTGAACTCAACCTATGCTTACTTCTTGATCAGAACCCAATGCAAAAACCAAACAGACAACACAACAACAGTAGAGATGGACCCTCAGAGCTCTCAAAATTTCAATGCCGATTACTTTGCCATTCTTAAGCAGAGCAAGGCTCTATTTCAGTCTGATAATGCTCTTCTAACAAACAATCAATCAAGCAAAATTGTTGATGAGTTGGTTAAGCAGGCTAAGTTTTTTTTACGGAGTTTGTGCAGTCGATGAAAATGATGGGAGCGATCAGTATCCTCACGGGACTGTGGGGGAGATCAGGAAGAAATGCAGTGCCATCAATACCTAAGAACAATTTGGATTATTTTCGATCTGTAGTTGTTTATTTTAGGATGTAACAGAGCTGTGGTTCAATTATGAGTTTATGTACTTGTCTTTGTCATTTGTTTGATCATTATTAATCTATGCTTGTTTTGGTGATAAACCAAACATGTGAAATCAATGAAGAAATGTGTTTCTTTTATGTGAGTTTGTGTGTATCTGGATTTTATGACATCAGTTACCTTTATAAGTCTTTGGTTTATTGAATAAATTGCATACCCATCCTTAATAGGTAGCACCATAAAATAAGATCGAACAAAAAAAAAATAAAAAATTCATGTATCATCTGTTTGGATCAAGGGTCCAACTCCAATAGGTTGGACGAGTTCAATCATAACCTGATCTTCAACTCCAGCTAATCAACTCAACTTCAACTTATTCTTAAATTTTTTAATTCAGTTGAATTTAGATTTGCATATCGAGTTGTGATTTCGGGTTGTAACATTGAATATTCGTCACCAACACCCCCTATGGTTTGGGCCGTATATCACATACACTCCTTTTCGGCCAAAAGTACACTATGTCAGATCACTTTTTGATGGTAAAATGACCATGCTACCTTTTAACTTTTGACTTAACTCATTTGAATACTAAATTTACCCATTTAACCTTATCTAATGGACCAAAATACTCATTTGAATATACCTATATATATTATAATATATGTAATCTAAATATAATTATTTATTTTCATAAATAATAATGTTAACATAAAATAAAAAAGTAGTTAAATTTCTCTTTCTTTTTTTCTATCTATATATATACAATATACTATAATATATATAACCTATATATATCATTATTTATTTTCATAAATAATAATGTTTAACATAAAATAAAAAAGTAATTAAATTTCTTTTTCTTTATCTATATATATATATATATAATTATTTATTTCCATAAATAACAATGTTAACATAAAATAAAAAAGTAATTAAATTTCTCTTTCTTTTTCTCAGTTCATCTATATATATACACTATAATATATATAACCTAATATATATAATTATTTATTTCCATAAATAATAATATTAACATAAATAAAAAATTAGTTGCTAATGCATATTATCATGAAGGATATTGTGGTCATTTTCATATTATGATATTTTAATATTAAAATACATTTAAATAATCAGGAATAATCAACACATTTCACATATTGAAAAAATGAAAAAAATTGACAAAGAGTGTTAGTAACGAAAACTCACAAAATTGTAGCCGCGTGCTAATACATTAAACCTAAGGAGTGTCAGTGATATTTACTCTAATTAAAATATTATCCAATACATCTTATGTCATTATAATAAATGGATCACTTACTAGACCAATTTAATCATAATTTAAAATATATATAATTATTATATTTTAAAAAAATTATAATTCAAATTCAAGTTAGTCCTGGTGGTTCAATTCAAGTTTAACTCTAATTAAATTTGAATTGAAATTCTCAAACTTAGTCTCAAGTCCCAACTCTAATTGTAAAAATAATTTTTGTAAAATATGGAGTTGGATTGAATTAGCTCGGTCAAGTTGCATCCTTGTTATGAGATTTGTACAGTGAGAACAAGGATTTTAACATTAGGATGAGTCACTTTATCCAATTTATGCTAAATATTAATCAATACAATCTTGCATTTCTTGACTAGAAAAAAAAAAAAAAATGAAAAACTTGTACTACCAGTAAGCGGGGGACTCAGTGAATTATAAATTGTTCTAATTGAAAAATATTAGTAGTCTCCCGCTCTCTCTCTCTCTTCATTTCTAGGGCACATTTTCTGGTTACAGAAACTGATTGTAAATTGTTCTAATTGAAAACGATTAGCTCTCTCTCTCTCCATATATATAACATACACATTTCTAGGGTACATTTTCTGGTTACAGAAAGGATTGTTCATGGAGGACACTCCTGTACCTCCAGAAACAGCGCTTCGCCGCTCGGTTAATTTCTAGCTCTTACTTAGCTTTGCTTGATTATCTATCCACTTTACATGCTTAGCTCTTAACCTATTTTATCTGTTATTTCGTTAACAGAAACGGCCTAGGGCTCAGATTGCTGGGACTGGTCAACCGACCAAGACGAATGGTACGGGCAGAGAGAACCCCGAAAGGACCGGCGACCGCACTGATCAAACCCCTAATGAGCCGGAGCAAGAGGAACCTTTTGATGATTTCGTCGAACCTCAGTCCAAAGCTAAGCGGAACCGGACTTCGGAAGGGGATTCGGCAGTGGCAAGGAAAGACGGGCTAAGCTTGATTGGTAAATCAACTTTTGAATTCTGCAGTTTCGAGTACCAGTAAACAACTATAGGTGTTGTATATATATATATATGTTAAAAAACTATGGAATTTTATGATTTTGTTACTGGATGATATTATTGAACTAAGTATGACAGAACTGCGCAGAATTGCGTTGGAGAATTTTGGAAGACTCATTGGTAAATTAGTCTTAGAATTCTGCAGTTTTGAGTGCCCGACCATTTTTTTTCTTTAAAAAATTAATGGAATTTTATGAATTCGTCAGTTGATGATGTTAAAGAATATAGTCTGGACAGAATCAGACAGAATTGCCTTCGAAATTTTGATAAGACTCATTGGGAACATTTTACTATGATAATTAACACCTTGGGGCCTGTCTGATTACATATAGAATTTGGTTTAATTTAGTACTTTAGTTAATTTCTGGGTTATGTGCCAAATTGTACTGTTCAAATGGTTCATGTCTTAACTGGTTTTTTATTAATTACCCATTCATTGTTCACAATTTTATTTTTTCATGTTTCTAGGGTATTTTTATAAAATTACTTGTAGCGGGATTATTACTGCATAGATGTGTGCAACGACCTTGTGAAAGTATGCAAATGGATGATTTCAATTCAACGAGAATTATGGGTAGTTTGAACTACTTTGTCACGGAGACCTGGCAATTTTAGTTTCAAATCTGCTGAACTAACCATCTAAGCAACTTGTAAAATTGTATCATTGTGATCTATAATGATTGAGATTTATGCATGAGTATGGGAATTGGTTTTCGAGTGTTAGGTCTGCAGTTCTTTATTAATAAAATGCATCATCGAGTGTGTCCTGCGATGAGCTATAAACAGGCATGATGGTTTGGGACATGGGGTGGGTAAGGTTGCAAGTACACTAGCCTATTCTCTAGGCTATGGGAGTGTATCGAAAACAAACTCAACAAAGCATGATCGGTGCTAGTATTTCTGGCAAGCAAATTGAATGTTTGAAATATACAGACTGTAAATCCAAATTACAAAATGCATCTTGGTTCATATCTAGGTTGGAATTCAATATGGTGGCGGGCTAGTGCAAGCCTGATTATAATATCAAGAGTGGAAAAGGTTTCACATGATGTGTTCCATGACCAAACACAACCTTTCCTTGGGTTTTAATTGCTCAACCCTTGTCCAGTTTAGGTCTATTGGCTAGGCGAATAAATACTATCCTTTCAAATCTTGTCTACTTTGTTTACTCTGATGTTTCTAGTTTCTACTATGATGTCCAAGACAACACATACTTGTGAGGATGCTTTTTTTGGAAAAACCGTTTTAAAAACAAACATTCTTGTAAGAAGTGAAATTGAGATTTTAGTTTCCAATTTTACATGATGATTTACATTAAGCAATATTTGAAACACTTGGTGTTTGGGCCTCTCATAGTTGTCAAAGGTGCGCCTCAGGCTTAAGGCTCCTCAAGGCTCAATAGTTGCGCCTGGACCAAGGTTAGGCCAGACCCCTCAATCAGGTGTGCGCCTTTGCATCTGAAGCCCCAGGCGCAAGTCGCGCCTAATATAAAACACTTATTTTTTTTCCCTTATTGTTATTGTTATGTTGTGCTCGAATTTTGTCTCGACTCGGGTCGCATTGCTACCCAGCCTTCGGAAAAAAATTTATGACTCGTTTTTCACTTGCGAGTTTTGGACCTGGATTGGGATTTTCTTGTAACCTGATATATAAGGGCATCTAAGGGTTTGAAGTGAGTAAAGGAAAACATTGAAAACGCAGAAAGAGAGAGAGAGAGAGCGAGAGCTAGGGTTTGGGGTTGGAATTGTATAATCTTCTGATTTTCTCATAGTGAAATCTTTCACCGGATCTTCGCTGTGGACGTAGGCACATTGCCGAACCATGTAAATTCCTGTGTTCTATGTGTTATGCTTGTTTTATTTTGTGTCGTATTTCATGATTGTGCTTGGTTCGCGACATTTTTTCACAACAGTTAGCATGTGATGTATTTTTTGTGTTACGGTGGACTCTAACCATATAATACAGTACCAGTAAAAGAAATAAAAAAGGGTTGATCGATAGATTTGACACAATCAATCGATTTAAGGCTTTCTGAAAGTTAATACATAGTGGGATGAGTTCTTCGACAACTCTTTTTTTTAATTATCACAAAAAACATAGAAGATCTTGAAATTGGAATATTATGTATTCTCCTTTTGTGGTTTGATGTTCTCATGCTTTTGGCTAAATGGTAGTTTGAGACTGTTGAGCAACTGTTGCTGCTAGCTTTGTATTATTGGCTACAAAATTTTTTTTTTTTTTAACTTGCGCCTCGTTTTAGTAAGGCACACGCCTCGCTTTTCGCCTTGCGCCTCATGTTCCAGGAGGCCTTAGCGTCTTTGTGCGCCTTGAGCCTCTAACCTCTTATCTTCTTTGTAATTGTTAATGGTGCTTTTATATGCTGTTTAACTCAGCAAAGGCATGTATCCTGTGTACTAGGGACCTTTTATCTTTTATTACATAAAACAAATATAAAGTGCTAATGTATTATATTTGTATAATGGACCCTTGTTTGTTTAGATATTTGATACCTTATCCTGAATGTGACAAAAACGTTATTTTTTTTCTTCTTTTAAATCTTTTTTGGGATAAGAGTTGGTTGGGATTTTTCAACCCAAACCTAAAATCACAGATGTGTTTCTAATAGTTCATGTCAATCTTATTTCATCTCCATGTTATGTATACTGCCAAGAGTAGACTCACTTTTGCCGTTCAAATTTTCTTATCTAAAGTTGAGTAGTTAAATTTGTATGGATATGCAGAGGTTATCAAATGTAATGGGAAACTTATTCCTGAAGTGGTTAAGTTTTGGGTTGAACGATATGAGAGGGATAAAAAACCTGCAACAGTTGAACTCTTGATGATGCTGTTTGAGGTAATCTGACATTTTGTTTTCAGAAACTCTCTTTTGCCACTGCATGTTCTTTAAGATTTCTGCACTGAAAGATCACACATTCACACCCTAAAATATCCATTGCATATCTTACAATTGTACAGGCATGTGGTGCAAAGTATCATTTACAGGGAGATTTCCTGGACGAGACTGATGTTGATGATGTAGTAGTTGCTCTTGTCAATCTGGCTAGGAGAGTATCCTCTTGTTAGTTGTTTAAATATGTTTACTTTATATTCCTTTCTTTATTGAATTATATTCTCACAATCAATTCATGGAATTGTTGTGCAATAACCAAATGTCCTAAACTCTTTTAGTTTATGCGTCACCATATATTCCTGTAGTTTTGGCTTAACACCAATGAAATCATAGGGCGAAGTTGAAGATTATCAAAATTCAAAAAAAAAGGAGTTCAAGAATTTCAAAGATAACCTTGTTTCTTTCTGGGACAATTTGGTCTCTGAGTGTCGAAATGGACCGTTATTTGATCACGACTTGTTTGACAAATGCATGGATTATATAATTGCACTGTCATGGTTAGTGTTAATTGTTATCAACTTCTCAAAATATTTAAATTTTTTTGAAGTGGCCTAGTCTGATTAATCTGCTTGGTGCATACATGTGTTTCAGCACTCCTCCAAGAGTTTATCGTCAGGTTGCTTCATTGACGGGACTCCAGCTTGTCACATCCTTCATAAATGTTGCTAAAATGCTTGGTGCACAGCGAGAAACTACACAGCGACAGTTAGATGCTGAAAAAAAGAAACAAAGTGAGGGGCCACGTGCAGAATCACTAAACAAAAGATTGATGACGACTCATAAAAATATAAATGTTATAGAGGAGATGATGCGCAAAATATTTACTGGGTAAGATTTTCTCACTTAATATTATTTTATAAAAAATTAAGGAAAGAAATTTTTTGTCGAGAAAGTTTATGTCCTCTCAACATTTTTTTTTCCCATTTCATGATTATAATTTAAAAGCTTTAAACTTATCCGGTGTGTTTCTTGTTAAAGGTTATTTGTGCATCGCTACCGAGACATTGATCCTGAAATTCGTACGTCGTGCATAGAGTCCCTTGGTGTGTGGATTCTTTCATACCCATCACTGTTCTTGCAGGATCTGTACTTAAAGTATCTTGGATGGACGCTGAATGACAAAGTGAGATGTAAATCTAAAATGAGTTTTTATTTTAATTTGCATTTTTTGTACTGCTCAAGTTTTAGAAATCTAACTCTCTTTTGTTTATGAAGAGTGCTGGAGTAAGAAAAGCTTCCATCCTTGCATTGCAAAATCTTTATGAGGTGGATGATAATGTGCCATCTCTCGGTCTTTTTACCGAAAGATTTTCTAACAGGATGATTGAGCTTGCTGATGACATTGATATTTCTGTGGCTGTATGTGCTGTGGGACTTGTAAAACAACTACTCAGGTATGTACTAGTTATTAACCTTTAGGAATTTTTTTTGGCATCTTAATAATTCTTGGTGACTGTTAATTATAAAATTTGCATGATAACGGGCCTTGTGGTACCTTGCAGACATCAGCTTCTACCTGATGAGGACTTAGGTCCTCTATATGATTTACTGATTGATGATCCCCCAGATATCAGGCGTGCCATTGGGTCACTAGTACATGATCACTTGATTGCACAAAAATTTAATAGTTCCCAATCTCGTTCTGGAGGTTTCTTCTGACTTTGTTGTACCATGTGTGCACTATGCTTTGTCAATTAGGCACTCATGTTCATAAAATTCTCATTTCAGGTGATGATACTGATTCTTCAGAGGTTCATCTTGGTCGAATGTTGCAAATACTAAGAGAGTTTTCAACTGATCAAATTCTAAGTACCTATGTCATTGATGATGTGTGGGAGTACATGGGTGCCATGAAAGTATGTTGTTATAGCTTCTTGAAGTTTAGGGCTGCAACTTGGGCAGGATGAAAATATCCCAGCTCAATCCCAATCCAATCAAATAGGAAAATAAGGCTGGGCTTGGGTTGAAAAACAATTTCTGCCCTCAGCTTAGGCTGCATAGGACTTCAAGCATTGGGCAAGCTGAACCAATTGAACCTGTACTAATGTACGCATATACAAATTACAACTGATATGATTATGTTCGTTTATGTATAAATATAAAACCATTAACAATAGTTAGTTAGATAAAAGGCTCTAACTTTCTGGTTGATGTATTTCTTTTACACCATTAATGCTATTTTTATTTTGCAACTGGATTTTTGAAAGTTTTGTTTATTTTTCAGTTGATAAAAAGTTATTCTCAGCTTCATTTTATAATGAACATTCTAAAAAATAAATTTTAAAAAAACTTGTGGGATATATGAGAAAGGTACTTGATTCAGACTTGCCAACATAGCTTAATTCTATCCAGACTCTGTTTATGTTACCTACCGGAAAGAAAAAGAAAAGAAAAAATCTCATGTTCAAGTTGAGTGACCTGTAAATGAGAGAGGGCAAGGCTATGGTGACTATTACAAGTCTCAGGATTGAGCTGGGTTTTTTTCTTCAAATCTCTCTTGTTGCAGCCCCATCAACCATGAATCTTGAAATTTTCTGAATGCTGGTGATGTTTTCATTTAGATAAGATATTACACTCAATAATAGAAGTGGTGAAAAGAGAGAGGAGGAAATAGGATGGAATAGTCTTAATTTCCCTTTTCATTGCTTTTGTTTTCTGATGGTAGTTCATATTTCCCTCACAGGATTGGAAGTGTATTATCTCTATGCTCCTCGATGCTAACCCGATGATTGAGCTTACTGATGAGGATGCAACAAATTTGATTCGACTTCTCTGTGCATCTGTCAAAAAGGCAGTGGGAGAAAGAATTGTTCCTGCTTCTGACAATCGAAAACAGTATTACAGTAAAGCTCAAAGGGTGAGTACGTGCTCAGTTTTATTGCCTTCTTTTCCCCCAGTTTGGCCAAAATGTTCCTTTTAGTTGCAATGTAATATCTGCTGAATTGCTGCTTCTAATTTTACCTTTCCTATACTGATGACTCGATATGCCTCATTAGATGAAGCTTCAGGTAGTGTTTATGAATTAATTGAACTGTTGAAATCTCATCTTATGCGTCAGGTGTTGGTCTGATCATTATTTCTTTCTTGGGAAATTTCTTCATGTGAGTGTTCTTTTCTGTTTTTCAAATTAATAATCGACCACTTCTATGCTAGAGATGTTGTCTTATATTTTAGATACACTTTGCCTAGTCAGCTTTTGCATTGCCATAATCTAACATTGGGGTGCTTCAGACTGATTCAGGTAAGTTCCAACCAAGAACCAAATGTCTCAATTTGTTAACAGGGACAAATTAGTTAGTCAAAGAACTACCAAACTGACCCAAGAGGAGTCTGGTAGTTTCAGGTTTGTTTTGATTGGAGATGCTTTCAAGGAGGTGGATCATGACTTACTGATCCCATTTACAATGTCTGTTTCTATTGGGAAAAAGGTTAAAGAGAAATAGGAGTAATAGAAGAAGAAAAAGATGGTGGCCTTAGTTTGAGCCTGAAGTTTTGTTAAATTTGGCCCTATAATAAATGACGGAGGTTTGATTCCGTTTGACATGATCCCAAACTTAGATCTGCATGTGCAAGAAAACCTTAAACTGGTCAGTTGTTAAAGAGGAGTCTTGCGTTTGCATTAAAACCCTAATTGAAGCTTAAATATTTTTGGGGTTTGAGAGGAACTTCCATTGGCATTGAAACCATAATTTCTGTTAATAAATCAAAGTCTTCTGTAATTGTTTTCCTCTAAGTGTAGCAGGGCCTACACGGGTGTATGGCAGTGCCATTGTATATGTGGATTTCTTTAGGTATGTGCCATCTTACACAGAGGGTTGGTTCTTTGGCTAGGTCTGGGGATTATAAAAATGCTAGAGATCCAATAGATTGACCAGGCTGGCCAAAGCCTATCAGACTTATGCTTGGCTCAAGACCGGCTCTGGCCTGATTAATGAATGAAGGGCCTGGGCCCAAGTCTGAAGCCTGCCTCGGTAGGTCCTGTCAATGGATTCATAATAGCTTGGCCACTTGTTATATTGTGCTTATTTTTATTGAATCATATTAAAAATGGAGCCAATTCTTTTGGTAGGCAAGTCAAATGCACTCATTTGTCCCACTGAGGACTTGAACCTAAGAAGTCTAGAATTCAAACCTCAAACTTTATACTACAATTCATTTAATAAAAAAATAAAACCAGGCAAACCCCAGACTGGCCCAATGGCTCAAAGCCTACTGGCCCTACCTGGCTATTATCTGGGGTTTGAGTTATGACCCGTTGACATGGTCGAGACCTGTTGGGGCCGTGGGCTTGGAGCCTTGGACCTCAAATATTCTGCCTGGCCGGCCCATTTAAAATTCCCAGTTGTACCTAGCAACCTAGTTAGGGGTGGCAATTTGGCCCGCCCCGCCCCTAATGGGATGGGTATGGGGAGACATTATTCAGAAAAGGGGCGGGTTTGGGTTAAATATGTTGAACCCAAAGCAGGTTTGGGGTGGTCGGGTTTTTGAATCTCCCTTGTTAAATGTTTATATTACTTAAATATCTTTGTGTGTATATATACACACACATCTCTTAAGTTAGGGTTCTCAATTCTCTCTTAAGCTCTAGCCCACATCCACCCCACTCATTTACTCCATCAGTTCTCCCTCTTCGACAATCTGAAGGTATCGCATGTACCCATCAGTTCTCTCTCTCACTATCTGGCAATCTCTCTCACTGTTCGGCGATCGGCAATCTCAAGTTTACAGATTGTTGACGGTAGAAGATGGATCACACCATGGCAAACAATCGTCCGATCGGCAATCTCAAACAATGTCAAGATTTCTTTGTTAGGGCTATCTTTGTATGATCCACTTGATTCCAACTTAAGTACTGTAATTTTTTTTTCTTTCGATCTATGTAATATGGTGCATTGATAAATATATGTATATGCAAGCACATAGTTGTATACTTGTACATATATATACAAATTTTCAGTGTATATAATATGAGAATAGGATTTTTTGCTACTTGTGAAAATAGGAAAATAGCTAGGTTTTCATCCGTTAAACAGGGTGGGGCGGGATGAGTACGGGTTTCTTTGACGCCTATTATAAACGGGGACGGTATTCCCATCTCATACCTGTGACGGGTATGGAAGATGTTTACCTATTAGGGTTGGGGTCGGGGAAAGGGCGCCCCGTTCCATACTCACTCCGATGCCAACTTGCCATCCCTAAACCTAGTGCCGAACCATTTCAGATGTGTTTTATATTTTATACTTGTTAGAATAATATTTGTATGTTGGTAAATTCCATTCCAAGTTTTGGTTGCTAAGGTGTAAATAAAATGTTTGAATAAGGCCAATGAACCATTAGCCCAGTGGTATAACCTCCCTACCTTCAAATAGGAGGGGAGGGGTTCAACCCCTGGCGTGGGCAAAGTGTGCGTGAGTACTCACTTACCTGAGGAAAAAAAAAGTTTGAATATGTCGATGCCGGACACTTCGCCAAGATTCGTTTGTGAAGACTGAGATATAGACACGGAAGCTACTTCATAATATCTTCACAAATTGTTCCATGATGCTCAATCACTATAGGCAAAGGCAAGAAGGACCTTAGGATCTAGGTTGGTAACAGACTTGGATAGATTGGACATTTTTTTTGAAGGGAAAAATGTTAAAGTGAAAATTGGATAGATTGGACTTTACCTGGGCCTTAGGTTGGTACTTAATTGAATTATGAAAAGGGTTCTTGGAAAAATAAATGAGTCTGGAAACAGAGGTAAATTGTACCAGTTGAGCCTTTTCTGTACCGGTACATGAGCTTACTAGTTTTAATATAATGTTTTCCAGATTCAAGCTGTACTGGTACAACAAGGTTCTGCTTCAATTTTATTTCGGACAAATTGCACTTGTACTGTTTGGGGGTTTCCTTGTACCGGTAGAATGGAACACTGGGCTTATAATGTTTTTATCTAGAATACTATTATACTGGTAGAATATTTTGCTGCACAGGTACAATGTGATGCAGAAGCCTATTTTCACAAAGATTATAATTCTCTTTAGACTCCAATTAGTGAATTGTCTTGGGAGCTATAAATACAAGTTTTCTGGGATATTTAAGTGTGGAAAAATTTCAGAGATTTGAGAGCAAACTTAGATATTCAAACACTCTAGTTTTTCTTGTTTTAGAGAGCTTTCAACTTTCACAGTAGAAAATTTTATACGTACCCCATGTATACTTGTGACTGAGTTGAGAGCATGGAGCTTTTTTTATTTTGATTTAATTCAACGGCGTTCATCTTCAAAACTTGCTCATCTACGTTTTTCTTCTTGGATCACTATGAAGAGAATAGATTGTTCGTGGAGCAATCACGTTTTACGTCAGCAGCTTGTTTGTAAGATTGTGGGAGTGAGTCTCAAATCTGCAGCAACTGGGCTCGACTGTGTTCGTGTTGGTAACCAGGAGTGAATCTGAGACGGTCAACAACTAGGTCTTGGCAAAGGTGATTTGAGCATAAGTCTGAGTCAGAGTTGGTGAAACAATGCTTCGAGATAGTGGATCGCTTTACTCTAGACTGTCTACAGGAACCATCAGATAAAACTAACTCAACTAACCATTTCCGCATAGCACAACTCACAATATTGCACTGAATATGATTTGAAACTACACCTAACCAACCGAAGAACGCTCAGGTTGGTTCAAAACTCAGCTTTGAGTCTTTGACCGAACCAAATTGCATCCCTATATCTTGAATGTTTTCTTTGGATTTAATGTTTACCTAGTGTTCACTCAATGGGGCATATCTGAAGAAAGGTTTAAGTGCTATATCTGTTACAATTTTCAGGAAATGGTTGAAAATAGTAGGCGGGATGTAACTGTCTCTATGATGAAGAACTACCCACAGCTCCTACGCAAATTCATGGCTGACAAAGCAAAAATACCTTCTCTAGTTGAGATTATTGTTTACATGAACCTTGAACTTTATTCTTTGAAGAGACAGGAGCAGGTTGGTAACGAAATTTTCTCAATGCAAGTTATTTAATATGGTATACAGCCTAGACAGAAAGTGATGCTCCTGTTTTCGTGCCTTCTCAGAATTTCAGAACCGTTCTTCAGCTCATGAGAGAGGCATTTTTTAAACATGGTGAGAAGGACGCTCTGAGATCTTGTGTGAAGGCTATCAGTTTCTGTTCTACTGAGAGTAAAGGAGAATTACAAGATTTTGCCCAAAGCAAATTGAAGGAACTTCAGGATGAGCTTATTGCTAAGCTTAAATCTGCAATAAAAGATGTAGAGGTATATATGCGTGCAAGTTGCAACAGTTTTTTTTTTTTGGCAAGGGGATATTTGACATTTTTTTTAATCTTGCAGGATAATGATGATGAATACTCGCTTCTTGTAAATTTGAAAAGGCTGTACGAACTTCAATTGTCAAGATCTGTATCTATGGAAAGCTTATATGAAGACTTCTCTATGATTCTTCAAAGTTTTAGAAACATGGATGATGAGGTCTGTGTTAAACCATCTGCAAGACACATATTTTTTGTTTTTTCTGCTGCTTGCATATGATATTGCTGCTCATGGTCATTCAGGTTGTCAGCTTTCTGCTTCTCAACATGTATTTGCATGTTGCCTGGTGCTTGCACTCTGTTATCAACAGTGAAACTGTGTCTGAAGCATCATTATCTTCCCTATTATCAAAGCGCACCACCTTGTTCAAGCAACTTGAGTACTTCCTGCAAATCCCTCCTGAAATTCAGGAAGAGGGTAAATGTGGAAATCAGCTAGCGTGCAGGGTAGGCATTCTTTGTGCTGATTTATTAAATTCTGCATCGCT
Source organism: Cornus controversa (assembly GCA_026545225.1). NCBI lineage: Eukaryota > Viridiplantae > Streptophyta > Magnoliopsida > Cornales > Cornaceae > Cornus > Cornus controversa. The sequence goes on along the minus strand of CM048847.1, from coordinate 48,273,602 downwards.
AGATATATGCAGAATGAAGCATTCTGTTGAAACACCTTCTGTTGAACTGTTTTAGAACAATTTTGTCTAATGAAATCTGTTTTTGTACCAAGGTTTGTACTATACTTGCAGAAGTTTGGTTTTTGTTCAGAAGGACAAATTTTGCCTCAACGAAACTGGAAAGTTTAGGTTATTGTCCTGACGAATCTATTCTGCAGAAGTTTTGGAAACTCTGTGAAAAACAGCTAAATGTTTCAGGTGATTAATTCCCTTGTTTCTCTATTAGCTAAAATTATGTGATATCTTGATTATAGGTTCATCTGATTTCTAACTCCGTAATTCATCAGAGTATCATAGAATGATGTTAATGTATTGAAAAAAAATTGCTGAATGATGGTAATCTTATAAAAAAGAAGATAATGATAGTCTGCTACTTCTTGTCTTAGTATGGCATCTAAACTCAACACTAATTATGTGGCTTACTAGGTCTGCATTGAGAATTGCTATGTGATTGGTTGAGCTTAGGTGATTGTTTCCTGATAGGAATGATTTCATAGATGCATTGGCCAAAATTTGACCTTTGTTCCCCAATTGAACCCAGCAAGCGATGGAGTGATTAGGATACGCAAAGTGAAAATTTAAACAACGGGTCAGAGAGTTGCTAAAAGGATGCTTAATGCCAATGATGTGTTACTAACTTACTATTAAGGTGGCCTAAAGTGGCAACTTCCCCTCATATTTGCCACATGTATATAGAAGTGTATGGGAATTAAATATAGACCGCCATCCACTATTCTCATGGTTGGTGAATATAGAGTTGCTGAAAAGATGCTTAAAGTCAATGATGTGTTACTAACTTACTAATAAGGTGGCCTAAAGTGGCAACTTCCCTCATATTTGCTACATGTATATAGAAGTGTTGTATGGGAATTAAATACTATATACCCCCATCCACTTTGGTCAGGGTTGGTGAATATAGGTGTTGGATGCAATAATGTGGGTTGTTCGTAGAAATGCCAACATATACTGTGGATGTCTTTGCCAAAGTTTTGTTACTTTTGTACATTATCTTTGCATATCGTTATTCATAAAATACCTGTTGAGATTAATTTTTTGGGTTGTACAAATATTGTATATAATTGCTTTATTTTAACATGATGCACAACACTTACTTTTAATGCTGTGCATTACATCGAATTCCTCTTTTTACATATCTACAGACGAGACAGAAGATGAAGACGTTAACAAAGAGTATGTTGAGGAGACAAATCGGGATGCCGTCATGATTGCTGCTGCTAAGCTGGTTGCTAATGATGTAATTCCTGGGGTAAGTCTACATTTGTCTTCTATTAAAAGTTTGGGAAGTGTCACTCTTTAACTAGGCAGAAACTTTTTGAGAATCCTTTATAGTAGAAAATTATCATCACATACTGTGGTTGAGAATGGTTGTATTGGAGACTGAACCTGGCAGATAGTTATTCACTAGCCAAATCTCATAATAAGATATGTCCCTACTTCAAAATATGCATTCTAGATATGCGTACTGTGTCTTTTATACCAATTAATTGCTAAATTGTCTTGTTTAATGTCAATTGTCAATGCAGGAGTATCTTGGCCCAGAGATCATTTCGCATTTTGTGATGCATGGAACTAGTGTGGCTGAGATTGTTAAGCATCTGATAGCCGTTCTAAAGAAAAAAGATGATGACGTCTCTAATTTATTTCTAGAATCATTGAAACGGGTAAACATCTGGTTATAGATGATTACTTTTTGTGCTTCTTTGGATACCTACAAATGTATATTACTAATAAAAGTGACTCAATTTTCTCCATATTTTTCACTTGGATCATTTCCTTCACATGTTGATGCTAATAGATCATCAGAGAAGGCAAAATATCTGTATGAACTATAGCTTCCATTTGATTTGGCTGGCTAACACCTGTAGTTTTGTGCTTTTTTTCACAATTCCAGAGATCTATATGGATATTGAGATTTTGTTTGTGTTGCGGCTCGTTAATCATAGTTTGATAGCATGATGTGGTGATATGAATGGGAGTATATACCAAATAGAATAAATTCCATTGGATGCCATGGTTTGAGATTTACTTTAAGATGGAAGGCGAAGTTTTAGAGAATATATTCAGGTCCTTTAGGATATGGTCACATATTGATATATGTTTTGCTCTTATTTCTAATACCAGTGAATAATTAAAAACTCCTTTATTGGGTTTGATTAGGCCTACTATCGGTATGTTGTTGGACTTTCCACAAGGAACGATGAATCCTTGGCTGGCAAGTTTTTACAAGAATGTAAAGATCTAGCTGCTCGGCTTTCTGGAACATTTGTGGGTGCTGCTCGAAACAAGCATAGATCAGATATTTTGAAAATCGTCAAGGACGGTATTGAGTATGCTTTTGTCAATGCTCCAAAGCAGCTGTCTTTCTTGGATGGCGCTGTGCTCCTTTTTGTATCCAAGCTTCCTACACCTGATGTCCTGGACATGTAAGGTTTTCCCTTTAGCTTTCTATAATTGTTATGATCTACTCTTCCAGAGAGTCAAGTGCTAATTCCTTCTTTCCAATAGCCTAAAGGATGTTCAAAAACGAACGGAGAATGTCAACACAGACGAAGATCCCAGTGGCTGGCGCCCTTATTACACATTTGTAGACACCTTACGTGAGAAGTATGCAAAAAATGAAGGTTTCCAAGGTACCGTCATACTTCCATTTTACCTATTTTGTTTTTTGGGTCAGTAATTGGTAATTTATCAGGCTTTTTCTTTGTTCTTGCCTATCTGACTTCTACTTCCCTCCCTTCCTCCCGCTCTCTCTTATATTCGCGGTTTTCCCTTTTCCTTTATTCTTTTCATTCACTTTTGATGGAAATTATATCCTGGCAGAACGTTGTTATAACCTGCCTTTTCTTTTTCCTCTTAACAAAGTACTAAAATATATTAAATCGTAAAAGCATTTCCAAGTTCCAACTTTGCAGCATTTATAAGATCAACGCAGGTTGTTCGCAACTTTTTATTCAGTATGAAGAGAAGCACTTCCATCACCTCAATTTTTTCATTTTATCCCATTTTTGGTTTTTCACTTTGTTTTCTTTTTTCTTTGGTGTGTCTTTGTTATTTAATTATTCAGGAAGAGGGGGGGGGGGTTTGGCTTTTTATCTCTTGTAAATGCATCCTTACATAACAACTAACACAATGAGAAGACATATCTGAATTAAAGCATTTTCTATCCTAGGATGCTTGCAATATTGATTATACTTTTTTTTCTTTAAATAAAAATTCCCATTCTTTCTGACTTTAATTTCACAGGATATGAACAGTTAAATTGTCAAATATTGATTTATATATATATATTTTGTTTAATATTTTTATTTCTTCTCTTTGTGTATTTAATGATTGGCCAAAAATAACCCTTTAGATTTTATATTTGTGATATGACTCATGGTTAATGTTGGTTTGAGTTGCAGATGAGAGAGATGGGGTGTCTGTAAAACGCCGAGGTCGTCCCCGTAAGAGGCAGAATTTACAGGGAAAGAAACTCTTTGATGAGCACAGTTCAAGTGAAGAAGAGGATGCAATCAGCGCATCTGACCAGGATGCTCAAGATGAAGAACGGCAAGAAGAGGAGGAAGAGGATGCTCCTTTGATACAATCACTGAGATCATCAGCTAAGCTTAGGTCATTGAGAGTTTCACGAGAGGAAAACAGAGGCCCGATGAGAGCAATGAATTCTGGACAAGCTGCAGAGAATTTGGCTGTTTCTAGAGTATCAGGTATGCATCATGATTACTGTATTTCATGTTTGACTTAGTCTCAGATTCTTTGCTTAAGATGAAGGCTCTGTACAATGTTTCAGTAGTTCAGCTTAATATGTCACTTGCTTGTCCTAGACTTTAGAATGTAGTACCTTTTTCACTTCAATTCATGATTTAGCAATTTATATTGTCCACATTCAAAGTGGGTCTTAATATATTTTTGGGGGCTCAGTTGTCCAATCACCAAAAAATTATTACCTATTAGATTATCAAATGTGAATGGAAAACCAAAAGACTTGCAAAGTTGATGTGAGGAAAACTTTCAGAATGCCTGTCCTCCGATTACATGAGTGGCTGTTGTGCTTTATTTTTTGTTAGCCATGAAAGAGTAATCTGAACGGGTTATCTTAATGCTTTGAATTTGAATATGTAGAATTTTTTTAACCGGTTGTAGAATTTCTTCTCTAATCATTCATGGGGGTGCAAAGTGCACTCTCATGGGTGGATGATGTCTTGATGCTTATTTTTCTATAATATGTTGCTGAAATAAAGAATGAATTGTGGCTTCTATTCTTAGCACAAGCTGGTGTTCACACGACTTCAACCAACTTTTTCTTGTGATATTAGCTGATTTGATTATCTGGAAGTTGTTGACTTCTACATCCAAAATGGCTGTGTTCTGAGGATGCCCTCAGTTTGAAGCTGCAGTGTAGAAGTCCCATTGAGTTATTTTCATTTGTTCATCATGGATGGAAATGTGGTTGTCGTTTATATTTTCCAGGTAGTCGGAGTCTTTGTGGATGCCATTTCAATGGCAAGGTTTATCCAGGAGAGATTGAGTCATTGACCTCAATGCTTGGACATCACTAGGGCTGTCAACTAGATTGGACTTTGAACCAAATCCGATCCGATTAATTGGATTTATTAAATGTTCTCTGATTTGTTGATCCTTAACTATTCAATCTGACTGATGCAATTACTAAGTGGACCACATGTGATGAAAGGTGGCCTAGTCTGTTAAGGGTCTGATAGCCGATTAGATATATTATATATTTCATATAAATCTCCAATATGAATATTCTCAACTCTTAGATCATTAAGGATCTAATAATCAATGTAGCATGTATATATACTTAGGGCCTGACTGGTTTCTTAAATCACTTTTGTCGCTGTTTCTAACTTTCAGCCTCACCCACTAACGTTCAATCCATGTTCACTCCTAACTACTCTCTACCAATTAGCCTAGTTGCTCTATCTCCGCCTCCTCCACCATCCCCGTGGCACTCAGTTGAGTGGTGTTGTGTAGTTGAGGACTTCTTTTGATTGGATGGTTAAAGACTGTAGTAGTTGAGAAGTGTGATATTAAAGACTCAGGTGCATTAATGAATTTTGGGTATAGGTTCCCCTTGTGCCACTCTTTGGGCATATAGGGTTTTCTTTGGTCCACTTAGGGGTAGCAATTTGGCCCATCCAGCTAGTGAAATTTTAAATCGGATAGGAACGGGTTTGGGTTAAATTATTTGAACCTGATTTGGGTTCGGGGCGGGGCTAGGTATACAATAATTACTCTCCGTCCTCGATTATATAACAGATTTACCTTTATGCCCTTGTTATATCTAGTATTTCATAATTACCCTTATATATATATATATATATATATATATATAGGGTTTTTCATTATCAAGAATCAGCCGCCCACACCCCTCTCCCATCCCACCCTCCTGCTTCCCCTCAATCGCTCCCTCTCCCTCTCCACCTTCATTGGCGATAACAATGGCTAGCTCCTCTCGTCTTACATAGAACATTTAATTTTGTCATCCTTCCCTCCCTCCGGGGACGACGACAAGGACAGCCTTGCTCCTCTCACATACAACTCCTCCTCTGGCTTCAACAATCATAAATTGAGCAACAATCTCATCTCTCTTCTTCGATTGGCCAATCATTTTGTATCTATATATATGTGTGTATAGATAATTGTACATGTAACTAGGGTTTGTACATATATAATTTTTTTGTCTTGTTAAAGACGGGGAGGGGGTTGTGAATCCAGTTTGTGAATGGGGATGGGATCTAAAGCTGAAACTGTCCCGGGTTCGAGACGGTTATGGGAAGAATTATGGTTAAACCCGCCCCGTTGCCGTTCCTAGTTCCACTCTTTATTTTCTCTCTCTTCCCGCTGAATCTAGTCCTGTTACAAACCTCGTCTTGTGTTAAAACATTAAGATTTTTTGTGGATATGCACATGTTAAGAAATGTTTTACATTTTGCAGGGGCTTCGAGCTAGTGGATGTTGACTTTAATGTGCGTGTTGAAGGTGCCGAGCCATATATTTTGCCATGAAGTGATCCGATGATGAGGCATAAGTTTTGCAATGAATTGATCCCTCCTTGCAACCTTAGAATTTGTGTCCAGCTTGGAAGTGTTGAAAATGGGTGATGTAAATTGTGGGTGAAGGTCTTGAATGGCAGCAGCATGAAGTGCTTTGGCATGATATTTGCTTCTTGGCCATGCATGTTAAAGTTAAACCGACCATGTAATTTGTTAGTTTTTTTTTTTTTTCAAATGTAATTTGTTAGTAATATACAAGTTGTTCAACAGATGTTTCCCTTGGGTTTTTTTCATAAGTGTATATATGTTGGTAAATTCGCATTTGCAACTCTCTTCATAATACTTGTATAAGTTCAAATTTTGGAGATCGTTACATGTTGACGTGGTAAGAAAGAATTTGAATTTGGAGAAGCAAATATAGACAAGCGATTGTGGATGCCCTAAGTTCAAATAGTTAATGAAGGGTCAAATTATCCTTTCTAAACAAGGTAATCCTATAATTTAATTACCTATTAAAAAAATCTTATCATTTAGTGCTCTTTTGAAAGACATTATCCTCATGCAGGAGGATAAGTGGGAGTTTGTAACATGATATAAGGTCAAAAATATCTTGTGGTCGTTGGCCATCATTTCTCAATTTAATTTCAAAGCAAAGACAAAATATATAAAACATTATCCTCATAATTACCTAGAAGCAGGATAGTATTCTACAGATGTTTGTTTCCTTGTTAGGGACGGTTGTTGAGTTGCACATTTGAATAGGAAACCAGTCAAATTAAACCAACCCCTCATGCCACCACATGATACAAAAATGTTGGGCAGGTTTGTGTAGAGTTACACACCAATGAATGTTAAGATATACATCTTAGACCAAAATTCACTCATTCGAAATGAATAGACCTCACCCCCAAGTTTCAAATTTGGAAAACTGAAACAAACAAACACACAACATCCTCTCAATGCAACCATTGAAGCTTAATAAGAATATAAACCCTAGACTAAAATCCGTGCATTGAAATGAATAAACATTCCATTGCCAATTCAATTCGTTTAGAAATCTTTTTCTCCGGAAAAGGAAGAAGAAATAAAGTACAGGAATAATCATCTTATCACCCCGAGATACTTTCAAACGCATTAATGTATATAACTTGAATTTCTAAAACTACACCAATTTAAGAGAATCAGTATTATGTGCATTCCACACTGGGCCACCAAAGAAAACATGTTAAACAGAACTAATAGTTCCTCAGTCAAAACAGTATATCTGGTTTATTATGGGAGATTGAGAAGTCATTAAATAAAAATTAGTAGTTCCCGTGAGCGTAAAGGTGAACCAAGGAAAAGCTTAATCCACAATTACAACAGTATGGGATCAACAGGTGTTTTTGAACTTTTTCCTGGCAACGGAAGCAACTCACACTAGTGCAGTGCCAGAAGCCTGCCGAGTGAGTATTGCCTGCCTGAAACCCTCATCAAGACTTGTATCCTGCAATCTCTCACTCATCCAACAGAGGCCAGGTTTCTATCAGGCAGGGCAGGTCGATCTCTCCTATCAAGTGTTTCCATTTCCAAACAGCTCTAAAGTAGGCTATTTATACATATTGTTTCAATCTTGGCAACTGCGACGCTAAAATACATCTGAGCAAGTAGATAGCTTATTCATCAGAGGCTCACATTCATTTAAGTAGAAGTTCAAATGAAGATTTGCTGACATAGCTTATTCTATTTATATTTATGATTTGAACTTCATTAAAATAACAAGCACATAAATTATGCATGTATATATGTACCACCTTATATTACCATTAGAGCTGTTCTCATATTCCAAGTCATTCTTTTGTGTAACTAATTTTTCAAGTCATTCTTTTGTGTGAATGAAAAGAAATCAGCAAAGACAGCCTAAATCTGTGAATCCCCTTACTTCATGGCAAGACAGAGAAAGAACCTGAAGCAGAAGAGGTGGTGGTACCAACACAGATCAAATTGCTAGAGCTGTTCCCGTTGAAGAAGCCAAATTGTTCTTGCAACAGGTCATTGTTTTTAATCTTCTCCAGTTTTTACTGTCTTGTGAAATCTAATCTAACTTATCTTCCCTGTTGTTTAATTAGCCAACATAGGCACTTGGTTGAGCACAAATTTTGCAGTGTCATCCTGGCATTTCGAATCTTGAGTGGGCCATTAAAACATTTCAAGTTCTAAAACAGGTTTCCCATGTAAAAAATGGGTGATGTCATCATGCCAAACCACACTAGTAATGCAGATAGACAGATAACTAAGAACAGCCATAGTACACAAGAATGTTTGCATAAAGAGAGAACATCACAGAACAGCTAAAGAGAAGCATATTTGATTGACAACAAAAACATCTTGGGCATTTCTTCACTTCATAACAAAATTTCCTTCATAAAAGAAACAAATATAAGAGGAACAAGTGTAGATCATGATAAACTTCTCTCATCTTGAAAGTTACCCAAGTAAACAAACAATGAAGAAATCTACCCGGTAAATAATAGAGAAACTCTTACATTTCATCTCCTTCCAGCAATTCTCAGTAAGGGAGAAATTATGCCCTGTATCTCTTGCAAGGACTCTTGTATTCTTAGCTCCTCCTCAACCGATCGCTTTAGATTTCTAATATGGCCTTTCAAATTATCAGAAGCTCTAACATCTTCAGCCCGCATTTCAACAACTTTCTTGGCCAACGCTATCAACAATCGGGCATGGGTAGGCATTGTTGAGTACCTTTGCAGAAACTCCAATAACAACCCAAGCTCCTCTATGTCCAAATTCGAAACACATCTCATCAACTTCTTCCTCGCCACCAACTCCTCCATTACAGCCACCACATTCTCCGGATTCTTCCCTCTTAAGGCAGACACAAAAGCTTCCTTGTGCCTGAACTTCTTCAACAACTTATCATGCTCAGCTAATTTCACCCTTTTCGGCCTCAGAATCAAGTAATCGCCTTTAGAAGGCTTCTCATTTTGGCCTCTATGGAAGTATCGAAAGTATGAAGGCCTTAAAACCCGCTTCTGAGGCTCCTCCACAGAACCCAAACCCACAAATTCCCCCAACTCAGAACTCACATCTTCCTTCACTTTCCTCTTCCCAGCATATATGGTGCCATTAGACGTACCGATTACCCTTGTCAAACAATCCGGTGAGAACCCAATCGATAAAAGAGGCGCCGGAAACCTCATCGTATGAGTAACCTTAAACTTTGCATAATCGAAAACCTTCATATATCCATCCAATGACACACTCAAAATCCTATTCTCCTGAGCTGCCTCACCATTGTCCTTCCCAATCTTCCCCACACAGATCGAAGTCACAGTCTTGTTATGACTCTCCATTGAATACAGTAACTTCCCTCCGGCGATCAGATCCCAAATTTTCACACAATTCCCACCGGCAGTTGCAATTAGCCCTCCGGATGGCAAAAAGATTGCATCTTCAACCGGCTTCCCATGATTGACCTCCATCACCGAACTCGAACCTGAAGTCCTAACATCCCAAACCCTAACTGTGTGATCATAGGAACCCGTAACGAACATGTCATCGCTAGCGGGCGAGCTGTCGCCGCATCGAACGTAATCTTTGTGCCCTAGAAGTTCACTAATCTGGGTTTCGGACGCAACGTCCCAGTACTTGACAACGGAATCATCGCCGCCGGAGAAGAGGTGGAGCTTATCGAGGCGGGGGTAGCGGACGAGGTGGACGGGGCGAGAGTGGCCGCGGAGTTGGCGGAGAGGGGAGCGGGTCTTGATGTCGAAGACCTGGACGAGGCCTGAGAGGGATCCAGCAGCGAGGAGGCGGCCGTCGGAGCGGAAGGAGGCGGATGTGGCGGTGTCGGAGAAGGCGGAGATGGTGGATTTGGGCTCGAGGGTTTGGGCGGAGAAGATGGTGACGGTGGCGGAGTGGGTGGCGGCGAAGTGGTGAGGAGTTGTTGGGGAGAAGCATAGAGAGGTGATGGAGGAGATTAGGGTTTGGATGGGTTGAGGCTTGAATGATTTCCAGTACTTTGATTCTGGAGATATTGAGGATTTTGAGGAAGTGGGTTTGAGTTTTGGTGTTACAGGGAAGAGTTTGGCGATGCCTCTTCCAGACTGTGACTCGTCTTCCGGCTTGATCTTGGCTATCAGTTGGTCCGCCATTGAAGGAGCTAAAGACTGGTAAATGTGAGAGCGAGGGTTTAGGGTTTTGGGATATTTCTATAGTGTAGTTGGCTACTGTATGAATGTGTGCTGGGTACAGGTGATGGGTCGGGCCTATCGGGTAAGAGTAAGGACGCTTCTATTCAAGTCGGACCCTTAATAAATCAAGGCTTATTTAGCATTTTTTAAAAAATAATGCCAAATTGCCAATAGGCTAGTGAAACTTATCATATGATGATGCAAATTTGAATTACGTGACATAAAGTAAATGTAAAATTCTCAAAGTATTCTTCAGTCGTTTTTTCTAAGTAATTCTACGATACTTCGATGATTTAAGTTAAATGTAAAAATTTTAACAGTGATAAAATTCTTTTTTTCATTATTATAATAAATCATAAAAAGAAAAATTTTATTAATAATTTCTTAAATTTAGTATAATAATTTCCGTTTTCTCTCTCTCTCAAACATGGCATCATCTTTGAAGGCATATTAAAAAGATAATTCGTATTTGGTTTTGAGAAAAACTATTTTAAAGACAATAAATTCTACTAAGGTTCTTCAATAGGTCTTACTTTCCAATTTTTTCTTTATTATAATAATATTAAAATAAAAATTAAATCTTGTGATTATAATCTAAGCACAATTTCTTGTTTAAATATTTTAAAATGTTCAAATTTTATTGTATTTAATATATATTTTTTCTTTTTATAACTTTAGTAATAAAATAATTAGTATTTTTTTAAAGAAAAATAGTCGATTTTTTAAATGAAAAGAAATAATAATATTTTATTTAACTTTATGGTATGTATAGTCTTTTGGGAAATAGTTTTTTAAAGTTATAATGTAATTTTTGTGCAAGTGGTTGTCTTACTTAATTTTAATTAATTAATTATAATTTAAATTCATAATCTAGTATATTTGTTATTTCACTTAAACTTAAACATAAGAAAAAAAAATTTTAATTTAGAAAAGCTACTGATGAACTAAAAATCAAATATAGTAAAATTATAAATTATAAAAAGTAAAGCTTGAAATTTGAAATATTAAAAATTAGTAAAAAAATATTTATCCCAAGCAAAACTTACTATTTTTACAGAGTTTTTTTTACTGAATTTTTTTTTTTGTCTAAGTTTAAAAAGTAAACAAACAACATAAATAAAAATATATACATATTTTTTTGTGGTGGAATGTAAATTAAACTTGATCAACTTAAATGATCACGCACACGGTGAACTTATTAGGTTAGTTGGAACATTTAAAATTCGAAAACTCGACTTAATTTGCTTCAAGAATATCAATTGTTTAATTAGCTAGATCATGTTAATGTGTTGAGAGGTCATTATTTTAACACTTTTTAAATTGGAATCTCTTTTGTTCTTGGACTTGTCACAGTCGAGGCCCTCTGAAGATGTTAATCTAGGAAACTTGATTTATATATCATATTAATAAAATGTTAGTATAGGAGATTAATGTCAGTCTGCAATGTTAATATAAGAAATTTTACTCTTTTGCAAAAAAGATAAAGAAAATAAAAATAAAATTTGTGTAATAATGACGCAGTACAATTCGAGAGAAGAGGTTGTGAATCTATATATCAATACACTTTATTAATTTTTTAAATAAATGCACTCCAAATACTGATTTTAGAGTGTAATATAAGAACCGATTCCACATTATTGTTCATTTTCTAATATTTATATCAGTGAAAGTCATTAGCTTCCGGCAGTAATGATTAATGAATGCACATACATGACTGGTTTTTATTTTGCATAAATAAAAGCACATAAGCAGGTAGTCACGCTTCAGTTAGATTTTAGTAAAAATTCTTCGGTAAACGTGTCAGATTTGTATTAAAAATAACTCTAAAAAAAAATGTGTATTGTCATGTCAGGCAAGTTTTTGACTTATTTATTAAACAAATTAAGCCAATATCGTTATCGGTTTAATAATTGAGTCGTACATATGTTCAGATATTTTTAATACAAATAATAATTGTATTGTGTTTGATTTTTTTTTTTTTTTTAACAACTGCAATTGTTTCTTTTAACAAGTGCAATTGTATTATGTTTGTATCAACTCATATAACATAATATCACAAACATGAAATAGGAATTTTCACCCTCTTACTCCCAATCATTACACTAGTTAAATGAGAGAGAGAGAGAGATGCAATGTAAGTCATGACTGATTGATCTATCTAGAAATGCTACAAGTATTAACCTACCACTGTTCGGGGCTCGTCATATGATGGGTTTTACACTTTGATCACCACAAATTTTGCTACAGGTGGTGAGTGATGTATTTTTTTAATCTCTCTACGCGCACTCTCTCTTTACTCTCTCACATTTATAGTTATATATATATTTTAAATATATAATAATAATAATAATAATAATAATAATAATAATAAAGTGGATAGCAAGAGAGTGAACGTGGCATGATTATTCAAATAAAGTGGATAACCACGTCAGCAAACTTTATCAAAATTTTCTTACGTAACTATCCAGCGGAAAACTCGATGCACACATGATAGTCTAAGATGGGAAGTGAAGTAAGATTTAGCCCATGATGTAGAGAAAGTGCATCATGCCTATATATGTTAGTTCAATATTTTAAACATCGTCGAGTAATGAACCTTATTTTAACAAGGATAATGATTTGTTAAGTGAAAAGTTATCATCGAATATGCATTGAAGAGGATGTACATTTAAATAGTACAACACTCTTTCAACAATTATCAATTATATATTAATGATCAAATGAAAAGGTAGTTGAGACAGAACTATGTGATCATCATAGTTTTTTCTCAAGATAAGTGGAATTTTTTGAGCATAGAGTTTGCTTGAGGTGTCCTAAGTGTCCCTGAACTAGTAATGTTTCGGCTTATATAAAAATCATTTTCTACCATAGTCGCAGTCCACTTTGTTTATTTATTCCCTTTTCCTAAAAACAGACCCCATTTGAAAACTCAACTTTTTAAGGGTACATTTTTTTTATTATTTATTTTTAATGCAGGAGAAGTGAATGAATTCTTAAATTTTCTCTTCTAAAATATGGAGTGATGTCATCTTTAGACTATTTTTTCTATATCTACAAAGGAAGGAGGGTAAATTATGAATGTTAAAAAAGACTTTGCATTGAACTCACACACTTTTTGCACACACTGTTTTACCTTCCTATGGTCTTGATCAGAAAGCTGCGTTGTTCGATTTGTGAGGCCGCATTCTGCAATGAAGTCAGAAACTAGAATGGCGCTGCTAAAGTATCTGCGCCATGGCAATTATATCAACGATGTCAAAAACCTAAAGATTGCAATACATATATATTCTAGGGATAATATCTTTGACCTCCCTTGAGGTTTATCGAAATTTCACATATCTCCCCTCTTGTTTGCATAATCCCACTTAGCTCTCCTGTCAGTGACGGCCGTCCAAAAAACTAATAGTAGTGGGTGATTTTACTGTAATGCTCTTTTATTATATGCATTATTATATATTAAATTATGTCCAAAGAGAGATGACTAAAGTACCCTTATCATGTATATTTCAATTTGATAAACAATTATGCATTGGGCGGCAGACATGCCCCTAGAGTCATGATGTTGACTCCTTTTTTCTTGTGCCATAATAAGACAAGGGGAGCAAATGTAAGATCCTTGTCACCAACTCCATTGTTGACTGCTTTACTAAAATTTTGGTAGCCTTTACTAAATGCTAGTGTGTGTATATATACACATGTATGTATGTATATGTTATGTGGGTTCAATCAGGTAGTTTCTCTCTACGGCTTTAATAGGGTCTTTAATGGGTAGCGACGACGGCGTGCTGGTGACAGCGGTGGAGGATTGTAGGGATGGTGGGTAGGTTTGGATAGTTTTGAAGATTTGATGTGTATGTATTATGTATAAAGATAACTTTAAATCTCTAATATTATACAAGCACAGAGGGGAGAAAGAGAGATACAGATACTCTATCTTTAGTTTAATAATGATAATTTCAAATTCCTAATATTATGCAAGCAAATGGGGGAAGAAAGAAAGAAAGACAACTGCTACTACCATGGCTGACTGGAACGAAGAGAGAGAGAGAGATCTGCAGCTTTTAAGGGTATATGTGTAATAAAGGCTGGCTGGAACGAAGAGAGAGAGAGAGAGATCTAGCTTTTAAGGGTATATGTGTAATAAAGACTAAGGGTATTGTGGTAATTATGTATAATGGTATACAAGTAATTTTTAGTTGGTCAAAAGGTTAAAAGAGTCATTTAATGGGTTAGAGGGGCAAAATAGACCTTTCAGAGCTGACGCTAGCAGATTCCCTTTAACTGCGTCAGCTGCTGTAACGGGAGGGGGTGTCCGATACACGGATCAAAACCTCAAGGGAGGTCAGTGGGATTATGCAAACAAGAGGGGAGATATGTGGGATTTTGATAAACCTCAAGGGAGGTCAAAGATATTATCCCTATATTCTGTGGTGGAGAGCAAAAGAAAAAACAGAGAAAGCTTGTACCTATATTAAGGAAGAGCCCTTGTAGGTTGGGCGAACACTTAGATAGATAACCAAGATTGCCAAGTTCCAGAGCAAATAATGATGACCTTCCAGCCATTGAATAACTGCAATCAAAAGCTTCAACAGATTAATAAACCTACAATGCTTCTAACATATATATATATATATATAGGCGATCTGGTTGGCTGCTAGCTAAGAAGTCTTCATTCAGAAAACAAATGTCGATCTTGGTAGCAAAGTTAATTGAAACTTTGAATATTTCATTCCTGCAAGTTAATAATTAAGCATGTAAGAATATGATTAATTTATCAAAATAGATAAATAAATAAAATTGAGAAGTAACAACCTTAGGTTGACATCAAATTGCTTTGAAGAGAAGGCAATCCGAAGCAGGCACTACTGTTGGCGCCTGAGAGCTGTATGCAAGGCGTGGGATATGTCGGTGGTGAAAGGTTCGTATATATTTATATACAATCCGATACAAGCTCATGAATTCCTCAGGAATCATATAACAATATAGAATAACCTAGAACAATATAGAATCACCTATAATAGAACAACCATCAACTATATATTATATATAACAATCTAGAATCAAGTATAAGAGAACAGCTTAGAATATATATACTACAAACTAGAATCCAGTGTAACATAACAACATACAACGAAGTATAACAAAACAAATTAAACCAACATTATAACAGTACAACCGGAATAATGTCCGCGAAATTTTTGTTTAGATTTTTACGCAAAAAAAGAAAAGAAAGAGAAGCAGAAGAGGAAATTGGTACTTACCCGTTTCCTTTAAACGCTTTTTTTTGAATTCCAAAACTCGTTAGTCTTGTCAATTCAAATACTCTCCAAAATGACTTTTAAGTTTGAAAAGCTAAAAATAGCTTTTCAAAAATTAATCCAAACAGGTTTAAGTATATAGAAAAACAAAATCATCAAGTCGGAAATGTTGTAGCGTAATACTCTCTCTCAAGTTGACAAGAAAGATGTTGAAAAATATATGTCGGATCACTACTATTTAACTAAGCAGCCTCATAAATAAACAATTTATTAATTAAATGATTAAGCAGGGCTCATAAATAAATAATTTATTAATTAAATAATTAAAAATAAGTAGCCTCTTTAAAATCGAGGCTCGACAATTATCCCAAATAGGCATTGGGTGCGATGGTTCAATCTGAAACATCACCAGTTATGATGGTTTGGTCCGAACCAAATCCACACGTCTAAACCGTCTGCACTACTTTATTGGACTAACCAGCTCTCACTCATATTTCTTAGGCCCAATCTGATATTTAAAAACTTAATTTAGAATAGCCCAAGCCTATAACTGTACTGGCCGGATGGATGACGCGTGTGTGGTTTGGATTAGGCTAGCCTAACATGGACTGTGTCCATAACTACTACACCATAAGTTTGTTTGTGACTCGTTATGTTAACACGAGTGCACAACACTGTAACGTGGGACAAACAATATGTAGGAAATGAGACGAACACATTCCAATCCAAATTTGCTCCAAAATCTAAGTGGACTCTTCTTGAATTTTATTTCAAAGTTAGCTTAAACAAAGCCTAATTTTCAACAATTCTTTGCATGAATGGAAATTAACAAACTTAATCTTTTATTTTCAAAGAAGCGACCCACTTACAAGACTCGCTAAAAGAATTATTTAACCTAATCTACATGAAAAGGGCTACCTTGTCGTCATAAAAATAAAAATAGATAGAAAATATAAATCTTTCTAGTGCTACTGATGAGTCACTCAAAATTTCAATTGTCTTTTTGAATTTAAATCTCCCGTAAACTAGATAGGTTTCATTTAGGTATTCAAATGAGTAAGTATTGAAGCTTTTTTTAGGATAATTGATGAGAAAATTTGTGAATGATAAATTACCAAGCGAAAAAATCAGACCGTTTTATAATGATAAAATTTAGTAGTAAAAAACCCATCTCTGTAATAACGAAAATACCAACACCACACCAGCAACCATATCTCCTACACGGCTACACCTATAAAGGCAAAGAGAAGAGTTCAAGATAAAAAGTGTGCGAGTTATTTCTCTGAAACAAACAAGAAAAGAACAGAAAAAACCAAAGCAACAGTTAATAGCTTCGTTAAAACGAACAAATTTACTCATATATACATGAGCAATCTCAGTTGAATAAATGCACTAATGCCGTCATAAAAAATCCTAGAATATTTTGTACCAGGAGATTGTATATTGAGCCTTTAACCAATCAATGAGTAACTACGGTAAATGATGGTGCCCAATTCTAATCTATGTAACAAATTATTGAAATCCCACCCTCTACTATGGGTTTGGTCTAAAATCAAATAAATACTGAGCAACAAACATCCCAATAACATATTTAGAAGTCTCAACTTCAGCCACACCAGTGAACTAACTGGAGAAATCATGGTGTCTATCACTCCTTCACAAACTAGATTTATACACGCATTCATTGTCAAATATATATATACAAAAAACATAATTATATGCACATACAATGGTGATATTGACCACTTCACAAAGAAGATATATGTAATTTGATTTCTCAATTATATCACAACACAACAACCTCAATATGACCGCTTTAATATTTTTTTGTTATGCACACTGGGGGAATTCCCCGTCACCTCCACTGGCTTAATAATACAAAAACTATCAAAAGGATTTGGAGTACTCATAACACACCTTGGCTGATTGCTAATACTTCCAACAAGTGCAGCCTCCTCTTCCAAGACTTGGTTTGGGGGAAGTATGATCAACATGCATTGGCTACCAGCTAACTGTTCTACCATTCTCAAGCTGTGTGTGCAAGTGAACCCTCCTCTTTACAACTTGGTATCTTTGAGAATACAACACTGCTTACTGTATTATTGTAAGATATGGTGGAATTCCTTGTTCATGAACTGGCTCCCATCGTGTGTCGCCTTATAACTTGGGATTCCCATTTCAGAATATTGTATAATACATAAATCAATCAGACGACTTCAAATATATGCAAGTGAGCTCCGGTCAAGGTCTGGCTGTGGGCGACCTCTGGTGGGTGTCGGTGGCCTTTGAATGTTAAGCTCCTACAGGGACCAAGACCAGCACAAGTATTTTATGAGCCAACCAAACAAATTTTCTGTTTTATGATTGGGTTTGAATCCAACATATCAACAGGCCTAGCTGCCCTAAAGAAAAAGCAGGCATATTAACAAATTTTACCTGCATCCATGTGTCTTCTATGAAATGTTCTGGAGATGTCTCAGGTGACTGAAGGGGAGGTGGCAAAGGATGAATCAATTTCGGAACCACAACCAAACCCCTGCCGATTACCAGTATTGCTCCAGCATTGTTGGCAGACCCTGGATGCTTTAACCAATTAGACTGCAGATGCTAGAACTGGGAAAAAAGAAACTCGAAGCTGTCATTGCTTACCACAATAGTTGGTTGCTGAAAAAAGAGTGATTAATTGCCCCTGAGCAAACCGTTCAAACCCATCCATAACGCATTCATGGGCTCTTATGATGAGTTGTAATTTGTTCTTCTTACAGAAGTCTGTGACTCGGTCAGGCTGCAAGTAATGATAATGTATTATGGTATAATGATAGAGCTAAAAGTGCATGCTAATGTGGAACTTTTCATGATTAGCAAACAGTGTCCAAAAGTAAGCGCTCATACTCAAATTATTTACTCTGCAAAACTGAATTACTAAAAGGGAACATTATTTTATAGGAAGTATTATAAAATAATATTACAATTCTCAATTCTGTAAAGTTATCAAGTTTGCTCGATAACTACCATATCTGCTAGCCTATATGGGTTCTAAAATATGGAAGGATGTGGTTAAAATGGGAATAGGTCAGAAATAAATCTTTATTTATAGTTCTCTGGGTCTATGTTGTTGGCTTCAACCATAAAGGTAACTGGCATCTATGGAGAATCTACCATATTATCACATCTAGAATGTACAGTGTCTTGCTACCCATACAATATAGTTTAGCTCCAATCATTTAGTAATGGAATATAAATTTATCAAAATTTAAATCCTTGAGGTCAGAGAATTGAGGATCTTTAAAAATAAAGAATATCAACCCAAAAGCAGAGGTATCCCGCCTGTCATCCATATATACAAGACACGTGAATTGCTAAATGAGAAAATAAAATCACATACCAATTCTGAGTAAGTGCACTGAATCATAACATACATACCCCAAAAGAGACAAGACCGGGCCCTCTAGCATTTGGTCTCAGACCCTCTACACTATCATTTTCTGTCGGGTCCGACCTGTGAAAAACATGAAACAATGTAGACAACATTGAATCGAAACTTAAAAACTACAAAATGAGCTAAAACATACCATAAAAGATCCATTAAAATGACAGATCCACCATCCATTGTTATGGGTCTTTCTAATTTCTCTATCTGTTCTACAGAATGTATTGATCTCCCTATGCCACCATGCATACAGATAATTTTTTTCTCAATAAGTGCAGAAAGCGGAAGATAGTTGAAAAGTTGATTGAACCGTGTCCATGCCCAAATCCCGTCATTCTCTCCCTACATACACAATAACTGTTACTACATTTATAACCTTCAAAAGAGAAATGTTTGCAGTTAGTCCATACCATTCTCTCAATGCATTCAAGACGGAAACCAAAGAGCGCGTTTATGTCTGCAGCCTCGTGATTTCCTCGTATTAAGTGCACACTGTCAGGATACTCAATCTGAAAATTATAATAAAGGGACATAAGAATCAGATAAAGAAAGCGGCCAGACAAAACCAATTACTAAAATAGTTGAGGCAGAGGCTTGCCTTTAGAGCAAGGAGCAAGGTGATGGTCTCAAGGCTGTGCTGTCCTCGATCAACATAATCACCCAGAAACAAATAGTCAATATACCTGAAATATAAAAAACAGAGTCTGTAAAACAAGGCCAGAAAAAGGTTTACATAAGTAATTATTCAGATTCTTAATTTATAAATGTAGCTAGTAGATAGAAGCATTCAATCAATGGGACCATTTCAAGCAACAGTAATCATAAGAATATCCACATCAGGCAAAAGCAGCATCTGCATGGACATATGCGAACTGGCCCATGACTAACACCTGAGGCAATGATCCTCCCCATCGCCCTCATGCCAAGAATTATAGCTTCTATCTAAGACGATTTACGTCCTTATGCCATAATCAGAAACAATAATTGAACCCCACAGCACAATGTGTAGCACTTCAGTGACCTAAGCACAAAGCTATCTGAACTCCAGATTGACAGGTGTGGTCTAGAGATTAACTTAAATTGGTGCGGGTGAAAAGTATGGGTTGTTTAGCTTGAAATATGGATCCTAATTGCACAGCATTTCCAAAACATAATCATTGTCATCATAGTCAAAGTCTGCCCATCTGTCAAGCATCTGAAACCTTCTCCCAAAATTTGATGATTCTATAATTGCATCAGACGTGTACAATATTGGATTATTCTGAGAGAACCCAGTTAAAAGAATATAGCATACTCAATTCTTTCAACTGATATTTACAGTGCCTTGCTTCAAAGAACATTGACTTCTAATTTCTGGTATTAAATTAAGTTGCATAACATTTTCCTCAAAATTTTCCACAAAGAGTCTTTCAAATTAGTTTGCTCCATCTGTTGCTTTAAGAAAAATCGTGTCATGGCCTACTTATTTTATTTGTGACGCAAGCATGAATCTGGCTCCATATCAGCAAATTCAGTTGGGTTTGGAATTTAATGTATTTCCACCAACTCTATGTGTCTCCTCTTTACCTTTTCCTCCTACATTTTTCAAATATTTTCGATTACCAATCTTCAGATTACACGATCTAGATAATGTGTTGGACTTAAAACCAATTATAATTATACATGATCACATGTGTTGGACTGTGACCAAACCATCACAATCAAGTTCCCATAATTTGCACCTACTTATGCTTCTTAATTGCATATCCAACCTTTCCATGTCCATTGACAATTTTACATCATTCTCAACACACCGATCTCAACCTCTATATATCCTCATCCTCATCGGTCCCAACTTTCAAATCCTCTTCAAGCTCTCCCGTTTTGCAAATTTATTAAGCCAAGATAGTCAACATAGTTTCCATTAGGATGCCCAGTCATCACACTTGCCTGGCATCTGACCTTAACTAGAGCCTTAATAAAGTGGCAATTAGTGTATCACAAAATCTCAAGATGTCAACGCATTCCTCCATAATTATAGTAATAAAATTAATTAGTCTCATCCACTAGAACCATGTCATTTCATAATGAAAGCCACCAAAAGGACAGGGTAAATTGAGCAGTCAGTAAAATTATATGAAAAGCAAAATATTCTTATTCAAATCACTTGTAAATAAGACTATTGTTTAAAAGGCTATTTTAGGTCTCTAGCAATGTTTGAATCTATGTATAAAGAGCACAATGATATATCCCATCAAGTTCAACTTATATATATATTCTAACGAAATAACTTGTCTGAGTATGAAAAAAGTAAAAACATTTTAAAGCAAAATATCTTTGATACTAAAGAGAGTATATTCCAAATTTATATGCGTCACTTCTACAGGAGCATTAACTCACATAACCAGCAGATATCAATTCCCAAAATTGGCTCTTATATTCCCAGAAGTGAAAAATGAGGAAAATATTGGATATTGCTTACAGTCTGATATCAAACTTACGTTATATCTCCTGCAGTGGAAGGAAATCCATATTCATCAAACAGCCGCATTAAATCACCAAACTGTCCATGAAGATCACCAAATACTTTGACAGGAGCTTTCAATTGAAGAACTGTTGGCTCTTGCATAAAAATCTGTTCAGCAGCATAGCAAAGCTCACCCACTTCATACGAATCCAGAAAAAACCTCCTATTAGCAGGAGCTTTCCAGTTGCGAGGTATAAGCAAAGAAGAAATAATCTGTGCAAGAAAACAATGGTAAAGAAGAACACCCAAAAACAATATTTTTCCATTTTTTTCAAAAAGGAACATTAAAATTAAAAGTTTGGTGATGCCTGCCTTCTTATGCAAGCCTTGAGGAGATCTCTGCCTGGTGAACCGTTTGGTAGGATATGACAGGTCATTTTGCAAGGGAAGCATCCGTCTACTCTCATTTTCAAATTGATCCAAGGATAACTGCCTAACCAACCCACCCAGATTTCCTACAGTCTCTCTAGCTACTACGACCTGTATCATCAGAAACAGCATGATGTCACAGCTTGAAGATGAATGGAACACTACATATACAACACAAGTGCAGAGAACATACAGCTCTAGGGTGAAGGCGGACATCTAATTCAGTCTCACTACCCTCCAAAGTAGACTCCGCAACTTGTGAACTGTCATCTGAGAGAGATGTTTCTTCTGCAGCAGTGGCAGATACTGCCTGCACAGCTTGCCAGACGGCAGTAGCAGCTTCAGCTTCAGCAGCAGAAGCCTCAGCCAGTTTCTCCATAGCTTTTTTATCCATACTGCTAAAGATGAAAAATGCCACAAAATTTTTAAAGTAAGCTTCATTAAGATTCCCGTAAAGAAATATAGAGTTGGCTATAGAATAGAACCTCGTGCCACCATTTGAGGGGATATCAGGCCTGTCATCTAAAGTTGATGTTGGGTCGAATAAATTTAAATTGGAATCTTTTGTTCTGGGACTTGTCAGAGTCGAGGCCCTCTCAGATGTTAATATAGGAGAATTAATGTCAGTCTCCGATGGTGAATCTTCCGCAATAAGAAAGTCATCTAAGATCTTATCTGCACCATGTAACACAACAAAATGATATGATGCAAAAAAACAAGGTGAAAGATGATCAAAACATTGAAATTATACCATCAAGCTTAAAATTTACTCCAATGCAGAAAAGATTATGAAAAATAAATAAAAAATTGTGGGGGCAAGATCACTCAAATGTGTAATAATGATGCCAGTACAATTTGAGAGAGGAGGTTGTGTATCTATTTATCAACACACTTCATTAATTTTTTAAATAAATGTACACCAAATACTGATATCAGAGTGCAATACAAGAACTGATTCCATATCATTGCTCATTTTCCCATATTATCTGTATCAGTGGAAGTCAATAGCTTCCATCAGTAAATGCACATTCCTGATTTTTATTTTGCATAAATGGAAGCAGATAAGCAGGGTACTGAAGCATGTCTTTAAGAAGTGTCCATGTATTGCAACAAATTATGATGCTTTAGTTGGATCTTCGTAAAGATCCTTTCCATGGAAAAATGAATATGGAAGGCTAGTGCACGACCCAAGATGGCCTTTTCTAGGTGGGCAGTGGCTTAATGTGAAGATCTTCACAGTTGACAATTTGATGCGAGGGAAAAATTCATTCTCAATTGGTGATATATGTGCACAAGAATTGGGAGTCCTTATCCATTATGATGTTCTTATAGAATTGTGACCCTTTACTTTGGCTATGCTGGGCTCGTGTGGGATTTCCACGATCAGTGGCTAAGCTATTTCATTTTGCAAGGGAGTTATCTTGCCCACGGCAAAGGAATAATTGGGAGTCGGCCCATTATGCATTATGTGGTGTCTTTGGAAGAAAAAATCAGCATTCTTTTGAAGGAATTGAATAACCAATCCACATGTTGGAGAGCCATTTTTGGGCGTGCTTTACAATTGAGTTGACCACACGATAAATCAGTTTTGGGATTTCGTACGTAGTATGGATTGTTTCATAATCTGTAGAGAAGTATAGTTAGCCTTGTTTATGACGAGTGTCCATCGATTGCACTCCTTTTGGCACCTTAAAGCGCACATGCAAAGTAGTTTCTCAGTGAATAAAGGAGCCAGAGACAAAGTACCTTACTGATTGTTACCCACTCAAGTACTTACTGATTGTTACCCACTCAAGTAAATAAGAATAAATGATAGACATCGTTACGATATAACTTACTCCGAGATTGTTTAATGATGCCTCTGTAAGTCTCAAACAAAATGACCTCTAATATAAGCTACAACTACTAATGAATTATTTCAGGTTATCCTTTTCAAAAAAGTAGAGGTGACAACAGAGAATATGGAGGATCACTGTGGCAGTGATGGGATGCAAGAATGGGATTGGGGTAGAGATGGCATCATATTGGAGAGATGAGATGGTGTCTATATGTGCAATATTATATATATATATATATATACACACACACATGCATCTGGGTTTATAAAATGAAGAGAAAGAAATAAGGAAGAAGATAAGAATTAAAACAACGCTGTTCAGTTTATGAATGTAATTGGTATTTCAAAGTATTTATTTTTCACTCTGCTTATATATAAACAAAAGAAAGCAAAACTAGTGATTTCCTGTTGCTAATAACAGCGACCTGATGCCATATCCTAAATTGAACTCTTTTACAGTTCCGGAGGTTATTTGCCATGTCAGTGAGTTATCTATCTGCCAAACGCAGTGGTTCAAAAGGTCGTTTTTGCAATTTACCCAAAAAAAAATTATAGTCCTTGCAGTTGCAGTTGTCGAAACCATCCTAGAAATTAGATTCAGATTGCCAGGTCTTCTTAACAAAAAGACACTCTTAAGTTCTACATCTACAAAATTGCAGTCTTTACCTCCTTTAAGACCACCATAAATATATATCTCGCCACCAACAGATGCAGCTGCATGGCGGCAACGACGCATAAGCACCGAAGATGGATCGTGCTCAGCGTGTCCCTTGCTCGTGCGTGAGTTAGTCACCAGCCCATTTCTATCTAACCAAACTCCAGCAGCAGTGTCCAATACTTCCAGAGCAGAAATGCAACCAAAAAGGTAATTATTGAGGTTTTCCACAATTGAAATGAATTACAGTAATCCTTCACACTATTGGTTCAGGAAACAGAATCCAAAATACCTGCAATAGCTGCTTCGGTTTCTACTGCCCGTCCTCCCCTAAGAGCGCCTCCTGTAACATGCAATCTAGCACCAACAAATACCTGATAACCAGCAACATTAAGGTCATTGACACTAGCAAAACTGAACTCTCAAAACAACAGAAAAAGATCTACATCATGCCATCAGCTATCCAAAAGGAAAAGGATATAAGTAGCCAATGTTTGGTTGATATAAGCTCCTAGCGTCCAGCTATCACTTACCCCAGCATGTTCATACCTTGACGAAGGAGACACCCCAGGTGCAAGAGTCCACTCCCACTGACCGTTCCTATGCATGAGCAGTCCATAAGCATCCGCCAGTGGCTGTAGATGCATTGCATACAATAAATAATCTCAGACAACTATACTTCATGAATTCCAAAAGCATTTTTTAACTTCATGAATGATAGATCCAAGGAAGGAAAGCCATCACTTTTGGTAAATTATGGTCTAATTTTCACCCATTTCCTCTTTAATACTCCTAGTTTTTCTAAAGTAGCATTCTGTATATTCTATCTTAGGTCTACAGTTAAAATATATAGGTTTTAAAGTACCTTTTCATAGTCAGCGCATAGATTCAACCCCTACTCTAGTTATCATAGGACAACTTCCTAAACATGCCCAGTGTTTTTTTACATGATATTTTAGAAAATAAAACAAAATTGAGGAAAAAGCTTTGGTTTTGTTAATTTACCTAAACCCATACAACGAATATTACATTGTAGTTATAATTCCTCATCCTATTATTCTTTACAAATTTACCCTTGTTCTATATCAAAGTACATGTAATGGCTTTTTTAACCTTAAATATTGTCAATTTCTTTAACATAGAAAGGTACAACAACAAAATCATATACAAACCTATAATATACATATATGTGTGTGTATGGTTGTATCCCTATGTCTTGATTTCCTAGGTTGCCGTGTTGAATACCCCATATCCTTGTTAACACTCAGACATCTTTGACTATGCTTGCGAACCATAGATGGCTACATAACAATTTCAGCTTTTAAACACGTTTTAAGTGTCATCCCCATCCATGGATTTGTTATGTTGAAATTGCATGAGTTCGTGCTAGGCATATAGAAAGCACGGATGTTAGATTGGTCTGTGCAAGAGAAGTATTCCAAAGAAAAATAGCGCTTTTAATAATCCCACAACTTTTAACTGCATGCTACAATCCTCTCTTGGCATATTTTCATAATAAAGGGCTCGAAGTTAACTAAATGTAAGCTGTTCTCTTTTTCCTAGCTTTTAATACTTAATGAAGTCGGGTGAGGGGCAGCACACTAGACCACCAATAAAGTCAGCAAAAAATATAATGTCATCTTGCATCCCTCACATACAGAGCCACCAAAACAGAATATTAACATATGGTGAGCCAGTGTGAACATAGCATATAAATGATGTTAACAATTTAACCAAATTAGAATATAATATAGTAACCCTCCATGTCAAAATATTAACAATTACTGAGTAGTTTAAGTCTCCACAAGAACAATAGGTTATACCATGCCTGTGGAGTCTCTTCCACCACAAAGCAAAAACATGCCATCAGAGCGTGAACTACCTGTTGCATACCTACAATAAACAATGTCAAAGTGTTGTCACATTATTCAAATTTCAAGCACTAAATTACAAACATAAAAGCCTTTAAAATATTTTGCATATACTCGCACCACTCAAAAACTTGAAAAGAAACACACACACATATATATAGATATTAAATAGAGGCAAAAAAATCAATGGCATTAGATAACGAAAAAACTAAAACAGAGATTTGTTTGCAAAGGAGGCAATACAAGCAACAGTAATATTTAATTTGATGCACCTTTAGACAATATGTACAAAATATGTTAAAGATAATTTTTTCAAAAAAAAACAATAAACAATACAAGTGAGCATTCATCACATGTACCATGTGTCATGCATAGCATATTAACTAAAAGTGCCAACAATCTACCACTGAGTGTTTGTGTACTAGTTCTCTAAAGCTGAGGAGCCCTAAGGACAGGGCTAGTGTCACAATATATGGTCAAAAACCAATGACGACAAGGAAAGAAGCAGAAGTTAAAATGTGAAGATGATAGAGAAAGCGAGTGAAGGAAGAAAGAAAGAAATAAAGGCATAAAAAAAAAATGAGCTAGTAGTGATGCTGACTTGAGCACGAGTTTGATACCATTTTAATGTGAACAACACACAAAGCTTCAAGAATGGAAACTGAACAGTTTTGGGATGAGGCACCCCTCTTCCAAACCCATTCCATAAAGGAAAACTCCTTTCCGAACCCACCTATCCCCATCGCACCTTGGGGTCAGTGTAGGTTTGGGTTGCCCTGCTATGCTATGTTACATGGACTCTTCAAGAGTAGGTGAAGTACCCGTGTGTGAGACACATGATATTTGTGAGCATTATCCAGAGCCCAAGCATCTGACAGCACTCTATTCAACAGTTATCACAAACCAATTTTACATTTGTGAAAAAACATATATACACTTACATTCTAGCCGAAGGCCTATCACCTTCTGGATTAAGCCTCTGCCACATATATGGTTTCTGAGCAGTATCCAGAACCCAAGCATCTGACAGCGCTCTTTTCCCTACAAAAGAAAATAAATCACTATTGGAATGTTCTAATATTATTGAAAACATTTTTTTGCGCAAGACAATACAAGGAACAAAATCACTTTTTTGTTTTTTCTTTTGGATAAGTGTAGAGAATCACTAATACAAGATGAAGGGAAGTGGAAGTGGAACATAGCTAACACAAGCTTTTACTTGCTAAAAACTACTCGAATTCAGCCTTGAAATCACCAACATATAACGGCAATAAATGTAACAAGAACTAAGAGATGGTTGTATGACTAATAGAGGAATGGAAGCGCAAGTCAAATGGCCTCAAACCATTTTCATCTTGACTCTTCCCTAAAATAGCAGACTTGTATGGGGTTACTCGTGGTTGCTTGAGGGTAAACTGCATAACCAATAGAATAGAGTGGCCTTATTATCCTCCCTACCACAAAGAATAGCTAGCCAACTTCATGAAAAGATTCTCTCTTGCCACTGATTGTATCCCAGAGGATTTGTCATTTAAGTTATCTAGCCATAGAGAGTTGGCTTCAGGTTGACATACAGTTGTAAGATAATCCTAACCTTGAGGCGCCATCATCTAATCCTTATAGATAACATTTGGTTCTCTTATGTGGACAAATGCGTACAAGGAAAATATAAAAATAGCATAGAAAGGGCCTTCAACCCTCTTCTACCATCCAAAGGCTCCCAGGAATTAGGGATCAATTTATAAACGGTTGGTGTCAGACAGAGGGATGGTAATAATACAATCCCAGACCTTGATGGATTATAAGTTGGTCCGTGAAGCTTTCCACAAATAGTTAACATTAAAGCTTGGTAATTCTCTACACAAAAAAATTAAATAAATATTTCGAGTATCTTCATTACCGAGAGCTAATAAAATTTCCTATGCAATTGACTACATTTTGTTCGACTGACTCAGAGAAACACTAATGGTTAGTTACACAGATTCGGAACAATCATTTATACAAACATTCTTTTTTTTCCCTAGTTTTTATACAAACATTCTTAATTCTTAATAAACAGAAGGATGGGCATCAATAAACCATGACAGACAGACTGTAATACATGACTATCAGACAACTAACCCACTCCAAGTTGAGTTTTTCAGCGCATATTTATTATTCTGAACGTGACACTGGTATCATCTTTCAATTGAAAAAAGAACATACAAACAGATAATAAATACATTCAAGTGATAAATTTAAAGAGGGAAAATGTCTCACCGTCATTGCCACTGACAGTAACAAGATATCGCTGCGCAACCAAACCCATTACATGGCCATATCGAGGCCCAGGACCTTGTCCTTGAACAACAACTCTAAACTCAAACCACAGTGACCAAGTCAAAATTCAAGACAACCCAATAGAAGAAAGTTCAATTCTATATCTGGAAGCTTACCTGTGCCACTTGAACTTGTCATTGGCCAAGTCAAGCACGTAGAGATCATCTGTTGAATGCCCAGCAGGACCTATACCGCCCTAGCAATGCAGCAGCATCCATCAAAATAATTTTTTTTCAAATTCCCCCACAAAAAAAAAAAAAATCTTTCCCCATAAATCTGCATTTTAATCACCTGAAATGCAACCATGGTGCCAACTGCAACTGCCACGTGCGCAGCCCTCGGAGAAGGTGGCTCACCAGCTGGTTGGATTCTATGTAATATAATCACAACAAAAATCCATAATTAACATTTCAATTTTAAAGAATTCGTAGAAAAAAGGAAAAAAAAAAAGAGTGGCATTCAATAATAACAAGACATGCCTGGTCCATTTTTTGGTGAGAACATCATAAGAATGAACAGAATTCGTCACTCCCGCTAACCCTAAAGTAGAATTAACA
Source organism: Cornus controversa (assembly GCA_026545225.1). NCBI lineage: Eukaryota > Viridiplantae > Streptophyta > Magnoliopsida > Cornales > Cornaceae > Cornus > Cornus controversa. Next base: position 48,244,530 of record CM048847.1, on the reverse strand, counting down.
AAAAGTTCAGCAACTTCTTCCAATTGAAGTAATCAAACAAATTTAAACGTAAAATATACATGCATATAGTTTATAGTGAGAGAGAGAGAGAGAGTTATACTGATGCCGGAAGCGCCGCCCTCGATGGCAGTGGCGCCGCCAAAGAGGATGAGGCGGGGGCCGTGAGATTTGGTGGCGGCGACGGCGGTGAGAGAGTGGGCGCAGCGGAAACCAGGGGAGTCTTCGTCGGTGTCCCAATAGGACTCCAAGGACCGATATGTTGGAGCCGGGTGGAGCCACGGCTTCGAACCCATCAAAACCCAAAACTGAGATCTCAAAAGAGTTACAGAAGCAGAACTCCTTACAGTCCACCAGAAGAAGAAGATAAAAATGAAGAACCCAAAAGTGATTTGGATCTAGGTCCCCTCCCGGGTGGTGATGGTGGGGCCGGGCTCAGCCGTCGGGTGCCTCCGAAAACGGACCATCCTCTTAGAGGGTTGCTTGGTGAGCCAGTTGGAGATCGATTTTCCGAGAAACTTGATGCAGAGAGAGAGAGAGAGGAATGAATTTGGAAGTGGAATGAATTCACAGACACCGAAGGAAAGCAAGTAAAACTGTTTGACTATATGTAAAAATGAATTTGGAAGTGGAAATGGAAATTATATTCCACGGAGACCTTTCCAGGGAGTGGTTAATAGTTATCACGCCCTTTGAATTTGGAAATAATTCAAAATGAAAGGGTCACCTTTTCACACTGTTGACAGTAGTAACTTTCTAATTAATTGCTATCATTGACAATCAGCTTTTTTACCTTTGAATAGTGTTATCTTCATCATTCAATTACGCGTCTTAGAAAACTTTTATTTACTGACATGATATGATGTGATGTGATGTGACGTGACATGTAGGACTAACAATATGTTTTGATTGGGAAAGAAGAGAGAGGAAATGGAAGTGAGTAAGAGTAACGACTGAGAAGAACTCTCTGGACAAAGGATAGACATACGTTTTTCTTCAAACATAATACCGAGAAATTCAAATATACTTCACAATATTTTGTCCCTTGTTACCATTTTTAATGAAAATTCAAATAAAACTGTCTCCATAATATCATTCTTCCATTTGATGTAAAAATTAAATAATTCGTTTAGAAAAATGATAAAAAGTTTGAATCAGGATTTTTTAACTGAAAATAACAAAAATAAAATAAACAAACAAAAACAAAAGGAGTTACCCAACCAATTTGGCCAAACATTTTACTGCCATTGAAAAGTTAACATAGAAGAGAATAGAAACAACTTCAACCAAATGATGTCTTGTTTCAATGATTATTAATAAATAAAGTACAACTTTTTTTCTCGTCTTTCTGTACTCACCTAAATGAGGTAGAAGTAACTTTTATGGATTCGCCTTTTCAATATCTGAGATTAGTGGCCCAAAGATGATTGAAGCTATAATGTTACGTGATGCTCTGTACCTATCTTGATTGCATTCTTTGGCCGTCCCTCGAAGAAATTTGGGAAAAGACATGTCAACATTCATAAACCAGACGCATTAACTCAAGTGGAGAGGGCTTTCTTCTGAAAATTGATAGCTTAGCTTTCATAAATTATATAAGCATATTATGAAAAATAATTTAACCTGCTGTGTAAAACTAAGGGTCTGGAAAAGTGATATAAAAAATGGAGATGCAGGGGATCGAACCCTGTGCCTCTCGCATGCAAAGCGAGCGCTCTACCATTTGAGCTACATCCCCTTTTGCTAATGAGTCACGTTAGACAACTAATGAGAAGATTTTGTTCTGCTTGGACGGGAAAGGAAAAGACGTCCATTGGCGATTTGATTTCACAACTACCAGTTTATAACTGGTGCACCAATTTTAACATATTGGTCTGACTGGTAAATACAAGATTTTGTGCTTGCCAACGAAGAATTGTGTGTGAACCAAATCAAAGTTTGAAGGGACGAGCAATTCTGATTTAAAATCAAAGGATCAAGAATTTGCATCACAAATCCACATTACAATAAGGAAAACATTCCACAGGCTGCAAGAAATAAAAGTGAAACACACCAAAACACCCAGATCTGATATGATAACTCATGAGCATATTCGAAGAGAACCCATTTCAACAGAAGTGACAAATTGTCGACAATTTTCATTGAGAAACGCAGACTAGTGACTGTTAGTGCATGAGCCAGTCAACAAAAGTCTAGATAATTACAATCTGTTATACAAACCCTAGAACTCCTGAGAGACAGACCCAATCTCGCCCTTGGCTTTCCCAACTTTCTTGGGCAAGAGATTCTGATGAATGTTGGGCAAAACCCCTCCACTAGCAATGGTGACAGACCCCAACAACTTGCTCAGCTCCTCATCGTTCCTCACAGCCAACTGTAAGTGCCTCGGAACAATCCGATTCTTCTTGTTGTCCCTCGCAGCATTTCCAGCAAGCTCTAGCACCTACCAAGAAAATAAAAATGAAATACACAAATCATCAATAAAAAAAACTTTCCCTGAAAATGAAAGAGAAAACTTGAAATAGAGAAAACACAAACCTCAGCAGCAAGGTATTCGAGGACGGCGGAGAGGTAGACCGGAGAACCGGAGCCGACTCGCTGGGCGTAGCGGCCGGTTCTGAGGAAGCGGGCGACTCGGCCGACGGGGAACTGGAGGCCGGCTTTGTGGGATCTGGAGACTGGCTTGGAAGTTCTGGGCTTGCCTCGGAAGCCCTTGACCTTGGCTGAAGGTGTAGCAGGAGCACTCATGGTGGTGGGTTTGTTGAATTTGAGCTTTTTGAAATTGGAAGAGTTTTTGAGAACGAGTGTGTTTTCGCGGGAGTGTTTTTGGAAGAGATAAAGCAAAGGATGGTTTTGGGGGTTAATATAGGAGACAGAGTCGCTATTGATTGGATGATTTGGTGTCACAAGGATTGCCAACGTGTCGCTTGGTTATTTTTAAAAAAATTACCCTATCCGAGAGATAGGATACGACGTCGTGCCTTACGGAGAGAGGAACACAGGCAGATGGGCCTGAAAACTCTGAGAGGACAGTTCATTGAACAGTCCAACGGTATCAGATCTGCTTACAATAACGGGCCAGCCCATCAATTGGTCTTATCTCAGAGATGGATTGTCAACATTTGTATTGTGTTTTAAAAGAAAGCATCTCAAATTTGACTTTTAAACTGATGAGAAATAGAAAAAAAATAAGAGCAATGATACACGTCATAAAATTATTTCATGAATTTGTATTATGAATGATATGACAGGTAATGTAAAGAATTAGTATTTGTGAGATTCTCCCATACACAGAGTCTCATGATATCATCACCGAATCCCACCAATATTAACTCTACACGTTATCTGCCACATCATTCATGATACAAATTCATAAAATAATTTCATGACGTTTAGCATTTCTCAAAAAATAATAGTAATTTTAGGGTACTCTCTTTGGTCGATGGTTGGACTGTTCGAGTTTTGCTAAGGTGGTGCTCAGATTTAAATGATACACGTAATTTGCAAGTGATTATGTCTCTCCAAATTTTGCAAACTACCAAGAGTTCAAAGTGGTTAGTCAGTTAGTTGATTCTTTGTTGTCAAAAAAAAAATATGTTGTCAATCGTCAAACCTTAAAATAGTAATTTTAAAATCTTCAAAAAAAAAATTAGAAAGATTTTGAAAAGTTTCGATAGGACATATTAAGTAATGGATCATCGATATTGCCATATTTCTTATAATAAAAGGGTAACACAGTGCACGTGCCTCTTCCATTGTGAGGTATGACGAAAGTACATAACCTTATCTCTGCATAAAGTGACTATTTCTGAAGTCATGACATTTAAGTTATAATAGAACAACCTCAATTTCTTGAGTACATTATCATTATTATTTGAAAAAGTTACAATGACAACCACTCTTAGGGTGCACCTCATATCATAGCTAGGCCTATAAAGTAGGTATTTGACTTTTTATTATAAAAAAAAATAAAGAGACAAAATAGAGAGGAAAAAAGAAGAATGAAATAATGATAAAAATATTTTAATAATATATAAATAGGGAGGCGATATTCACACTCCCATTTTCTACAATTGCACTCCACTTATTTTTTCTTTTAAAGAAAATGATAAGAAGGTCATAAACTAATTAATACATCATCCATTATTTTATAATACTACAACTACCCTTTATACTATAAAGTTAAACTCTTTTTTACCTTATTTAGTTTCTTTATTATGTTTTTTTTGGTCTTATCAAAAGAGATATATTTTTATACCTTTTTTGCTTTTTTTACTACTTTTTTTTTTTTTAATCTTGTCAAAAGAGATAACTTGTTCATAGTTTTTTTTTTCCTCAAAATAGATAATTTATTCAACAAAAATATATTTTTTTGTTTATTTGAATAGAGATAATTTATTCAATAGAAATAATTTCTTATTTTGAACATATCAAAAGATATAATTTATTCAATAATGATTTTTTTTCGGTACTCTTAATGTAGATAGTTTATTCGACAAGAATAAAAAAATTTATATACTTTTTTTTGGGTCATGTCAAGAGAGGATTTATTTAACATGGATAACTATTTTTTTTGGTACTTTTTAATTTTTAATTCCTACAAAAAGAAATAATTTATTTAACGAGATATTTTTTTTATCTCACGACAAAAGATATAATTTCTTCAACAAATATATATCTATATATATTTTGGTCTTGTCAAAAGAAATAATTTATTAACATAGATAATTTTTTTTGGGTCTCGTAAAAAGAGAAAAAAAAATTTTGAATTATTTTTTTTTGTGTATTTTTTTTGGATTCGATCAAAAGAGACCAAAAACATTTAAGATATGAGACAAAGAGAATGTCTGAAATGGTAGTTTAGTATTTTAAAAAAAATAAATTATTCACATGTAAAGTAAAGGTTAAAAGTGACATTTCTCCTAAGATGGGAATGCAAACGTAAAAAATGGGAGTGCGAATATAGCCTCCCTATAAATATTATATATTATAGAATTATATAATATATTTATAGTATATTATATATTATATTATATTGTATTATATTATATCGGATTGGATTATTATTGGATTAAATCGACCATAATTCATATCCAATCTGTTTAGCTCATGAGATTCAAATTGCGAAAATTTGATGAATTTACAGGTCTACTCATGATCCGGTAGATAATAATGTTTGATAGACTTACTATTATCACTTTTCCCTCTCCATTCTTGTAATAAACAACCTTTCAGTGGGTGTTATAGACATTGAAAAATCGATTATCCAACTGTGGAATTGTCAAAAATATCACATCTCACAAATTATTAAGAAAGGTATGCACTAGGTGTAAATGACTATTTTCCCACAAATATATTGGAAGGTTGGTTAGTATCATAAGATCAAGAGAATGAATGGAATAGAAAACCATACTTGTAAGATGAGCAATCTTTCACTATGATACAATTAAAATTCACATTGCATTTCAAATGAAATATTTCCAATTGCGAAAAAAGTAGAGAAATTGAAGGCACATCTAGATTAAGCATAGGAAACCTTCAAACCAATTTTGACCCAAACAAAAACCTCTATTCATTTCATGGCTTGTTAAATCTGAATCCTCATAACATACATGCATGAAACTGAATTGAAGATTGGAGGGTGGTGGTCACTATATATATATAGATTCCCACCCATTTCGATTTGTACACTCTGGTAAAGGAAGGGAACACATCATGTTCTCTCTCTCCCCAACCATTCAAATTATATAAATACAGAACCCCAAAATATATCTATACACAACTCTCTACACATCAAACATATGATGATATGATATGATATGCTTTTCAATTCTTTAAGCTCTTTCTTTATCTTCACACAAAGGAGTAGTAACAAGAGCAGGATGGTTCTTGAAACAATCCAAATTGAAAGGAACCACACCTTTGAGACTCTTCACATTTGCTTTAGCCCCATGAGCAATCAGATACAGAGCAACCTGTACATGGCCTGCCTCGACAGCACGGTGAAGCGCCGTGTAACCCGAGTCATCCACAAGGTCAACCTGAGCTCCATGGCTGATTAAGAGCTTCACGCTTTCGATCCCACCCTTGAATGCAGCTCTGTGCAGAGGAGTCCAACCATTCTGATCCTTACCATTCACCTTTGCACCTTCAGCTAGACAACCCTTCATCCCATGAACATCATCCAATCTCGCTGCTCGATGCAATACATCACCCAAATGCAGCATATCGTATAATTGCGAGTGACCCTTTTCGACCGCCATTGCAAAAGCTGTTTTCCCTTCTCTGGTTATAGCGTATTTCGAATATGACGAACAGTTCAGCAGGAACTCTACTGTTTCAGAGTGACCGTTTGAAGCAGAGCAATGGAGAGGAGTCCATTTATTACAGTCTGCAATTTCGGTGTCCGCTCCTACAGAAACTAGATATCGAAGCAATTCGATGTTGCCATGAATTGCTGCGATGTGAATAGGGGTTTTACCATTTGAATCGATTGAATTCACGTCGATTTCTCTGAAACCCACACACAGAACCTCCGCTAAATCCAATCTGTCCATCTCTGCTGCTTCGTGCAAGAATCGGTCAATTGGGTGTTGAATTGTGCAACCAGACTCGATCAGAACCTGAACCACATCGAGGTTGCCGGATCGGACGGCGAGGGACATCACCGACCGTCCGTCGGAGTCACTGCTGTTCGGATCTGCTCCGGCATCCATCAGAGCCGAGACGACGTGAGAGTTTCCGTTCACGGTGGCCAATTTCAGCAGCGAATTAAGCTGATACTCATCGCAATAACCAATCGCTTTGGACAACAGAAAAGTGGTTTCTAGGGTTTTGGGGGAAGGGGAGAGGAGGGATTCGACGACGTGAGGGCCGACAAGGGAGATGGGGATGGTGGCATCCTTGAAGACGTGTGGGCCAGGCTTGGCGAACAGACGGCGGAGATCTTCCTGATTGGCTTTGCCGACGGGGAGCATCGAGGACCGGACGAGGACGGTGTCGGGAGGGGTGGAGAGAGGTGGGTGGTCGGAGGGGTGAGAGAGGAGGAGAGAAAAAGTGGAGGTGGAGAGAGGTGGGAGGATGGAGAGAGGGTAGGTGAGAGAGAAGATAGAAGGGTTGGTTGTAGTGAGAGAAACAGCGACAGACATGGTGTGCATGAGGTTGGTTAACTTGAACGTTGCAGTGCACTTTTGGCCTCTGGTGAAGAAAAGGTTGACCTCCTTCTCGTCAGGCTTAACCAGTCTGTCCATGGCCTTTGCTTGGACGGACTGTGAGATTCGCTAAATATTTGTTGAAGATGAAGATGAAAGAGAGTGATTGGCGATTGATGGGGTGGTCCTTTTCTTGTTACATCGTCCCCGTATTACATTATGTTAATAACTTAATACTTGATAGTAATACCAGTTTATGGTATCAAATTATCAATCCTCTATCTCTCTCTCTCTCTCTCAATATATATATATATATATATATAGTTGGTTTTTGGTTGTTGGTGGGGAAAGAGATGGTGACTTTGAAGATTGTGAAGTTTGATTGATACAAAACACCAACCAGTTTAAGTTTGTTTAACTGGACATGTTATCCTGTGTGTGAACGTACTATAATACACCAACATTGGTTGGTGGTGATTGGCACCATCAAATGGGGCCATCACGTGGTGGTTTCAATCACCACCATTGATTGGACTGTTCCAGAAACTTAGATGGATCTTCAGGTGGGCCATTGAATTTAGAAACCGGAAAATAGAAATCATGTTGAAGCCGCCCACATTTTGGTAAGAGAGATACTTTCTCACTGAATCCGAGAGTTCAAACAAAAGACAACAACCCATTGTTTTTGTTTCTTCTAAGTTCTAACCAAAATGTGTTCGGCTTATCAACGAGCCATTGTTTTTGTCTCTTCTAACCATTGGCATTATCAAGTGAGACGCATCCCTTGGTCATTTCAATCATCACCATTGGTTGGTATATTAGACCGTTTCAGAAACCTAGATGGTTCTTGGTGGGCCAATGAATTTAACGTCGGGTGATAGAAACCCTAGCCCAAGATTAATTTGAGCTTAACCCAAATTTTCAATTCCTGACCTCAAATATTAGTTGAAGAGTTTGGATTTAAGGTTCAGTAGGTTAAGTTTGAATTAAATATTTTAAACCTTGAATAAAATCGACTATTTTATTTCATTCGACTAACATAATTCACAAAATAAAATTATTATCATTACTTGTAACAGCTCTAAAAAGTTGTTCTAAATTCCGATGGTTCTTTAAGCTTAAGTCAAAAACTATGAATATCAAGTACAATAAAATTGATTTATTATGATTTGAAAGTTACGAGTTTGAAAGGGAAGGTAATGCACTTTTTCTATGTACTAAAATATCCCTAGATAAAGGACATGACATTTAAGACAATCAACAAGATAGTAGTAAAAAATAATTTTAAACTTCCAATCCAATGGGTCAAATTGGGAGATTTAGCACACCAACTTCTACCAAATGTTGATAAATTCAACGATTTGATTTAGACCAACTTATCTTTGTGATTGAAATTTATTTTTCAAACTATTGAACGAATAAAAAGAATATATGCTGAAAAGTTCCCCAAGCAAGCCAATTTTGCAAACACTATCATTTATTTTTATGAGTATTTGTCTAATTAAAGCTTACTTTCTTTCCTATGTTCTTTTTTGTTAGGTTACATTATCCAAAAGCATGGAACTCTGTAGCATCACACGCCATTATGATTAGGGCTGCACAAAGAACCGTAGGAACCGGAACCGGAACCGGAACCGTATGGAACCGTACCTGAACCGAACCGAACCGTCGGTACGGTTCCGGTTCCGGTTCCATTTTTTAAGGAACCGTTGAACACGGTTCCGGTTCCGGTTCCGGTTCCGGCAGAACCGAACCGAACCGTAGGTGACGGTTCCAAGGAACCGGAACCGGAACCGTACCGGAACCGTTAAATTAGTTATATAATTATATTAGTTATTAGTCTTATTACTAATTTACTATTATAATATTATGATAATATTATACAAACACCGAACATATATGGTTAAACTACATTTATTATCAATAATATTGTATTATATTATATAATGATTCAATATATTAGATTGTAAAATTGAAAAAAAAAAAAAAAAAACCTGGAAAACCGCGGTTCCGGAACCGAACCGAACCGTTGGCTACGGTTCGGTTCGGCTCGGTTCCACCTCCCAACGGTTCCGGTTCCGGTTCCAAAAAACAGGGAACCGTTGGGACGGTTCCGGTTCCGGTTCCTCCAGGAACCGTTGGGAACCGAACCGTGTGCAGCCCTAATTATGATTAGCCTATACCAAAAGGGTAAAGTGCAAAAATTTTCCGCTCTATATAAAACATGTTCACAAAATCTCATATATATTTAACCAAATTTCATATATTTTTTAATTTGAGAGAAATTAAACAATGAAATTACTAAAGTACTCAAACTTTATAATTTTCTTTTTTTAAAAAAAAAAACAAAAATAGAATCGACAAAAGAGTACTTTTTGTTTTTTAGAAAAATTCTGACATCATTTTCAATAAGGGTGATTTGCTTTAAGTTTTGAAATTATAAAAATTTATATGCACTTACTAAATAGTAAGAATAGTTTTTTCAAATTTTGTATATAGTGAGTTTTTTTTTTTTTTGACATTTTAACCGTACCAAAATGAAGTTTATGAGCCAAAAAAACAACCTAAAACTTTATTAAATGTTTCTTAATTCAGACAACTTATTGCAGCTACTAGTCCTCATCACATCTTCTTGTTCACTTTAATAGGGTAGCTTCCAATGATCCCCAGTCCTCAACACAATACCATTAAATAATTTGGAGCATTTTTATAAAGTTTAGAAGAAATATATATAGTTTATGATTACATAGATACAGCCAATAATCAACAGATTAGAAATCACAAGGACTTTTATATTTTGTAATTTGGGAATCTCCATGATGCTTCCTATGGACATAATCTAACACTTGGTGTTTGATTATTAATTCGATGGACTTGACAAATCACAACCATTTGACTAGTGAACCTTTTTGTCTGTTGTTGCAGCATCAATTGACCATTTCATATTTTCAATTTGTGATGAAACATATATTTAAATGTTATATGTGGCCAAGAGTGGACGTGACTTGCCATTTGATCAAGGAACCATGTCTTTAGTCTCAACTTCATTTAAGTCTTTAGTGTTCCTAATTGTGTGGTTAATTATTTTTGATGTTGTTGTTTTTTGATTTAATAATTTGATACCTTTTCATTGAATACAACGTATTGAATTGTTTTTGCAGGTTGTCGCTTGCCTCAACTTTTCATTGAAAGGCAAGTTGTGAATAAATGACTGTTAAATGAATTGGTATATTTTGGCACGAAAAGGAAAAAGAAAAAATGTTTGTAACTACATAAGATAATAAATGAAGATGCCAAACCCAAATGTGAAGAACTAAGAGAGATGATTCGAAAGAAAGAGAAGAAGTAGAAAGGGATTTATGATGAAAGCATAGATGTTTGTCTCTGTGACATATTCCTGTTTAACTCTTGGTTTTTATACTTTCCTCCTATTTTTCTCTTGCCATTAATGCCTGCTATGGTGTAGATATTTATAGCCTTAGGTTTTTTAGATAATATATAGAGGCTCTTGACCAAACAAGTCTTTACATGGTATTTAGGGTTATAAGTCATGATTCCCTAAACAACTAATAGGTCGAGTCTTTCCTTTCGCCAAGCTTTAGTATGGCGTGGCGTGCTAGAATTAAATGCGATCGACTGGCGATAGCGGTTGTGGTAGAGACATTAATGACTCTATGCACAACATTAATGGTGATGATAAGTCTTTTTGTCACGATGTGTGTTCACCATTCTTTTGGCTAGACCCATTACTTGTCTTGGATATTTCTGACTTCTCATCCATCATTCTAAAAATCCTTCTAAGTGTCCCATGTGATAGACCCAGGTATGTGCGAGAAGGCCCTTCCCCATCTCATTCCATACCTAACAGCCTCAATGCTCGTAGTACCATGTGTTGGCTTGTTGCAACATAAATGTTTCTTTTAACTTCGAAGGCAATGGTTTTTGAGATGTAATGATTTGTGTTTGTGTCGGGCTTTATTTAGACTAACTCTCGAGGTTAAATGCTTTGTTAAGACATTGGATTTTTCTTTGGACTTGAGAGCTAGGTTCTTGAGGTTTGATAACCTGGTATATCACATCATGTTTTCTTGAATTTGAAAATCGTATTCTTAACGTTTGATGACCTGTCATGACATCAAGATTTTCTTAAACTCATGAGTCATGTGCTCGAGATTTGGTGACTTGGCATGATTTTAAGATTTTTTTTGGATCTGGAGGATGATGCTTGAGGTTTGGTGATATGACATAATGTCAGAGTTTGCTTGACTTTTCAATGATTTACGTGGTTGGCTATTACGATACCTACAACATTACAGAAGAAGTGAGAAAATTAGTAGCTTGAAAGGTTAGTAGGACATATACACAGATTTTGCACTATCATAAATTCTTTACACTGATCTTATTTTAAAGTAATTGCTGATGGTTGAATGTGGGTACAAGCATGCTTTGTCTAAAATTTGGAATCCAACAAAGTTGGTGTTGTGCTAACAGGCAAGTGTTTGATAGAAACTTGTGAATGTTTTCACTAATAATAATAATTTCCTTGGTAATGGACACTAATAATAATTAAACCGTAGCCATCTGTTTAAGACAGTCAATTACTCCAAAGCTAGGGAAAGAGGGAAAATGAAATTCAATCCTATTCGTCGAGAAAAGTTAAGAGGAAAAATGAAATTCAATCCTATTCGTCGAGAAAAGTTGTGATAATCTCTTCCATGAATTATTAGAACCCAACGATTCACACTTTACCAATCAAATTCTCGACCTTTAGCCATTTCCCAAGTCCCAACCTAATACTATATTCCGATTACAAATCATGAATGAATATAATAATTGATCATATATATATACATACACATCACAGACACACTATTAATATATTATATCAATTCATATTATAAATGTATATATTATTATATCAATTCAGTTCAATCCAGTTACTGGCTCATATATATATATATATATATATATATATATATATATATATTATTACACTAATTTCTCACCACATTATATTTTTTTTGTTAATCCACCGATGCCCTTTTCACTTTAGCCAAAGGCAAAGTCCTACAAGAAAGAATTTATGATGTATTCACCAATTTCAGATTTATGTTCAGATTATTGTTTAATTGTTCACCACCGTCTTCAACTCTCAAAGAAAGATAAAGGAGCAAGAGAGATAATGAGATTATATATGTAAGTTTATTCTCTCACATTAAAAAATCACTTTTTCATTATTCAAATCCCTAATTTTTTCTTTATTTCCAAAACTCTTGTATAAGTTATATACTAAGAGTCTAATAAAAGTTAATATATTACATATATTGAATTATTATATTATATATACCATACGTATACTGTATACATACATTATACAATATATATATTATATATACATATAACCTAGACTGATGCAAAAAAAAAAAAAAAAATTTGGCCCCCGAACCTTACAATCCTGGCTCCACCCCTGTTGGTAAGTTATGACAAAGTTAGTGAGTCACAATCCCTAAACTAGAATCGAGCTAGCGAGTGAAATATATGGATTGTAGACTGCACCAAAAGAATTTTAGTATCCATCTTCAGTTAAAAGTACAAATTGTTATTTTGAATTATTGACTTGATTCACTATACCTTATGATGATCACACCCATTCAAAAGAAAGCTATATCAATAATTACACACACCAATGTGAGAATTAATCAGTCACAACCTTAGCAAATATATCATAATTCGAAATGAGTCTACCTTTGTCTAATGCAGTTCAGAAAAAGTCCTGGGCTTGGGTTTTACATGGTTCAAAAGCTTGACAGGCCAAAATCCAAATTGGATTGAAAATTTTGGTCCTTAACCCAATCCAAACCCAAGCTAATGGGCTTTCTGAGTATGAAATTTTTTTTTAAATAAATTACAGTAACACTTCTTGAAATATAACAAAATTACAGGTGTCTTCTCTAGCATTCAAAAAATAAAATGACATTTCGTGTTAAAATGGAGGAGATTTCACAAGTTAGGATCAACGCCTATTAATGATAAAATAGGAGAAACTAGACTAAGATAATGTGAATTTTTTTAATATAGACCTAATCACATTTAAGGAAGAGACAAGGAGTCAGGAATTTATTTTAGGAGAGACATATTGAACAACATAAAATAATTTTTTTTCTCTAGCTAACATAACAAATATATAGGAACTTAAATTACAATGCAATGCAAAGAATCGACTCATGGAGAAAATTCTGTTGGGTTTGTGGCTCAGATTTAGTTGCCACGATTTCTTTTTCCGTTTTGAAAGCTTAAAGACTTGTGGAGAAAGGCTGAAGACTTGGGGAGAGTTGTATACATATATTTTAGAGTTGTGATTGAATTGGTAACTTCTTGTTAGACAAGGTATGAGAATTTTTGTTCAAGAATGAATTGGTTTTAGAGACTCTATAAATAGATGTAGGGTTAAAGGGAGAGAGAGAGAGGGAGGAAAGATGTAAGGGGTTGGTGAGTATTGTGAGGAGATGAGAGAATATATGTAATTTCAGAGGAAAGATGTCAAGAGAGAGTGAAAGAGTGTGTGGTAGACATATTTTTCACGTATTCTATATTCTCTTCCTAATATAGTGAAATCTCTCTCTCTATCAATGTAGCCTAGAGTTAGGTGAACTATATAAAATATTGTATTGTGCGTAGATGTATTTAATTATTATCTCTCTATATGCTTGTGTGATTATTAATGTGATGATATGCTTTCGCTCCCAGATAAAGGAGATTAATTTTCAACAAATTTTATATAAAAATCAAGCCGACAATAAATACTAATCAAGTTAGTTTACTCGAGATATGCATTTTTTCCCGACCAAATTTCATCGTGTAGGACTTCATTTTCGCTTTAATAGAATACTGCCAAATAAGGTTGTTTTAGGATTCTGATATTAATTTTTTGTTAGTATATTATAAATGTATGCTATGCAAATTTATATAGAAATTAATAATATTTTAATTTTCTCACAAATTTGTAATTGCCAATTGTTTAACATAATTCTCAATTTACCTTCCACTTAATTAATAGTAACACTCAGCAACAATTCACTCACGAGCGTCTTATATTTTACATAACAAGCAAATAAAGTATATTAACATAATTTGCAAAAATAGAAATCAATATACAAATGAGAGAAAAGGGCACGAGTCTCGTGATATCTCTGCCGGTCGTCGCAGAGCAACTGTGCCCTCGCCTAGCGCCATTCCTGGACCTAGCACGGGTGGGTTGTGCTTGAATTTAGACCCGACTAGATTCTTCTTTGTTTGAGCTGCTCTCACGGTCACGCACGCACACCAGAATATCTCACTTGTCCTGCAAAAATGGATAAAAATGAAGAAGAGTTATATATATATATATGAAATCCAAACCAAATGGACAAATATATTTATAGAAAGAGGTATGCTAGCAACAGTCGCACCCGCAACTATTGTTAGTCAGTCGCAATTTTTATTGGCTACTTTGAAATAGAATTAAATGTTTTAATCAACTTTAAATATTACACCTAAAAAATAGTGTCCTCTCTCTCCTCTCTTTGCCATAAAATTTTAGCACAAAACAGATACGTTCTTTTTTTTTTTTCAAAAAATTACAAAATAATGATCGTTTGAGTTATATTTTTTTCTAAAAAAATATCCTTATATTTTTTAATATTACACCAACTGCCGTTACAAATTATACCATACTCATGTATTCATATTATATTATAACAAAATAATAATAAAAATAATTATATACATATCTTAAGCATATACATAAGTATGGTATGATGTAGTAATACAATTAAGTATGGTATGATGTAGTAAAATAAAAATAATTGTATTATATTATTTTGTTGTTGTAATATAATATATATTTGATATGTTCAATTGGAACAAAATCAGTTTGTTATCAACTTGAGTATGGTATGGTATGATGTAGCAATATAAAAATAATTGTATTATATTATTTTTTGTTGTAATATAATATATATTTGACATGTGTAATTGGAATAAAATCAATTTGTTTCTAATTAACTTAATGAAGTAAACTTTTATTTTTGTTTTAATATAATATGCATACAATAGTATGGTATAATTTGTAATGTCATAGTGTAATATTAAAAAACATAAGGGTATTTTTTTTATAGAGAAAGTTATAACTTAAATGTTCAATGACATTATTGTAATTTTTTAAGAAAAAAATGTATTTGTTTTAAAACTTTTATGAGAGAATTTTACAGGAGAGGATGCTATTTTTTAAGTGTAATTTTTAAGGTTGATTAAAACATTTAATACTATCTTAAAACCGCCAAGGGGAACTGCAACTGGCTAGCTGCTACTGTTGCTAGCATATTTTATATATATATATAAGAAAAAAATGGAGGGGCAGCCACCTCTATATATATATATAAATTAAAGAAAAAAATGGAGGGGGCAGCCACCTCTCTCGCGAGGCGTGAGCACACATTCGATGCCCCTCCGAGAGTACACACTCTGCATTCATACCTAGACGTGAGATAAAATTATTAGACGATGACAAAGAACTTTCATGTTAGATATTTTTGTGAATGCCTCCACACATTGCATTCATCCCGGACATAAGATAAAATTATTAAATAATGGCGCAAACCTTCCATGTTAGGTATTTCCATGGTTGCACACTCCCATAAGCACACACTATATTTGTCCATGGGACATGGGATAAAATATTGAATGACGTTACAAACTTTCATGTCAGGTATTTTTATGTCCACTTTAGCCTTTCAAATCAAACTTCGAGAGTCTTTAATGCCACTTATAAGGAAAACACAGCATAAAAATAAATAAATTAATTAATCACGCATAACAATATCCTAGAAATGGCCTAATTTATCATATATATTTCATCTTGTTAGTCTAAAAAACTGAATAATCATAAAAAATCCAGTTCATAGATCAGATAAAGATGGGTTTTTCCCTAGTAATTTATAAGAAGACGAAGGTACTGTACCCTGATTGTTGAATAGGCTATTGTGTCCAAATCATTTCCCGGGCTTGGTTGGTTTTTCATGGTTTAAAATTCTGACAGGCCCAAGTTCCTAATTGGAATGAAAATTTGGTCATTAACCCTATCAAAACCCAAGCTATTGGGCTTTCTGAGTGTGAAAAATATTTTGAATAAATTACAGTGGCATTTCTTCAAGTACAACATAATTACACGAGTCTTCAGTGTTAAGAGTGACCAAAAGAGTGTGAAAGAGAAGTTAGTATCAACGCCTACTAATGATAAAAATAAGAGAAAGTAGACTGAGATTTATAATATAGACTTCTGAAGGTACAATATTATAGTTTGCATAGAAGTAAGGACAAAGAGGTAGACCGAAACTGATTGGACATGGACATAGATGGAGCTAGGAATTTGTTTCAGCGGAGGCAAATTGAACAAGAAAATATTATTTTTCCCAACTAACATAACAAATATACAGGAACTTAAATTATAATGCAAATAATGGACCTGCAGAGAAAATTCAAGATCAAAATCGGCCCAACAATCAATACTCACCAAGTTTGCTTGTGACATATGTTGTTTTCAAATTAAATTTCATCGTTTAGGGTTCAGTTTTTGCGTTATTCAGTGTTATATGAAGAAATGAAATTTTTGTTGGTGGTAATCTAGCTGATTTTATATAGTTATTTTATTTCGGTGATTAGGTTTTTATTCTTATTTTTTTCTTTTGTAATTTTTAGAATACCGCCAAATAAGGCTGTTTTTAGGATTCTCAAATTAATTTCTTAGTTAGTATATAAATGTACTGCTATGCAAATTTATATAGTCTTTAATAATATTTAAATTTTCTCTTAAACTTGTAATTCCTAATTTGCTTAACATAATTTTCAATTTAGCTTCCACTTCAATATTATTTTTTGATAACAAACAAATAAAGCATATTAACATGGTCTGCAAATATAGAAAATAATATACAAAAATGGATAAAAAAATGAGAAGAGTTAAATAAAATCCCTAAATCACAGAAAGAAAAGAAAAGAAGAAGTAATGTTAGGCTAATAATATATATGTATATATATGAAATTCAAAACAGATGTACAGATATATTTATAGAAATAATGTGAATGTTATAAATTAGTGCTTATATGTATATATAGAGAGAGACAGTGTGTGAGAGAGGGTGGATATATATATATATATAGAGAGAGAGAGATAGAGAGAGAGAGAGAGAGAGAGATTTTGGGTTTAGGCAAAGTAAAAGATGAGGGTTTGTCTAATAATATTGCAAATGAGGGGGAGCATTTTATAAAAGTTAACATATATATATATATAAAGAAAAAATTTAGGGAGCAGCCCCCCTTTCCTGCGAGCACACACTGGATGCCTCTCCGGAAACACACACTGCATTTGTCCTTGGACATGGGATAAAATTATTAGATGATAACACATATATTTCATGTTAGGTGTTTTCGTGGATGCATGCACCCCACTTGCCGCAGGGGTAGGCATTGTGTTCCTCTCTGAACATGAGATAAAATTATTAGATGACGATAGAGACCTTCACACCCCCCCCCCCCCACTGGCTGTAGGAGCACACGCTTGATTCGTGCATTCATCCCTGGACATGGGATAAATTTATTATGACGATACAAACGTTTTATGTCAGGTGTTTCTATAGATTGCAAGCCTCCTACTCGTCGCAGAAGCATACACTGTATTTCTCTCTGGACATGAGATAAAATGATTAGATGACGACGGAGATCCCCCCCCCCCCCCCCGGCGGGAACACACATTTGATTTGTGCATTCATCACTAGACATGGGATATAATTATTATGGCAGACCTTTTATGTCATGTTTTTGTGAATTGCACGCCCCCCACTTGCCGCAAGAGCAGACATTATGTTCCTTTCTAAACATGAGATAAAAGAGGACGACAAAGACACCCCCACCCCCGCCCCCCCCCCCCCTGCAGTGGGAACACATACTTGATTATTGCAATCATTTTTAGATAAAGAATAAAATTATTATGACGACACAGACCTTTTATGATTGGTGTTTCTGTGGATTTATAAAAGTTAACAAATATATATAGATATATAATAAAGAAAAAAATTAATGGGCAACCCCCTCTCTTGCGAGCACACACTGGATGTCTATCTAGGAGCATACACTACATTCATCCTTGGAAATGGAATAACATTATTACTCACAACAGAAATCTTTCATGTTAGGTATTTTTGTGGATACACGTCCCCCACTCGTCACAGGAGCATACATTGTGTTCCTCTCTGAACATGAGATAAAATTATTAGATGACGATAAAGACATTCCCCTCACCCACCGCGAGGGCACACACTTGATTCGTGTATTCATCCTTGGAGATGGGATAAAATTATTATGACGACAAAGACCTTTTATGTCAGGTGTTTATGTGGATTTCACGCCCCCTACTCACCGCAGGAGCATACACTGTGTTCCTCTATGAACATGAGAAAAAGTTATTAGATGAGGATAAAGACCTTCTCCCCACCCGTTGCGGGAGCACACACTTGATTTATGCATTCATCCTTAGAGATGTGATAAAATTATTATGACGACACAGACCTTTTATGTCAAGTGTTTATGTGGATTGCAAGCCCCCCGCTCGTTGCAAGAGCAAACATTGTGTTCTTATCTGAACATGAGATAAAAGTATTAGATGACGACGGTGACCTTCCCCCCTACTCGTCGTAGGAGCACACATTAGATTCATGCATTCATCCCTGGATATGGGATAAAATTATCATGACGACATAGACCTCTTATGTCAGGTGTTTCTGTGAATTACATGCCCCCCCACTTGCTGTAGGAGCAGACATTGTGTTCTTCTTTGAACATGAGATAAAATTATTAAATGACGATAGAGACCTTCCCCCCATTCGTCGTAGGATTACACATTTGATTCACACACTTATCCTTGGAGATGGGACATAATTATTATGACGACACATACCTTTTATGTTATGTGTTTCTGTGGATTGCACGCCCCCTGTTCACTGTAGGAGCAGACACTATGCTCCTCTCTGGACATGAGATAAAATTATTAGATGACAACGGATGCCTTCTCCCCTACTCATTGCGGGAGCACACACTAGATTCATGCATTCATCCTTGGACATGGGATAAAATTATTATGATGACACAAACCTTTTATGTCAGGTATTTTTGTGGGTTGCACGCCCCCCACTCGCTGTAAGAGCATACTGTTTTTTCCTCTAGACATAAGATAAAATTATTAGATGATGACAAAGACCTCCTCTCCCGCACACACTTGATGGGATAAAATTATTATGACAACACATTCCTTTTATTTTATGTGTTTCTGTGGATTGCACGCCCCCTGTTCGTTGTAGGAGCAGACACATACTGTGTTCCTCTCTGGACATGAGATAAAATTATTAGATGACAACGGATACCTTCTCCCCTACTCGACGCGGGAGCACACACTAGATTCATGTATTCATCCTTGGTCATGGGATAAAATTATTATGACGACACAAACCTTTATGTCAGGTGTTTTTGTGGGTTGCACGACCCCCACTCGCTGCAAGAGCCCATTATTTTTCTCTCTAGACATAAGATAAAATTATTAGATGATGACAAAAACCCCCCTTCCCGTCGTAGGAGCACACACTTGATTGTTGCATTCATCGCTAGACATGGGATAAAATTATTATGATAACACAGTCCTTTTATGTCAGTTGTTTATATGGATTGAGCCCCCCCCCCTCCCTCTCGCCCAACACACACACACACACACACATCTGTTTTGTTTTAAATAGGGCATGACTTGCTTTTGTTCCTAACCGCTTGCTTTATTTGAACATGAAAAAGCTTTGCTTGCTTTGTGTTTTTTATTCTCTCCCAGAAGCACACACTGCATTCGACCTCGAATATGGGATACAATTATTAGATGACGAAACAGATCTTTCATGTCAGGTGCTCCTACAGATGGTTTTTAAATGATGTGTGATTTTATCATTTATTTTTAATCTTCACTTATTTTAGTTAAAAGGTAGAGTTAAATTAAAGAGAAAAGGTAAATCTATTATTTTCTAATTTAATTTACTAATAAACAGGTTCATCATTTGACTTTGTTGACCTTTAATGTAAACGAAGAATCTATTATGGAGTATTAAAATAAAGGAGACGAGTGTAATTTTGTAATATTTCATAGAGGTGATTCTTAATTTACTTATATTTGCCTGCGATTTAATGATATTTTATCTTATTTCAAAGTAAAAGGTGGAGAATTCGAATCTCTCTAAATACATTGTGAGAGTTAAATGGCATGAAAAAAAAAAAATTTATCCCTATGTTTTTATAAAACTAAGAACATATATTTCCAATGGTGTTTGAAGTTGGCAAGTCCAAATATATATACTATTAGTGATAAATTATTAAAAATGATATATATACATATATAAATATATTGTGCTTCTCGTGTGGGGTGCCGAAGATAAAATAATAACCATGTTGGTGCCTTTGCTATCTACAGAGGGATCCATGCGGTGGCAATGGCCATTTTTCTATGTTCCCGTCATGGCCATCGTCATTACGGTCGTTATCATCATCACTTCCATTGCTAAAAATATAAAAACCATCAATTATTATTTTGTAAATGTTTATATTGGATAACATGAGATCTGACTCAATCCATTACCACTTTTAATTATAAACGAATTAAAAGTTGACACATTATGTTATATTGGAAGAAGAGTTTGCGATTTTGTCGGAGATGTTCATGTAACATGTGCAGATCTCAATACCTTTTTAAGTCAAAAGAAATTATCCCAATACCTTTTTTTTTTTTTATCTTAGTGGGCTCAAAGTTGAGTTCTAACTACTCAACATCGTTTGTTCAACCTTGCACCCAAAAACAAAATATTTTGTTCAAAATTATTAAATACTAGTTAAATACAGTTTATTTTTTTATTTTCAAGAAACTCGACTCGGATTTGCACCTTTCACCTTCTACTTAAAAACAAAAGTAAATATCACTTACACTCTTTCAGATTATGCAATATTCCGACTAGACTTCCTCTAATTTCAATATTTTCAACTACATCTCCTGTCAGTAACGTCTGTCGATTTTTCTCTTTTGCTGACGTCAGCAAATTCCGTTTGTTTACTGATGTGACACTAACGGAAGGAAAAAATTAATAAATAAAATCAAAATTCAAGAGGTATAGTTGAGAATATCGAAATTAGAGGGGTCTAGTCAGAATATTGCCTAAACTGAATGGGTGTAAATGGTATTTAACCAAAAAAATATTCAGTACACCCGGAGCATCGTGCACCAGAACAATTATAGCTATGCGTGCACAATACGTGCGATGGAGTCTACCGTGTATGCTGTACACGCATGTCTGTGATTGCTCGACCACGCACTAAATAATATATCTATTCATACTTTTCTTATAAACATGTGATACATGCTTTTCTTATAAGTGAGTAAAATCTTATCCATGTTCATTGCTTCTATTTTTTACATGTCACGGTAGTTAGTTTTTTTTTTGAAAAAATCTATTTATTAAAATATTAAAAAAACGACTCTCCATATCGAGCACTCAATCATATAGATAGTATATTTAAAGAAATTTTAGATCATATATGATCTAAATACTTGGTGCAAAATAGTCTCATGAATGCTACATGAACAACAAAAACAAATGTGTTTGTGCCAAGAAAGTTGCAAAGAAAATGAAAGAACATAATTGAGCAAAGTGAGAGTGATGAAATGTGTGTATGTTTGGAAATGACAAGAGTGACCACTCAGCTAAATGGGCCAGTAATAAAGGGAATTATAGTCCGAGAATAAAACCAAGTCTAATCTCCTATCTGTATGGTGGGGCCCGCCTGTGTGTTTTGAGTAAGTCCATTATCCAATCTGTGGCCTTAAAAACACAGATCAAGCCCAACAACTAATAGAAAACATATTTTATTTTATTTTTGATAAATATATATAGCAACTAAAAGAAACACTTGCATGTGAAACAAACAAAAAAGTATACGTTTGACAAACCACAAAACATGTATATATATATATATATATATATATATGTGTATACAACAAGAGATTCTTTGACTGTGTTTATAATGGAGGGTGATGAGATAAGATGAATGATATACTCACGCGTATATGATGTGGAGTTATAACTTTGTCTTTAATGTACAGTATACAAATATGTTTGAATAATATATATATATATATATGGGAAATGTATCCTTGTAGTACTCCTGTGTACAAGACGGAACCAAATTGATCAGTAACCGGCCAAGGGGTACCTAGTTAAAAAAAAAAGGCAAATCATAATTTAACTTTACCAGGTTTGTCTATACGTCAACATAATTTTTTTACATGTGTATCTTTATTTTTATTTTTGAAATTTAAAATTATATATTATTTTAGTCTTTTATGTTATTGTCAACGATTAGATGACTTACATCATACAAACAGTAGTAATAAAATACCTAAAATGTTCTTCTATACTTCTGCGTGTATTTGTGTCAATTTTTTATTCAATAGAGTAATTTAATCATTTCAATATTTTATTAATCAAAAGTCAACAAAAAATTACTAACAAAAATTGAAAATAAAAATTTGTAAACGTGAAAGGGTCATGTTCACTGTAGACAAAATTCCCAGGTCAAAATATAATTTGTCACAAAAAAAAAAAAAAAAAAAAAAGGAAAAAACGGCCATAATGGGTTTACATTCATTGTAGATACACTTTTCTAGGCACCAAATTACCAATATAAAAGTTAACATAGTGGAGGTGTAGTGTGTACCTCGTGGCAACCTATTAATTAACTTTACCAAAGACCTTTCTAATGAGTAATGGGTGGCTTGACTGGTGTTTTAACGCTTATTATGACTTGTGTTCTGAAAAGTAATTGTTGTATATATCTGCTCTTCAAAGTATTTGATTCGACTTTTAAGCAAGAAAAGAAAATCTTTTGTCTTCATTAATTTTTTTGAATGCTCTTTCTCGACTTCAAAGATTTAAACACTCTTTAAAATATTTTTTAAATTTAAAAAATTAAAAATCAATTACTTTAAAATGACTTTTAAATTTTAAAAATCAAAAATCAAATTTTAAAAGCTATTCCAAAGGGTCATTGTAACATTGACACTTCAAGAATTGCATACTAATCACTGTATATATATATATATATATATATATATATGATCAGAATGGTATAAATTGATATAGGCAATAGTTTATGGTTTGTTTCTAAGATTTGATACGGAAAAAACATAACATTGATAGTTCGTTATGATGGTAGTTCTTACGGATTTTTGCTACATTGACATCCTATTTTGTTATCAAGTAAAGAAAAATGTAGGGTAATAAATCCAAACTTATAATCGGACAATTCTTTTATTCTTATAAAAGAGTGCAAGAATTAATGTCGAAATTCACAATAACTTTGTCTTAACTAAGAATAATTGTCACAAAGTAAAACACTACAATAACGTTCTTTAACTTAAGAATAAAGGGTTAAATCATAAAACCCTTCTACATTATTCATATATCTCCCTGAACATTTTCATTACGCATTCGTGACAAATTTTGTGGAATAGTGTCCTTACCATTTAATATAAATTTAAAAGCTTAGAAAATATATAATCCACAATTACAATTGAAACGAATCTAATCTAACATTGAGACAGATTAATTGCATTGTGGTTATTTTAAATGTGTAATAGAAGGATTTGGTGAGACCATTGTTTGTGAGGCAGAAGAGCCTCGCTGGCTTGCCAAGTGCCAAGTGCGCTATGTCTTCTCCGATGGTGTCAATCTTCCATTGATCAATTTCAGTATTCTCTCCAATTGGTCCTCTCAAATCGATTTTCTAGTTTCCCATCTACTCTTATTGACCTTGATTTGGGTCTCTTTCTCTGAAATTTGATATTTATTTAACTTATTGTAAAGGAAACAAATTATGGCTACAATGAAATTTTGAAAATCTCATACAGAGTTTAATTTATAGTACCGCAGTGTTTTATAAATTAACCTCTACGACTAAATGTGCACAAGTAAAATACGATATATAGTAAATATTAAAATGGTTTAGTATCAGTAATCACGCCATTTTTGTAACCTCAGACTCTGGCATGCCGGAACCAAGAAAAAATAAACACTTCTATCTATTATTACTCGAAAGAAATGTTATACCATTATCTTCACCCATACAAATTCTAACGCTAAATAACGTCACTTCACCTGGGCATCCTCTCCTTATGTAAATTCCTGCAAATTCGTGTTACATTCTTCGCCACCTAATTCCTACAAATTTGTCGTGGTGGTAGTCTCAACGTTTGTATTGCAAACTCATCTAGTACCACTCCTACTTCTTCTACGCGCGCTCACTTTCTTCTACTCGTAATTCTTCTCTGTATGGTACTTTTTTGCGCTTCTTTCTCTCCTCACTCTTAACCTCGCTTCACACCCCCAACAACCCTTTCCGTATGGCTAGTGTTTGCGCTCTTTTCGTCACTCTCAACCGCTCTTTACGCCCAGCTCAATTGTCTCTATTTGTCTCGAGTTTATGTGGTAACTTTTGCTATTCTTCTGCGACTACTCCTCTATAGTGAATTAACGTCTCTGCTCATCCTTTTCTTGTCTTCGGTGTTACCGGTCTGTCTTCCTCTCAAGCTTAGTAGCGAATTAACGTCTCTGCTCATCCTTTTCTTGTGTTCGGTGTTACCGGTCTGTCTTTCTCTCAAGCTTAGTGGGTGGTAAAGTGTCTCATACTTCTCATAATTTGTATAAGCATGTTTTTTTCTCACATAACCTTTCTCTCAAA
This sequence comes from Cornus controversa, assembly GCA_026545225.1. Classification (NCBI taxonomy): domain Eukaryota; kingdom Viridiplantae; phylum Streptophyta; class Magnoliopsida; order Cornales; family Cornaceae; genus Cornus; species Cornus controversa. The sequence goes on along the minus strand of CM048847.1, from coordinate 48,219,532 downwards.
GCTCACTCTTGCACGGTGGGTAACGACACTCCTCCTGCTACGTGCGCGCACAATACGCAAATTCATTGACTGCAAGCTATGATTCTCGTCACACCAGCTCCACATAAGAGTTGTTCAGAATTGTTCTCGAGGTTGTGCAGCTATACAGTGCAATCGAATTACTTGCATCGTTTCCCCTAACACTCGTCGTTGTTGCCACAATTCACGTCACAAGCACGTCACTAGCGCACTTCTCACATGCAACCATGCTCTCTCAACTGCTCTCTGCTCTAGTGACAAAGGCAACGCTCGACGTTGTTGCCACAAGTCACGTCGCACTTTTCACATGCAACCTCTGTGTAACAAAGGATAGAAATGAGTTGTCCACCTATTTATAGGTATCCTCAGCTCAGGCATCTCTTATCAAATGGACGACTAGAACGTATTACAATGAATGATCAAGATTTACTCTTTACAACTCGCTATTCAAATATCTACGTCTCTCAATTCTCTATACTCTTTTAGAATCTTCTCTACATTCTATAAATATTTGCAAGGTATCTGATACTCTAAAATCCTTCAATTCTTTCAAACACTCCACATTTCTCTACACAAATGTGAAATATTCAAAAACTCCATTCTAATCATGTCATGCAAAGTCTCGTGGGCACTCATGTTACCGGCGTGATGCAACCTCTGCCGGCGTGACGCAACCTCCCTCCACCTTGACGGGTCTGACATTATACTTCCCTTCAAGTCATGAAATTCATGTATTGGAATTAGAGTACAAATAATTTAAAGTGTTAATCGCTATGCTCTTTCATTCTAATTTTAAAACACAAAATTTCATACTACCAAACCAAACAATACTCAAATTTAGTTTGAATACAAATACAAAAAAAACGATTGTTAATCCCTATGCTCTTTCATTCTAATTTTAAAATACAAAATTTCATACAACCAAACCGAACAATACTCAAATTTAGTTTGAATACAAATACACAAAAGAATGATCCGGATGCAACAATAGTTCATGTCAACTTCTCACTTGCTTACCAAAAAAAAAAATAGTTCATGTCAACTACAAAATTATAGTCACCAAACAAAAAGAAAAAAAAAAAAAAAGAAGAAAAATACATCATGCATTCAAGTGGAATTTTTGGTAACAATTTTTTCTTTCCGAGAGAGGGTGGATGAAAAATCACATTCAAGATCCAGAAACATGGTAGCTGAAAAATGAAGACCAAATTAATAGTTGCAGTCAAACAGGATAATAAAACAAAATTAGAAAAAAAGGAAGCCAAGAAAAGACAAAATGACATACCGTGAAGGAGAGAGAAAAGGGTGGAGTTGTAGTCTAAATCAACACATGAGTATTAACTTTTTTTTTCTTGCACTTGGTGGGATTGACAAATGGGCACAAGAAGACAAACCATGTTTCTAGTTGTTGACCTAACGCAGAATACGCCAAACCCAATGTGGGCCGCACCTCATTAGATTTATTATTAAAATACAAACATAACTCCCAAGATATATATATATATATATATATATATATATATATATATATGTGAATATGAATACAGAATAGAGCGACACCCCAAACCGAAAAGAGGGTGGCAGTATCACGGCAATTTGTTTGGTATGCCGTGTGTGTGGCACATGCTTAGCCACCTCCAAATGCGACAACTAATGCGTCCAAACTTGCAACCACTATGCTACTGTCTTACTTTTATCTTCTTCTTTTATTTTGTATTTTCAAGTGTGTAAAAAAATTAAATTTATACTACCATATATATATATTTTTGTGTGTGTGTTGAGCGAGAAATCATGATTAATATACGAGACGTGTCGGAGGACGGAAACTACTCTAAAAGCATCAAACACGTGAGAAAAAAAAATTGGCAAAAATAATAATAATACTGTTATGTCTTTATTGCTTTCTAATTCATTTATCTTTATTTTGAACATCTAATATTAATTAAATTTATGAGAATGGTAGCTATTTCCTCAACCGTCGTCAAAAGCTGTCAAAATTTATGATTTTTATATGTTTTGTTTTATTTAAAAATTTCGAGTTAAAAAATTAAAGTGCAATAATTTTTAAGTAAAAATGGAAAACTAACAAGATGAAGGGTCAAAGAGAAACACAATAAAGGGGCATATATATATATATATATAGTTTCAATTCTCACATTCAAAACTTACTTCTAGTTTTCAAATCATTTGTACCATTACCACAAAAAAATTAAAAGAATCACAATTCCAAGAACCTTAGTACTATTACATCTATTTGATTTATTTTTCATCTACAATTATGCTACTAGTATTAGCAAATAATTCAATTTCATTCTCAAATAAAATGATCGTATGATCCATTTGAAATCCTCTCTTATGTATTGGATGATTTAATACAACACTTATAATAAGATATTTTATATTGAATATTTTATATTTAATACAACACTTATTATTTTTATATTCAATTTAATTCACACAGATAAGTAACTTACACAACAAAAGTGACAATTACCAAAGTGTTGTATAGCATTGTTCCAACCGTTGGATTGGTGAAATAGTGTAAAATAAGAAAAATCCACTTCCATTTCAGAGAAAAATAAATGGTGATGATTGGCTTTAAGTACGCATAACAAAGTGTTAGACAAAGTACGCGGCACTTTCTCCTATTGTTCAACATTTTCTCCGAACATCGTAGCTTTGAATTTGATTTTTCCACACATTGAGCCAACGGTGGACACTCACACTCTTAAAGGGTCCCACCCTCATACGTCTCCAGAAAAATCTAATTAATCAGTGAAGATTGAAGTCGTATGGGACACGTGTCACGCTCCAATAGCATTGAATAGTAGGTCCCAATGAGGGTCCATCACAGAGTTGATCATCGTATCAACTGGATTTAAGAATAAGACTACAGCGGGAGGGGTTGCAGGGGTGAGTCCTTTTGAGTGGGACCCAGGAGCGGCGGGGGTCGAGTAGAGTGACACGTGTCCCACAGTCATGGTTGATAAACACACACAGAGCACGACAAAGTCCGAAGGCCCACGAGATGTCCCACAGATAAAGCCTCCAGATTCTGACAAAAAACATGCGGTCACGCGCTGTGCACTAAAAGACAAAACACGTGTCGTCGTTGGTGGCAATATCGGGGTTTTCGTTGTGAGTTCGGGGGTAGTTTGGTAAATGCGGTGGCAAAAGAGTTGAGATGGACCCTTTTGTCGCCACGTGCCTTGGCGTCGGCCGCACGCAGGAAAAACTATTGTCCCGTGCTTTTCTTCTGCCTTTTGCTCTTTTGAGAAGAAAATCTAATGGCATGGCTATGGACAGATCACTTTTGACTGGCTACACAACATTATTTGAAGCAATCAATTCTTATTTTTCTATTATTTTATAATTCAACATTTATTACACCACATATATATTAAATGCACATAAACATTGAGCTTTGCATTATTTTGCATGAAAATTGGAAATAAGACCGTCTACATTAAATGCACATAAACATTGAGCTTTGCATTATTCTTCCCTAGACAGATTAATTGAAAATTTATTTTGAATGAAAAGAAAAGAAATAGATAAAAAAGGTATTAAAGGCGACACAGATTATGATGGAGCTAGAAACTTATGTGGAGGATGTTTGTGAGAGCATACTTATATAATAGGACATTTTTAAAATTTTAGTGGGTCATTTGCATAATTTTACAAAATTATGAATATAAAGTGTAAATAAAAAAAATCAACTATCTCCTTGAACACGAGTTAAATGGATGGGAATGAAAATAATGTATTAATGATGACATAAGTGACAAGGGATGGGGGAAGAAATTGCTAGATGTGATATGTTAGTGAATGAAAATACTAAAAATGGCAAAAATTCTTATCATCGTAATAAAAATAATATAAAAAACGCACATAATTAAGTGAAAGAACAAAATTTGTCTCAAAGAAGGAACTTGGAAACATATAAATTATGAATATAATATCATGAGAAATCTAAAAAAAATTAAAAGAAAAGAAGAAGAAACCGTGAGAATTGAAAGAGACCTAACTGCACTTGTAGTAAAAACTTGAATACAAAGTATTTTATACAAATAACATCAAACTTCATGACCTCATTGCCTACTTCATAGCTTGGTGGTAAAAACATAAAAACATATATAAAACGATAAAAAAAATAAAAAGTGGTATTGAGGGTGAACACATGAACACATGGAATTAGCCGAAGGAGGTTTGGCATTAGCTTCACGGAAAATGAATTGGAAAGAATATGAGGGGAAAAAAAGGGGTGTGGAAAGGTAAATAAATAAAGAATAGGTATTTATGGGTCATGGAACGAACATATTAGTAATTAGAATTGGATTTTATTACAAATGGTGGGTCCCACTACACAGTTTATTTCGGCCGCCCGCTTTGTCGTCTCTTTCGTCTCCGTCCACCACCGTGGTTCCTTTGCGTTTGACTCCACGTCTCTCTCTCTCTTTTCCACCCTCCTCTTATCCATCACACAACCCCCACTTCCCTCCCTCCCTCTATTTCTCTCTCTTATTTCCCTCTCTCTCTCTCTCTCTCACATTTGTTTTGATCCTCTCTCGTGTGTTAAGTTCTCTTTTTTTTACCTCAGAAGTGTCCCTTTTTGTTCAGAACCCAGAACGAGGAATCAAAGAGACGCAGTAAACACAGAGCTCACTCTTCGATCCTTCGTCTCTTTGAGCGCTATGAGTTGTCAAACATCAGTCCTTTCAAAGATTAGTGTTGGGTTTTGAGGTTTCGAAAGGTTGAATCTTGGAGTAGAAAGTCATGGCGGGTAGTAATGAAATCAACGTCAATGAATCAAAGGTGTTGCTTTCATCTATCTTTAGCCTCTCTCTTTGTTAATTTTTCAAGTTGTTGCTCAAATTTTGATTTTTTTTTTCTTTCTGGGTTAGTGAAGAGTTTATCTGTTGATTGCTTGATGGGTTTGTTTGATCCTTAGTGTTGTTTTCATGCTTCGTGTTTTAGGTTCGATTATTGTTCCAGAAATTTGAATTTTTGCGGAATCACAGTTTGATTTGGGCAAAAGATTGAACTTTTAGTTTGATTTGAAGGATTTTGAGTTGTAAATTGCTTTCTTTTTTTTCCAATTGCCCTGTTTGTATACTTGTTTTCTGCTGATTTTGTAGTCTCCTTTGATTAATCCTGTACTTTCCTATTAGGCTTCTAGGTTCCCCCTCAAAGTTTTCATTAGTTTTGTTGTCTATACATTATTTTCTCAAGCTTCCTTTTTTAAATTGTGTTTTCTATTACGGTTACAAGAATGATATGAGAGGCGCACACAAACACAACACAACACACATGTATGATCAATCTAGTTTTTTTTTTTTTTTTTTGGAGGTGATCAAATCTAGTTCTTAATATTTGTTCTTCCCCTGTAGTGGGGTTGGGTTTTGTAGTATATGTTCCTAATATTTGTTCGGTGTTGTATAAATTGATTGATTTACAAACTTCTAATCCCTTGAATCTTTGCTTTTGGTGTAGAGGGTGGTTCCACTCAATACATGGATCCTTATATCCAATTTCAAGCTAGCTTATAATATGCTTCGCCGTCCGGACGGAACATTTAACCGAGATTTGGCTGAGTTCCTTGACCGGAAAGTCCCCGCCAACACGAATCCAGTTGACGGGGTTTACTCTTTCGATGTGGTGGATCGAGCCACCGGCCTCCTTAACCGGGTTTACCGTTCAGCCCCAGACAATGAGGCTCAATGGGGTATTGTAGAGCTCGAAAAGCCCCTGAGCACCACAGAGATTGTTCCAGTCATTATTTTCTTCCATGGTGGGAGTTTCACTCACTCCTCTGCCAATAGTGCTATCTACGATACATTTTGTCGGCGCCTTGTGGGCATTTGCAAAGCCGTTGTGGTGTCTGTGAATTACCGGCGATCACCTGAACATCGGTACCCTTGTGCATATGATGATGGATGGACAGCTTTAAAGTGGGTTCATTCAAGACCATGGCTCCAGAGTGGGAAGGATTCTAAGGTTCATGTGTACTTGTCCGGTGATAGCTCTGGTGGTAATATTGCTCATCATGTGGCGGTGATGGCAGCTGAATCAGGAGTTGAGGTGCTGGGTAACATACTCCTTCATCCCATGTTTGGTGGGCAAGAAAGAAAAGAGTCAGAGGAAAGATTGGATGCCAAATATTTTGTGACAGTACAAGACCGAGATTGGTACTGGAGAGCTTATCTACCCGAAGGGGAGGATAGAGACCATCCGGCTAGTAACCCTTTTGGCCCCAGGGGTAAAAGCATTGAAGGACTTAAGTTTCCGAAAAGTCTTGTTGTTGTTGCTGGTTTGGATCTTGTTCAGGATTGGCAATTGGCTTATGTTGAAGGGCTCAAGAAAGCCAAGCAAGAGGTGAAGCTTTTATTTCTAAAGCAGGCGACAATCGGGTTCTACTTCTTGCCAAATAATGACCATTTCTATTGCCTCATGGAGGAGATAAGAAACTTCGTTAATTCTAACTGTTAATAGATTACTTAACTTCATCTACAGGCAGCCATACATAACAAAAAAAGCTTGACATTTCACTCGGGTACCTTTTTTTTCCCACTTTTGCAGTAATGGTGTGTAGTTATATATGATTGTGTAGAATTACTTCTTCTTACTGGTGTTCTATGTGGCGGTGATACGAGGGTTTTGGACCTTTTGCAATTTGCCATGAAAGGGTTTTTTTTTGGTATGAGAAGGGCAGTTGCATCGGTTCAGCACAATTGGGGCAAGTCATTCATCGGATTTGGCAGAAACACTAAATTTCAAGTTTGTGCTGTCAAGCCTTTCAGTCAAGAGGGAGGAGGTGATAGTATGGCGGTGGAAGTTTGGCGGTGATCAGCCAGTATCAGTATATGGTTGCTATGAAAGCTAATTTCAGAACTTGGGCTGGAAAATTCATGATCTTGTGAACTTGTCTGTTATACTTGTGCTCTAGAAATATATGAAGATTTTGTTTCTTTTACTTTTCGTCTTGTTCTCTTCTTTCTGATGGAACAAGCTCTTCTTTGTATTGTTGCTGCTATTGTTGGCACTCGAATCATAATGAACACCTAAGCTTGGACATTGTGGAACACAATTGATACACTACAACTTGTGTGAGAGGACTCAAATTAGAGTTTCGAGAGAATTGAAATTGGGGTACTCCAGACCACTACTCAATACAATACCCAGTCCCTTTTATACAGGATAGGAGGGAAAGACTCCAGATTTATAATACTTGTGTGACATTATTTTGCAGAAAGAGATTGATATGATACTTAAATCCGCGTCTTCAAGTTTGTCAACTTGAATTTTTATCATTGCACCCTTTGTAAATATTCAGATTCTATTATGATATGGAGAGACTCTATTAGTCTATGTAAGGAATTGAATAACTCTTCAATCTTCCATGTGCTCTGTTTTTGTATCCCATTATGGATTATATTGCCCAAATTCACCACTTAAAGCAGACAGTAAACTGTTGTTCTTCTTGTTCATCTTAAAATTGGGCTAAGGTGGTGGTGGACCAACAAATCTCATTGTCCTCCCAAAGCCAAAACCAAACCCTATCCACCAAAAGTGTAACCACAATTTTCACGAAAGAATGATTGGACACGAGTCTAAATCATGGAGTTCGCCATCTTTCGACGTTGATTTGATTAATTCTTGTCACTTCCTGATTGTGCCTGTTCTTTGATGGGTTTGTTTGGAGTTTGGGATAATAGCAAATTCCAGGAATTTGCCTTGTTTTTGATGGGGGAGAAAAGAAAGGAAAGGAAATGAAATCCATCTAGCAGTGGTTGGGCATTTTGGAACTACTCTAGGGGACCACTTTGAGAATCCACACACACACACACACACACACACACAACACCCTTTTATTTTTAAGCTGTTTGGGATTGCTTTTGAAGTGTTTAAATGCCCACTAAATGTTTAAAAGAACAGCTAAGCTTGGACAAGGACATCAAACCCTGTTTTTGGAATTGACTTTACAGGCCTTTGCTTAGAATACTTGCTTAGTTTTTGCATCTGTCAATCACCAGTACAAATCACTTTGTTTTGTTGGAGTTGTTTAATTTTCTGTCCCTTGCTTGCTTTCTTTGATCACTGTTTTCTATTCTCATGTCTTATTATGAAAAATGTCGCTTACAAATTAGCTGGTTTATGTTTGAATGTGATCCCTAATGCGACAAGATGAGGTCATTATCACCAAATGGCCTTTGTTTAATCATCATTAAGGACAATGCTTTCTTAATTCGTTTGTCAGCACCTTACTGTTTTGCCATTAATCTTTTTTGGTGGGTTGTTTTTGGAGCTTTCTGTTTTCACATTTTGATTCTTTCACGGGAACTAATGCTCCCTATGTTAGCAAGGAAAAAATTTGGATAGAAGAGAGTACTGAAATTTACACCAAGTAATGGTCATTATAGGTTTTTTATACGATCAAAATTAATTTGTTTGTCAGAAGAGAAGTGAAGAGAAAATGTAGTATTGTAATTTTAATTTTTTTATAACAATTTTGCTTTTCTTTCTTTCTATCAAACGATGTGAAAGATTGTTTCTTCATTTCTATCTTCCATCCACCCATGTTCTTTTCTTTTTACCAAACGGACCACAAGGCGGCTAATATTTGGTGAATTAGTAAAAGTTGAGAAAAATCATTTTATACCAAAAAAAAAAAAAAATTGTCAAATGTTAGGTTTATAGTATGGGTGATCATTTTATCAATCAAAAAATCAATACGAACTGATCTGCACAAATTGGTTCGGTTTTTTATTCCCACGATTTGGTTGCGGATTTGAAAATTAAAAATTTGTAGACCATAGTTCGGTTAACGGATTGAGTCTTCAAAAAATCGAACCAAACCGTCAAATCAAACTGTGGTAATTCATTATATATATATATATATATATATATATATATATATATATATATATATATTATAACCCTAAAGTCTAACCCAATGAACATTATAAAATATAAACTTATCTATTTTAGTACTTTACTGAGTTGATATTGTGTCATAGTTAAAAAATAATAATATTAGGCTATTTAGAACAAGTTCAATTCGCAGAATCGAACCGATTGAATCTATTGTTTCACGGATTGATTCGATTCAGACTAAATTTTTTCACGATTTGAATTAGGTTTAACATTTAATCCGATCTAATCTGAACCGTGATAACCCCTAATTTACAAGTTGTCTACACCTCTCAATTTTTTCGATCAATAGAGATCACATCAGGTGGTAGCCATCACTGGATGTTTATTGTATCATTTTTAATCCGAAATTAATTCTAATCTTCTTCGACTCTCTTGAGTTAATTTTTGGACTCATTCTAGTTTTATAAGCTTTCTCAACTTTGAATCGAAGAATTTCATAACTTTGACCTAGTTTACGTGAGCAACTAGGTTAAACCGGCTCTAATATTTTAAGAGTGATGCTAATTGAATACATAGGAACACCATTTCCAAGCAGCCGTAGACTTTTCATAAACTAGAAGTTCTGATAAAGAAAATTTCCCGGGAAAAGTTGAAGAAAGAAATTGTTAATAGTGGAGATTGCAGAACTTGACCATCTTATCATTATAAAATTCAGAACACCATTGTATAAAAAAACTACAATGGCCATTACTTGGTGTAATTCCCTTCCCAGATGTATGTATTTTGTGTGATTATCATGCTTACACATGCATACACATTTTGAGAAGACTTCTTTACTAACTACTAAAATGGTTGTCAAAAATTTAATAAATTGGGTATACCTATATATATATATATATATATATGTATTTTGTGTGATTATCATGCTTACACAAGTATACATAATTTGAGGGGAGACTGCAGTTTTGACTTCACATGTGGCAGAAGTGGTGTTTCGAAGAAGCATAGCAGTTTGAGTGTGAATAATAGGACTGGTCCATATAATAGCAGGTAAAAGTAATACTAGTCCAACCAACAACCATATAGGACAATGCTTAGAAGGGAATCAAGTCTAAGCAATAATGATCATTTGATGTTGTCCTTTTTCGCCTTTGAAAACAAAAACCAATGGGCTGCAGAATCTGTGTTATTGCAGGTGGGGTCTAACATTTCCATGCTTTTGAATCATGGACTTCCATGGCTGTGGGTGTCAAGCCATTAGGCTCAAATTTATTTTTAATTTTTATTTGCATAGTGCACGAGACCTTGCATATTTGTGTTAAAACCTCGTTCGTTTATGTTCTAAATTTTTTTCAAGACCTCGCATATTTGTGTTTCTACACAAGATAATATACTTTTACCATAAGCTTAATCAAAATACCCTATTTTTTTTCTTTCTAAAAAGCTCATAGCAAAAGATGGACAAATTATTCAAGATTAACAAAATTATCGAGAACTAGTGAGAAGCTTGTTATATTTGACTCTCTTTAGACTTTACATTGCTTATGACGTAGAAGAATCTGTTCGGGTCAAATAGCAATGATTCGAAGCATTTCTTTTTAGACTAATTTGGACAGAAAAATTGTGTTCGTCGTTAATCTGATCTTATTATAAAAGCTTGTTTCAATATTTACTTAAGAATTATTCGTGAGATAAATATATCAAACTTGATCATATTTTAAATCTGTCAGTTTATGGAGCTCAATATGAATTTGGTTGACAAGTTGTTGACCATTTAAGACTATAAAAAAACATAACTACCTGAACTCTGATTGAGATTGTTTGGGATGAAAGCTAGCCCTAGATTGCTAGATGGTTAAATGAATCAAACCCTGAACTTCATTTTGGTACTTGATAATGAAATAATCCAGTACTCACTCTAATCATATTCAAACACAACCCTAGTTACAAAAAGCAAAAGAAACTATAGCTAAGTTACTAGACACAAAAAATTGGCCATGTTCCCAAAATTTTCTCTCTGAATTTTCCCACTTCCAGACAAATTTAACGCAATCCAAGCAGAAAATCAGATCAGGATTTGACTGTTGGATGTTGATGAATTCATCTTTTTATTATTTTGGGTTGTCATGATTAGCAAAAAGGGGATGTTAGAAGCAATGTGAAGAGTTCTCAATAAATGGGTCCCAAATTTCACCTGTCTGGAGGAATAAAAACCCATGCGCAGGACTTGCTGAAATCAAATCTGTGCTGAAATGGCAATAGAACGAATTTCACATTTGCATTAGACTTTACTTTTTTAACCCTGACATCCCACGTGTTTCTAAAACGTCTCACCTCTGTTTCTTTTCTGTTTTCACATTCTACTCATCAGGTAATAATAATATATATATATATGTATGTATGTATGTATGTATATGTGTCTGTAATGTAGTACATAGGACCCAATATTCATTGTATGGTGGAATGTAAAGACTTGCATCAATCACTTGTACAAAAATAATGTTAAAAAATTCATACACACTTTTGCTAGGATTTAAACCCTCAACCTCTTGAAAATATTTTTTTCGAATTTTTTTTTCTCGGACTTAAAGCCTTACACTCTCAACTTTGAAGCTTCGGGAAGTGCCATTAAGCTACCGTTTGCCCTTGGTGGTATATAAATATAGATACATATATTATATACTTCTTCTGTCCCATAATTTTAGTTCACTATTTCTTTTTGGGATATCTCAAAATATATGTTCATTTTTTAAAATAGATGTACTATTTTTTATATAATTCCTAAACTACCCTTTTTAAACTCACTATCCTAAAAGTTGATCCCACCATATATAATAATACTAATTTTTAAATAAGGACTAATATATAAATTTATTCATTATCACAATAAAAAGTAGGTCTCATTATAAAAAGTTGAATTCTCTAAATATTTCAAGAAATAGTACCTTGAAAGAAATGATTAGGTTAGAGTTCTAAGCTTGAATGAATTGGAGTGTTGCTGGGAGATGGTATATACTAGATATGGTCTGCGTTAGGATTTATCAGCATTTTAATTCAGTCATCAACGGGTCTGCCAAACCAGTATAGATAATTAATCTTATGTTAGGTGCAGATTAGAAACAAGCTAGGTGCTCATAAATTAGACTGATATTATATTATTATATATATACATACATGTACCTGTAAACATTGTAATACTCTAGTCATTATGTTTAGTTAGTCAACAACAATAAATCAAATAGTGGTATCATTTGATAATTAAAAAAGACAATTCTTTTTTAATCATTACATTAAATGCACCTGTTGCAATGTATCGAGACACTGTGCTTTGAGTCTTTTGACAGTTCCATCTGTTGAAAAACACCATGTCCTGTTCAAAGTGTCCCTACAGGGTAATGGAGTGATCTATATAATTTATATATATATATACACACATGTGTGTATATATATATATATATATATGCTTGGTTCATTAGAAAATGTAGAGGCATTTTTGCAGTATAATTAGGGGTGTCAATTAGTGTTTCTGTGTCGTGTTGTGTCGACCGATGAGTATTCTATTAAACAGCTCAATCTTAACCCGACTCATTTAATAATCGTGTCAGAGACCCTCTAACACTAACCTAACTCGTTTACTAAACATGTTACCCGTGCTGACCCGTGTAATCCGTTTAATAAACATGTCTTATACTGGCACGACTTGTTTAAAAACTTTTTTAATCCGTTTAACTTATATTATATGAGTTTCTCCACTAAAAAGTTCTCTCAGGAGATCATATAAAAAATAAAGTATATATCAATACATAAATCCTAAAATCAAACTATATTATAAATTTTGTATCTATATATAAACTCAAAAACATACTAAGGTGATTGAACAACTGAAAAGATACTATAACAATCTCATCCTTACATTTTATGGTTACATCAGTCCTGTAAACGAACAAATATATTATAAACAATTGTAATATATATAACTATGTATATATAAGTTTGAATAAAACCATAATATATGAATAACTAATGTCGTAATTGTGTCATGGGTTAGACAACTTAAATTCAAACTCAATTCAATTTTTACGTGTCGTGTTCGTGTCGACTCATTTATTAAATGTGTCGACTTATCTCAAACTCGCTTAACTCGTATTGTTTCGAATTTTTTCAGCCCTCAATATAATGCAATCAATCTATTATTAGATCATTAGATGTGGCAATGGGCCAGCTGTTGTGTCCAGCCCAACCAGACCATGTGGGCCTCATGTATATGCCCCTAGGCAGGGTTGGGCTACATTTAAAAACCTGATCACCTTTTGGTGCCTGTTTAAAAATATGAAGCCCAACATAGCCCAATTTCTAAATAATATTTCTCCATATTTGTATTATAGGCCCGTTTGTTTCGATGTAAAATATTTTTTGAAAAATATTTATAAAAATTTTGGTGTTCGGTAGCATCAAGCAAGCTAACTATTCAATATTTAATGAATTAGTTACATCATTCCAAATATTTTGATGTGAAAATATTTTACGGTTATAACATTTTTTTTTTTAAAAATATGCAATCAAATACCGAATGTTTTAGAAATATTTTAGGTGGAAACAAACGGAGAATGTTATATTACACACTAACTATCAAGACTATTATTGCAGACAAGACCGGATTGGATTACGGATATTTGCATGGACCGGATTTCCTTGTTCTAACTTTGTAATATATCGATCCCCATGCTCCAGATAGAAGACAGTCTAACCCATTTATCAGGGTTTGAAATAGATTGGGTTTGACCTAATTTCGATCCGATATGAAGTTCATTTTAGCAGATTTGAATTTTAATTTTGGATCAAAATTAAAAAATGAGTTAGGTATGGATCTTCTCGAAAGATTTAGTCAAATTCGAATGCTTAAATGGTTTGGAATTTGATCAAAAATCTAACTCGAATCACATATATTTTATCTAGGAAGCATGGACACAGGTACGACACAATACAAATACGACGACACGAAAAATTCTAAAAATACAGGACATGGACATAGCGAGAATACGGCTATAAAATAATAATATAATATATTAATATATATATATTCATTATTTAACAAAAAATAGAAATAGACAAATAGATTAAAGAACCAGACTTATTCAGTTATGATACTTCAATTTTTTTTGTTTATTTTTTAGTCATTTATATATATTTAGCTCAGATTGTTCATCATAACTCAGTCACATATAAATTCTTTTCAAAAGCTATGAAGAAAAATTTTCAGGACACTACTACGAAGTGTTCGACACGTGTTCGAAGAGTGTTCAAGTGTCGGATACGGTGTCCGAGTATCCGATTATGATATAGTACCCTCGGTGAAGTGAAGTGTTCGTGTTTTCTAGTATTTTACAAATTTAAATTATATGTGTTGATACGGATCATAACATTAAAATATGGATCTAAACCTGACTTCTCCAACTATACAATTGACGAGGATAAATCCAACAGGTTGGTGGATGAAGAGGTGAGGGTCATCCCACAGCTCGGTACAGCTCAGTGATAAGGGTGCATAAGATAACCATTCTGCATGTTATGAGATAATTGAACATTTAAGCTTGATTAATTGCACTAATTGATAAAAATCAAACTTGAAATGCTTAATTGTTAAAATTGGTGAAATGAATACAAGAATCTAATTAGTAACTTTGTATCTGAAAAAGTAAGAAGAATGATTTTTAAATAAATATTATTCATTATTATTTTTTATTAATATATTATATATTAAAAAGCCACTTTTTTTATTTTTTACCTGAGACTTGAAATTATATTGAGCCGTCCCTGTATTGATATGGAGAGAGAATACCGATTGATGTGGTTGCTTAATGGCATTGGTGCTGCTATGTAAAATTTGTTTATCTATGTTAATGTTGCTATATGCTAGGTGTTGTTAAGTACTTTATGTTGCTATGTATGTCTTGGCTACTTGATGTTATGAATGTTTTGCTGACTATGTTTTATAATAAAACTTTTATTACTGTGTTTTTGTGCTAATATAGTGTAACAGTGAAGCTGTTATAATATGATATTGCTAATCATATTCAATGAAACAAAATAATTTTCACTTCCATTAAACAACTTCAAAGAACAATTCATATCTCGTGACAAATTTAGAATTTCTAAATGAATCAAACAAAGTTCAACTAATTATATAAACTTGGTAATATCGTTATCAACAAAAACAGGTAAATGAGGCAGCGAATAAATTTGAAAAAATTAACCAAATAGAAAGCTAGCATCCTTCTTTCTACACTTCTCTTGTCTTCTTATTCGGATCAACTCATCTTTATACCAAGCTATACATGTCCTTCACACTTCTCTCAATGCTTTCTGGATGTCTGCCTGCGTTAGAAAAACCAAAGCAAGAAAGAAGAAACATAATTTTCAATATTACAAGGATAAGGGTGATATAGACAAACACAGACATGATATGTATTCAGACACGTATATATAGAACTAGGAAGCACGGATACAGACACAGTCACGGGTACTACTGAAAATAAATCAGAAATCAAAAACGCAAACAAGAGAGAAACAATCACACAAGACATAAATTTACATGGTTCGGAAAAAGATTTTGTTTATATGCATGGAGCGCACCGAAAAATTCACTATCAACAATAATAGAGGTTTACAATGAAGAACTCTCTGAAACCTCACAAAAAACGGCTGCCTCTCTCTCAACACATATGAAATCCTAGATGTCTAACATAAACTGGGGTTGTGATTCAGGCTCCATAACCTCAACAGGTACGACATGACACGGACATGGCAACACGACAAATTCCAAAAAAAAAAAGATACGGACACGGCAGAGATAAACTATGAAATAATAATATAATATATTAATATATATTCAACACATTAACCAAAGAAATAACAACAAATAAAAATTAAAATAGTTCAGACAAAAAAAAGGATGGTCAAGAGAAGTAAGCCAATCACCAAATAAAGCCAATAACCATTGTTTACCCAAATCACAAGAAGTTTAGAGATCAGGAAAGGGATGTGTTGGTTGGTCTAAATTTTTAAACTCTGAACAAATAGATTAATTCTTTCAATGCACTAGTACATTGTTAAGCACTGAAGCAGATATGCAGTTGAATATGAGTTGTGAATACTAAAAGAAGAAATAACTTCTAATTCTTCTATCACCTCACCCACTTTAAATGGTTGTTCCGATTTCTCTTTATGTTTTTTTCTTGCTAGGTCCTAAAATTTGACCACATAATGAACAAACAAATACATTCCACGTTGTTTGATGTTAGAAGTGATTATAGTATGGCATACGCTATTGCAAGTTTGTTATAGATTCACCATATAGTTCACTCTTTGCTTTTCAGTAGTTCAAATTCAAGGATATGTACAGAGATTATTGAAGAAGAGGAGAGATGAAGTGAGAGAAAAGAATCCTACCTGGTGGAGTTGCTGGTAGTAGACGATGGAGAGGGAAAAATCTGGAGTCGCTAGTAGTTGATGTCGAAGAGAGAAATCACCGGTGGATAGTCGTGGAACAATGGAGGATTTGCGAATTTTGGAGTTGAGGCAGTCGCGTAAGAGATCTGTTTGGTGCTTTGGCTACTCCACTTTTTTAGTTTTTTCAAACATTTTAATTTCAAACTTTTAAAATTACATTAGGTACCCTATTTCTAAAAATTTTTTTTACAAAATATACCATGTCATGTCCTATCCGTGTCTCCCATGTGTTCCTCGCCATGTCAGATCTGTGTCCAATAAAAAAAATTCTAGAACACTTCTATAAAGTGTCAAACAAGTGTCAGAGCCTGGGACACGCGTGTTCGTGTCCAACACAGATACCGGACCCCCCAAAGGGTGCACGCTTTAGAGTGTTGAAGGATTTAAATATTAAGCTGATACCATGTTAACCATGTAAGATATTTTATTGTAATTGACAAATTTCGGTGTTAAAACTAAGTTGATCGAGCTGTAATGTTTAAGTTAAATCATTGTAATCGATCATGAAACTGAAGATCAAGTGCATGACTACCAGAACGATATATAGTAAAGGTAAGTGTGTGAGGACACTTTGCACTTTATATTTGAAGTTTGGGAGATCTTAGGACTTAGATAAATGAGTTTTGAGTGAAAAATATGATTTTTACAAAGTCCAACTGGTCCCACTTGGTCCCAACCGGTCTAATTTTTCTTAGAATCTTTGCAGATTTCAAAACTTGCAGAGTGTAACCAGTCACACTTATTTCCAACCGGTTCAACTTAGAAGTCAAACCGGTTGCACTCTTTTCCAACCGGTTGCATTTTGTTGATTAGTGTGAGAATTTTCTTTTTAACCCGAGGTTGGTTTCCAAATTAACCCAAATTTCATGAGACGTCCTACAAACCCCCGCTCTAAGTTTTAATCAAACGTTCACAACCACTTCCGCACTGTGCCACTCACAAACTCCCATCTGTTATGTATTGTGTCTCTAATTCTAGTCTAATAAGGTTTTCTATTTTAAAGTTGTATTTTATTAGATAATTTCTTGCAAGGAAAGTTTTGGGCTCTAAGGGATTGTAATATTTGTCCAACAAGGAATTGGGTTTAGGACTCTATAAATAGATGCCTAAGGTATTGCTAAGACTTATGAGTTGAGAGAAATGTAGCCTCATGAGGGAGTTGATGGGCAGAGAGAGTTATGGGTTTGGTAGAGTGAAACACTGAGGGTGAGAGGAAATCTTGTGGATTGGTACATGGTGAAGAGCTCTGGGATAAGAACTTATGTACATGGTCCGGATTTGTGCATTCTCTACTGTTGTAATATCTCTTTGGAAATGTAATATAATCTCTTCTCATCTGTGGACGTAGGTCAGGTTGTGCCGAACCACGTATATCTTATGTTTTGTGTGATTGAATTTTAAATTTTCTTTCGCTTCCGCTGCTCCCAACAAGTGGTATCAGAGCCGATGGTTTGTATTGGGATGGACGTTCAGCCTTTATTAAAAAAAAAATCTATAAAACACAAGAAGTTTTAACTAGTGCTGCAATATATTTCAATTGCAGGTGGAGTCAATCAATCGACTTGTTTGGTCACAATAGTCAAAAAATTGTGATGAGTTACATGGCATGGAGCTCGAGTATTCAAGGTGGAACCTTGGAGGTTTAATTAATCGAGTAGCATACAATGGGGACAATCAGAGTTGTGCGAGATTGAAGCAACATGAATGTCCAATTCAATGCTGTGAGAAGCGATGATTGACATGATAGAATTTAAGCTAAGGTAGAGATTGTTATGTATTGTCTCTAATTCTAGTCTAATAAAGTTTTCTATTTTAGAGTTGTATTTTATTAGGTAATATCTTGTTAGGAAATTTTTGGGCTCCAAGGGATTGTAACCCTTGTTCAACAAGGAATTGGGTTTAGGTTCTATAAATAGATGCCTAAGGTATGGCTGAGACTTATGAGTTGAGAGAGATGTAGCCTCATGAGGGAGTTGATGGGTAGAGAGAGTTATGAGTTTGGTAGAGTGAAACATTGAGGGCAAGATTTGTAATGAAATCTCGTGGATTGATACATGGTGAAGAGCTCTGGGACAAGAGCTTATGTACATGATCCGGTTTTGTGCATTTTCTACTGTTGTAATATCTCTCCAGAATTGTAATGGAATCTCTTCTCATCCGTGGATGTAGGCCAGGTTGTGTCGAACCACGTATATCTTGTGTTTTGTGTGTGATTGGATTTTAAATTTGATTTCACTTCTGCTGCTCCCAACACCATCTACTCTTAAGCTGATAGAGAGGGTATAACTTTAATATTTAAATCCTTCAACACGCCCCCTCACGTGTGGCCCTCTTTTGGTTTAGCACATGTTTTAATTTTAATTATCAAGACGACAGTGAGGTTTGAACACAGAACCTTACTTGCTCTGATACCATGTTAATAACTATCCACTGTAAAAGCTTAAGCTATTAGAGAGGGTGTAACTTAAATATATAAATCTTTCAACATAGAGATATAGAGAGAGAGCTACCTCAATAGCTAATGGTGCCTTTATTAAGCCATAGCCGCAGATGACTTGCCCTTCCTTATCCACTAGAAACTTGGTGAAGTTCCATTTGATCCTAGACTCAAAAAATTCAACTTTATTGGCTTTGGGGAATTTTTAGTTGGGTGTTGCACTTGGCTGATTGATGTGTACCTAAACCAAGTGAATTTTAGGTCAAATACGAGTGCAGTGAGATGTATAAGCAATATTCTTTAGACTCTGGTTCAAATTTATGAAGTTTGAAATAATAACAGAATAATGTGTCATATTTAAAATCATGGGAATGGATAGAAATTCATGCATAAAATAGATGGTAATCGCAACTAAGGGTCTGCAACCACAAAGGCATAAGGAGCGACAATTTCTTATTATAGGTAAAGATTTATTTTTTTAACACTCTTCTAGGAAAAAACATCCTTTAACTTTTTAGGGAAGAAGAGGGAAACAAGCTCTATACCACCTCCGAACCCAAGAAGACAGGGCACTTTGATATAAGGACAGTTCTTTAAATCTCCACCCTACCCTCCATCCCCACATGATCCTTTGAAGTTTGTATTAAAAGATTAAAGAAGATAGGACAGGTAATTCACTCTCAACTTTGCGCAATCATTCAATCCTAGGCATGCAACCAATTGAAATCTTTCCAGGCACCAATAACTTGAAAGGAAAACTAGTAAGATATACTATACTTACACTTTGCAAGAACTTTTAGCATAAGTTGGTAGGTTTGATATTGCAGTCTGAAGGGCATCTAAATTCAAATACCCTGGCACACACATACACCAACACAAGGTATTTAACTGAAGTTACCAAGCAGTTTTCAATAAACGAATGCTTACATGAAACCCTTAATGGGAACACTGAACACACCACTTATAAAGGGTGAATCCAAGGAGAAAATCAATACCCGAGAACCCTATTTCTAGCATAACCAACAATATTTACTATTATCCACAATTTCTAAATTATGCTTCTCACTGTAGGTGGTACAGGGAGGCAGGGTGATACGACTGCCTAATCAACTTGCAAAATTTCACCACTGTATTTCTTGATCTTCTTTGCCAAGCATAAGTTTGCAAACTCCAATTAGAAAAGAAATGAGAATCTCAAAAGTGGAAACAAAGTTCACCTTAGACTGGCAATTTCTTAAAACAACTAATAAAACAAAAAAAATAACCTTCTCATGATATACTTGCCATAAGATACACTTAAGGTAAATGTCATCTAGATCTTATGTATCAGAAAAATAATAAGCAATGCACAAAATAAGTTTCTTCAAAAAAGAAAAGTGCTTATATAAAACTCAGAAATAACCTATAGCTCATACCCACTTAGATTTATATTTATAGGGAGCAATTTATAAATGGGTTTATCATTATGAGCAAAGATATAAAGAAATAAGTTAATGGATAGGAAAAACAAATTTGTGAATATAATTTTAAATAATTGTTTCAAAAAAGTCTAAGAGAAACCAAAATCCAACCTTTACATTTATCCTTGTATTTGTTATGAAATTCAGTCAAGTGGGTGTAGTTCGAAGCTGCAACCCACTGTTTCAGCCTCAAAAGCAGAATCACACAATATCAAATATTGAAAAAATCATTAATGCCAAATTTGAGATTAATAGAGAAAGTTAAAATGATAAGCAATATTCAAGGAAAGGAAAGAAAAAAATACCATTTGGAAGCAACATTGACGACAAGTAGGACCTTCCCCTTGTAGATCTTGAGGTCCACCTTCCCACTTCTTGCACACACCAAATAAATCCCATATTTTTTAGGACTTCAAGAAAAATAGTTAGCTAAAAAATTGCATACAACCCACACACACGCATATATACATTGGTTTTGAAATTGGTGGCTGATTTGAATGTCCAAATGGCTAATAAATAAAAGATTGCTTTTAAAATTGATGATAAGAGAATAAATTTTGTTTTATAAAAATAGTGACGGGAAACATTTTATAAATTAACAATTAAGGAATCAGACCAAATCTCAAATATGTGTTTGGAATAGATAATAACTTTTGAATTTTTAGTTAAGAACTGCTTATTTATAAAATTAATGATTTGGAAAAGAAAAAAAAATTAAAAAAAAATTCTCCAATGAGATACTAAGTCATAATAGCACTTTAGAAAATTAACAAATCGGGATTGAATATTTGT
This sequence comes from Cornus controversa, assembly GCA_026545225.1. Taxonomy (NCBI): domain Eukaryota; kingdom Viridiplantae; phylum Streptophyta; class Magnoliopsida; order Cornales; family Cornaceae; genus Cornus; species Cornus controversa. Next base: position 48,198,442 of record CM048847.1, on the reverse strand, counting down.
AAAGTTGAGAAAAATAAATTGAGCATTTTTTTGTTATTTTTATTTATTTATCTTGCCTGACCAATGCTACCTATGCATATATACCTTCCCAATATGTGTTTGTGTGGGGGAGAGAAAATACCTCAAACTCCCCTATGTTATTTATGTATCAGTGGATTCTCCATTTTCTTTCTGGTCGGTAAGAGTGGATCATGCATCTTCTTCTTCCTCTTCATCATCTTTATCATTATCTTCAACATCTTCATCTTCGTCATCTTCTTCTTCATCTTCATCTTCATCTTGCGTGTCCATTAGTGGATGAATACCCCACTTTTTCACCTTCCATGGTCGTCCATCGGAGTAGGATCCAGTTTTTAATGAAGCCTCAATGTAAAACCCATCAGAATTGCACATCCATTCAAAAAAATTGGGTGCATGAAACAACATGATGTGATCTGACTTGATTCTGTAGATCCAATCCCATATAGGAGCACATTGTAGAACACAACAACCATTGATTTCGAGAACAATTTCATCCTTGTAATTGAATGGTTTGTCATCATCCTCATCAGATGGCTGATGATCAATTCCAAAAATGGCGCAAACAGAAATTCCTTTGAGGTAATGGAAAAAATTTGGATCCATATCCAGCCTCAAACACACCGAAGTGATCTCCTCACCACTCTCACTCTCACTCTCATATATATGGCTGAACCAACTTGGAATCTCATTTCTTGGAAGAGCGGTTTGACAACATATTTTCTGTCCCATATAAAAAACAAATGATCACTAATTCGATCTGTGAGAAAGAGGAGTGAGTATACTATACATAGGGGGTGGATTAATTTTGAAAGTCTACATAGAGAGAGTGATACATACGCGCACACACAACTATATATGTACCTACATCAAGTTCAATTTCAGAATAGTATATATTTGGCTTGTTTTTCTCATGATTCTCAACCAATTTGTGGCTCTCCGTGAAAACCATTCTCGATTCATCAATAGATTGCCTTCACTTGTTGGAATGGAATACTGTTCTAGTGATACGCAACCTTGTGCTGAAACATGGATTATAGATGACGGAAGTGACTCCAATGTTTGGAGGCTTAAGCAACCATCCAAATGAAGATATATAAGCTTTGTAAGTTGAGTGAAGCTTGCTGGTAAGCTAGCAAAGTTGTTCCCACTTAGATTTAAATTCATCAACGAGTCAGGAAGATTGAGAATGGCTTCTTCATCTAAATTGCAGCAACTCCAATCTAATTCTTCGAGGTCAGTCAACTGTGCAATGGATGATGGTAACTTTTTAATACCATTACCTCTCAACACAAGTTTCCTTAAACATTTCATTTCACCAACATAGCTCCATAAACTTTCAAACATTTTGCAGTCAAACAGGTCTAATGTCGTAAGGCCTTTGAGTTGTTCGACAGATGGGGGTAAATCTTTTATAGCAGATCCGCTTAAGAAAAGTTCACGTAAACTCTCCATTTCACCAATATTGCTTGGCAAACTTCCAAGCATTTTGCTTTTGCCCAAAAATAATGTCTTTAGACCTTTGAGATGTTTAACAACTGATGGAGGTAATTCTTTTATTGCGGTCCCAGGCAACAAAAGTTTCTCTAAACATTCCATATCTCCTTGGATCTCTGGAAACTTCTCAAGTTTTGAGCACCAGGGAGATAAAGCCATTTGAGAGATTTTAAGTTAATTCTTGTTGCGAGAATCTTCAGATTTTCACAATCACTGAAATCCAATCCAACAAGTCTATCATGAAATTCAATGGATGGATGAACCTCAGCCAGACTTGTACAGCCTTTGAGACTCAATTGCTCCAGACATGGCAACCAGGACAAATTAGGAGCTTTCTTCAAATTTTTACAGAGACGGAGGTCAACGATTTTTAACTTATCTAGAAACTGCTAAAACAAACAATATAATAATGAAACAAATCAGCTTCAATCAACTAAAGATAATTATTCAACGAGAGAAAATGTATGTAAAGTAACACTCCTATAATTAACTTCTAGTCTAATTAGAAATTAGATAAAGAAAACACAAGAGAGCTAGATATATAGTTTCCAGTTTCCTTTATTTTTTTTCATTTTCATTTTTCCTTTTCCTTTTTTATTCCTCACAATCAGCAAATAAAAAATAGACTTCAGAAAAATAAAAAAGACTCACAGAAAGAGAAAGTTACTGAAATTATACAATCACTAGATCAATGCCATTTGTTCAATTAGTTTATTTCGATTTGCATTCACTCAGGTTTGTTTGGTTAGATGAAATCTAATAGCGGAGAGTGAAAGTAAAAGATCGTGAAGTGAATGAAAGAAAAATTTTTAACATGCATTTGATTAGTATAATTTTTTTTTTAAAAAACAATGAGAAATTGCCATTTCATAATTTAGAATGCATGAATTTACAAGAAAAGAAAGGACAATATTGTAACTTCATAAAACTTTATCAACAAATCAAAATTTTATGGAGGAGGTTCTTGACAATTTTTCCCTGGTGACTTTAGTGAGAGTGCTTCGACATGTTACCAAGTTGTTGAAAAATGAAAATGACCTAAACAATTGTTTTCCTTTGACACATTGTTTGCTACTTTTGTCATACAAGTAAAATATAATCTAATTTTAACTACATGTGAATCCCCCCTTTTCTTGGCTTAAGAGTTCAAATCATCATCGAATTTTAAGGGACATGAGGTTGGGTTTGTGGGCCTGCCAACATGGGAATTCAGACAAATTAGGGATTTCTCAAAATTTTCATAATATACACATATGATATCAATGACTTTTAACTAATCGGAAGCTCTTGGAACAAATAACTTACCATACAAATTATCTTCAATCAACTTGACATAATAATTTGTGAAGAGAAGCATATTGCACTTAAAATAATAAAATTACCTTCATGTCGTCAAATTCAACCTCAACCAAACTTTCACAACCTATAAGATACAATTTCTCCAGAAATGGGAACCCTGAAAAGTTAAAATTCTCTCCCGACAGGTTTTTGCAGTAGTTGAGATCAAGGACTTTTAACATCTATAGAAAATGTTAAATAAATAAATAAAAATAAAAATAATTTAGCTTCAATTGACTGGAGAAAATTATTTTTTTCAAAAGGCTAGAGAAAATTATTAGCAAAAAGGAAAATAATGCATGTAAAATAACAATCTTACTTTTTGTATTCATTGAAATTCCTTTGATAAGGCTATTACGTAAATGGAGGTGAACAAGTTTTTTTGGACGAAAATTGTGTGGCAAATATTCTTCAGGATAGCCATTCCAATCAAGATACATTAACTCGTTTGAAAGATATGTAAGGCATCCACAAAGCTGGACGTCACCGATTTTGAGTATTCATAGCTTCCTCATCTTTGTGAAGGCATCAACACTTGCATCCAATCCTTCTTCACTTACATCTAATTCTCCCTCAGTATGCATAATGGCTTCAATACTTTCTGTTACCTATCAACCAATAACATGGAGTCAGAGTACCCCAATAAATTAAATAAAAACTTGACTACAACAATACGACTTCAAAGCAACTTAAATGTACACGCCGTACAATACAGAAAATTTAATTTTTTTTAACAACTTGCACGAGAAAAGAAACTAATATATGTTTAACCCATACCGTATTTTCAGTGAATACTTCATAGATGTCATCATAAGACCACAGCCTGCTACGCCTTCCAGGATCTTCAAATTCTTGACGGACAATTTCTCAACCCATTTCTTGTATCAAATCATGCATCCAGAGCATGTTATTTTTTGATATAGTGACGAGGGACCTCTCAATAAGAACTTTTATTCCAATGACAGGGTGAAATCCACACCCCTCAAAAATATCTGTAGCAAATTTCAGGTCATATCCTTTGAAGAAACACGCAATATCGAGGAATGTAGCCTTCTCCTTTTTATCAAGACTATCATAACTTATCCTAAGCACATCTTGAATTTCTTTGGGAGGGTTTTCCTTCAATTTGTTCATTACACTTTCCCACTCTGGAATGCTTCTTCCACAGAGAAAACATCCCAAAACTTGAACGGCTAATGGAAGACCTTTGCAATAATCTATTATACGGTGTGAAAGTTCCCAATACTCTTCTACCAGATTGTGTTGCTTGAATGCATGCCTACAGAAAAGTTCAAGTGCTTCTTTGTCATCTAATAGCTCAACCTTGTATGTTTTAATATGGTACTTCATTAACAACCTTTCATCCCTAGTTGTTATGATGATCTTACTTCCTGAACCAAAACAATTATGTCCTATCCCAGCTAAACTCGTTAATTGCTTCTCATGATTTACGTCATCAAGAACTACAAGAATCTTTTTGTGCTCAAGTCTATCCTTTATCTCATTGATTCCTCTGTCAGAGTTTGACATCTCTAAATAATTATCCATTAGGGTCTCTTTGAGAGGTTTTTGTTGTAGTTTAACTAGACCATCTTGCTTTGTTGACTCTTCCCTCACATTTTCAAGAAAACAACCTCTTTCAAATTCTTTTGATATTTGGTTGAAAACCTCTTTAGCAACTGTTGTCTTACCTATTCCTCCAATTTCACAAATCCCAACAAAGAGTTTATCCTCTGGCCTTTCATTCACTAACATGATTACTTTTTTTGCCCGAGAATCAATACCCACTTCGTACTCAGCAACTCTGAATGGTCTAGGCTGCAATTTTTTTGAAATCACTTGAACAATTTGTTGGATAAACTTATCCTCATACCTATCAAGTATAAATCTATATCTAGTGAAAAATAAATAAAAACAGAGAAAGAAATATATAAAGGTTGAAATAAGTGTTTATTCATTATAACTTATATATAGGAAAAAAATACTTCTAAATACTTACTAACAACCCATTTGCTAGAAATAGAATGACAGTTGAACATGCTGACATCCATTTGATACTTATAAATATAAATGAGTGAGTCAACGTAGTAATAGTAACACAGATGCCCTTGTACACTCTCTGCGGATTTTTTTTTTTGGGTTAATTACAGTGACTCAATAATGACCTGAATACCCTTTGACTATGTCAAAATACGTCTTTAACCTAAAAAATTTAGATAACTAGACCAAAATACCCTATAGATACTTTGTAGAATTACAATTATATCCTTTAGCCTTTTTTTTTCTTCAAAGCTAAACTCGTTTCTTCCATTAAAAGATATACGAGTAGCTATTATGGCTACAATCTATATTACATGGGCAATTCACTACACATCACTAATCAATTGAATTAAATGATATGAATGAACAAATTAATTCTATAATGAATTAACATCATAATTTGCAACCCACAAAGGAGAAGTTCTCACCCGTATTGACGAATTACAGAAGACCTCCAGGCTCCAACAGGTCCCGGAACCGCTCCTCATTCCACTTCAACATCACCGGAAGCGATACAAACACACCCTTTTGAACACATTGCCGGTGAATGCGTAACAACTTTACAAAACTAACAAGTGACTTGCCTGTATTTAATGTATTATTTTAGAAGTAAAGATTCTTTTATTTTATCAATTTCCAAATAAGTTGGCCCCTTTTCTCACTCATCAAAACTTAGACCAATCCAACGCCTACTCTCTCTCTCTAGATTTCTAGGGCACCATTACTACTTTGCAACACACCAATGGCTGCACCGGACTTCTTCATCGGCGGCTTTTTTTGGCTCCTGCAACAACCAATTCTCGCCAGAAAATCGTGACAAAAAACCAGCTGACAACAACCACTTCACCACTGACGACCTGCTCGACTTCTCCAAAGAAGACTAAAGTCATGACCGATGCCTTCTTCGACAGAATATCTTATTATATATAAATATATATATATAAATAGATATGTGGGCTTAAGTACAGTAATGGGTTGGGATTAGTTTTTCATTGTACTGGTTGATTTTGGATTTTTTTAGTAATACTTTCTTTGAAGATGAATGTGACCGAAAGCAAAAAAGAAAAGGGTAAATTACCCTTACTTCCCCTGAGGATATCACTTATTACTATTGGATAGAATTTGTGAAAATAATAACGTCAACCTCCCTTAAAGTTTACATGATATTACTAGTAGCCTCATTCTCACTTATTACTATTGGATAGAATTTGTGAAAATAATAAGGTGAATCTCCCTTGAAGTTTATATGATATTACTAGTAGCCCCATTCTATTAAGAACCGTCAGGTCTGTTAAATTATTTTTGTTTAATGTCGTAATTACCCTTCTTGTTCTCTCTCTAAATATTTCACATCTCTCTACAACTCATCTGTTAATCTATCTCCCCTTCATCTCTATTCATTCTCCTACCACCTCGATCCTTTGTTCTCTCTATTCTCCATCCACCAACACCACTAATCCACCGTGCCTCCACTCCCACTAACGCACCCTCCATGACCGTTGCACAACGACACTTTTCTTTTCTACCACCACCGTTGTCCTGTCAACAAGAAGCCCATTCTACACTCACCTCTAAAATTATTCCTCTAGAAGTGATCTCATTCTAAACTCTTTTTTCGAATCTGTTAATTCATTTGCATACCACCATTAATCATCGAAAAACCACAATAATCCAACAAAAATAGACTCAAATTCAATTGCCCACACTTATATGTATGTATACAATATCTCTGTGTATAGTTTCTCTCTCTAAATATATACATACATGTGTATACAGAGGATTTTAGAAACCTTTTTAGAATTCTAGTTACACCATATTCTTTGTTATAGTCTTTTTCATCTCAATCAATGCTTTATTGGGGATTTTAGAACCCTAACTCATCACTAGACCCACACCATCCACCAATTAAATCTGGGTCTTTTCCTTGACACTGGCGTGGAAAGACCAGTGTCAAATTAGACGATCTTATAATGCACGAACACAATCTTCATTTTAGAGATAAAACTTTGTGACATGTTGTGACTTGGTGGTTGAAGTTAAATGTGATTATAGATTGAATTGGAGGTTTAAGATGTTATGGTGGTGGTGTAAAAGTGAAGAGTGGAGTTAGCGACCATAGAGGTTAGAAGCGTAGAAGAGTAAGAGAGACTGGAGGAGGGAACAGAGGGAGAGGTAGTCGGTGGAGGTTATACGAGAGAGGTATTTGGATCTTTTTTTTTTCTTATATTATTTATTTTTTATTTTAATAGGATTATAATAAAAGGACAAAATGGTAAATGAACAAAAAAAAATTTAACTCCGTTTAAATTGTTAACTCTGACAGAGGATGTTAGAGGTGTTTTTGTCAAAGTTTTATCTATGGGTAATTAGTCCAAACTTAAAAGGGGTGAAGGTAATTTATTCAAAAGAAAATTGTATTTTTATTTAGGGTAAATCATCTTGACCTCTCTTTATATTTGGGTTTTTTTACACTTACATGAAACATTAGTTAAAAAAAAATTGTGATGAACCTCTTTTTAGTTTGAAAAAAATCACAAATACCCTCATGCGTTAAGTGACGGTTAAAATTGTCAAAATTTTTTTAATTGAAATACCAATATTGGCCTTATGTAAATTAAAATTATAGAACTAATCCTTTTAGTTAAATTCTTTTCCAACTCTTCCGGTGACCAGTTTTCTTTCCAAACACTAACTCTTGCCTGGAAAAGACATATACATGTACAAGTAAGCACACATCTCTTACATATTTTTATCAATTTCTTTAGTGTGAATTCTTAACAAAGAAGGAAATAAAATCTCTCTCTTTATTTTTGTAGAGAATCAATACTTAAAAGAAAATACCGGATTTTGTTTTACATTTCTTTTTCTCACCACTTTCTCTCTCTAAAAGTATATATCGTGTAAATATTGCAATGGTGGTTCATCGTTCTTGTTCTGAAAATGCCGGTTCCTCCTAATGGTCTTGCAACTCCGGCATTGCTATACATCAGATACCACTGTGACTCTCACCGCTCCGATGTCATCAATGACCAGCTTTGATTTGATCTTTGATTTCAACTGAGATTGGTCTTTGATTTTTGTATGTAAGGTGGATTGAGAGACGATAGAGAACAATGGATCAGAGAGGGGAGAGAGAGGACAACATGGGTTATTTGATTTAGGATTGAGTGTAAAATAAGCTAGGGGTAAAGTTGTAAATTTAATATATTTTCATTACACCACCCAAAGGTCATCAATATTATCATATTTATTGTGTGGGGGTAAAATGGTAGATGTGTATTATCTCCCTGAATTAGTTAACAAAGCTAACTTTGACATGGGATGTGAGAATGATTTTTAAAAAGTCAAAATTTCAGGAGAGATCATGATAATTTATCTTTTTATTTACAACGGTTTGATTTAGATAAAATAATAAGAATTAATAATTAGAGGTAATATGGTCTTTTGGTATTTCTACTTTTTTAATTAAAAAAATATTTCAAAAAAGAGGACATAAATGACATTTCATGCTTTTTTAAACTTCGCGAGTGATGAAAAATGCTTACATATGATCTAAGTAATAGCTAAAATCAAAGTGTCTATTCGTGTGAACTTTTGACAAATCTCAAAAAAACGTTATTGTAATTAATCCTCTTTTTGCCCACCCTTCCTAGGGTGCACGTTGCTTACATTCCGCTTACGATTTTTGACGAAACAGATCCCAACAATTCTTTAGTGCGGGTATGATTCTTTACTATTCTACTAGTTTTTTGGCACCTCTATTTTAAGTCCAAGTATTTGTGGGCCTGCAAACGTTAATTCATCAACCTCTTTTGAAAATTAAACACATACTGGATTGGTTGTTGTCCCAATAACTTTTCTGCTATTATTAGATTATTAGATCTTCGCATATTTAACATGTTGGTACCTTGGTTCTCGTTGTATGTACTTTGTGTGCCATAAACGAATATTTCAGTGCATAACAGTTATTATATATATATATATATTTTAAGTGTTTCGGTTCTGATTTTAAGAAATTGTTTCCAACGAAAATGGGAACCAAAATAGTTAGAAATGGTTCTTAAAATTTGGAACCAAAATCGTAGTGAACGATTTGTTTTGGTCAAGTTACGATTCTTTACAGTTTTGATTCTGATTTTACCAATTCTTTGTGCATTCTTAACCCTTCCTATGGAATTTTAGTGGCTTACTTAAATATATTATACTAATGTTATGTCCGTGATTACGGCACTACCAAAGTAAATGGAATCGTGACTGTTAGATCATTAGATATATTGATTTTAGATCGTAGACAGACAAATACATTTTAGACGAAACTTAAATGTAATATAGATATAGATTAACAGGATGTTACTACTGACTAAGTTATTACTCTTGAATTGTCCAAAACTATAGTTTAGTGACGAGTTCTCATCTTTTAAACTAGAAATGGGGGATTCAAGTTTCCACATAGAGAAAAGTGAAAAGTGGGTGCGTGAATGTGTTTTTGCGAGCTAAGAAAAACTATACATACATTGAACTAAGCAAGTAGTAATTGATAGAAAGCATAACATACACACGTACCCATTTGCTGCATCTTCTAAATCGAACCCGCTTAGATTGGCTGCTTCCTTCAAAGCAGCCCTCCATTTTTGCAGCCTTTCCATCTCCTCCTCATGAATTTCTTTATGCTCTCGAAATGCTTTTGAGAACTCCTCTTCTGTTTTCGAACTTCCGATGCTTTCACATCATAGAAGATGGGCAAAACAATCTATCATTTGGTCCTTCTGCACTCAAGGATCTCCACCAGTTCATCCAAGCAGCATGACGAATCAGCGTAGTTCTTGGAGAAAATGATGACAGCAATGCTGGATTCATTGATATTTTTCACTAGATCCAGAGAAATAGATTTTCTTTGCTCAAGCTTTTCGTCATCTTTGAAGGTCCTGATTCCTCTCTAATCCAGAGCCCTGTAGAGATGGCCCACGAAGCTTTTGCGAGTGTCTTCGCCTCTAAAACTCAAGAACACATCATATTCCAATAGAGGCAGTAAAGAAGAAGAAGAAGAAGCCATAGGAACCTAGCTTAATTATGTGCCAAATTACTCGGAGCTAGAGATCTCGAGAGCAATAAGCAAGTATATATCTATATAGTACACGATATGAAAAGGCTACACTGTATATATGATACGATAATATTCAGATGATGAATTTGCTAGCTTATAACTTTCCAGGAACCATCCTATCGTTTATGAATTTGGTACCGTCGGTGACATTCACTAAGAGTACGTATATTCTATTGAATACGCGTATTGACATTCCTATTGTTTATGGCTTAGCAAATGTGCAAGCAATACAATGATGATGGACAAGTAATTTAATGCATTAGAAGTAAGACTTGAACCACTTCACCTTGACAAAGTCGGTGTCTTCCCTGAATATATTAATCATGAGATTTGGAAGGATTATCCATGGGAGGCAACATATATAAGAGTTTTAGTGATAATTAGGACCATTTGTTTGGACATAATTTTGTTTGGACTGAAAGCTCTAATCATAGCATTTAGTAACATAAATGGTTGTATATATGGATTAAGATTTCTTTTCTTCTTCTTTTTTTTCTTCTTAATTTTGTCATCATGTCATGATTATTGATTAATTATTTTAGTAAGTTTATTTCTCTTTGATTTATATTTTGACTCAGTGCTCAATGATTCTCATGTATTTCTTATATCTTTTTTTGTATTGCATGTTCATGGAATGACAATTTATTTTGCCGGTTTTCCAATTTTTAGCCTATTATTGAAATGAAGTTGTGACATATAAAAGATAAATAAAATATGTATAACTCAATATTTTGGTATTGAATATTATAACTTATGGGGTATTAGACTCTGATTGTGTTTCAAGTGACGTGGAGGAGAGATAAGCATTGATTATGACTTTTATATTTTCAGATGAACTTAAGAACTGAAGAGTTAGTCTCTTACCCGAAAAGAGTTGCATCTAACTTTTATTAATACGGAAGCGATCCATTATTTAGGTATGCAATTAATATGACCTCTACGTGCTTTTACAACTTTCTAAATCTTTTTTATTTTCTAACTTGACCGTCGGAGCGTAGTCGGCCGACCGGCATCACACTGTTGCTCGTTCTTGTTACCCTTCTCTTGTCTTTTAGGTCAACGGTGCGTCAATTTCTGCATCATCAATAACAATATAACACATAACACACATTTATACTGAAGTTGTAATTTACCGTTTTCTTTTTCTATACTAAAGTTTTTACACAATTTAATTAATAAAAGATTAAATCATACTTATACTTATTCAGACACGCACTTTTTCGTAATTATTTACTAACTATGATAAAACCCAATATATTAGAGAGTAATCAACCAAGTAAGTGCAATTTACACTGGAGTGCCATAGATTGTCATGGATCTTTGTTATATATTTGATTATTGGGCTTAGCTAGCAACAGTGTTTGGAATACTCCTTAAACTGCATATGGCTTTGATCCATGTTTCGGCCTAATTTATTGAGCTATATGGGCCTTGGCCTCTTTTCCTTGTTGTATGGCCTTTGGCCTTCTTGTAAAGATTTATTCATATATACAACTTAACCTTCCGAAAAAGAAAAAAAAAAAAAGGACTTGATCAAAGGATTGCCCAACTCTAAGCATGTTAAAGATAAAATTTGTGATGCATGTCAACTTGGTAAGCATACAAGAACATCATTTAATTAAAAAAAATGATCTTAGGTCTACTTAACATTGACTTGCTTGAACCTAATAGAGTAGCTAAGTCTAGGAATGTGCATTTGTGATTGCTCTAGGCTTACGTAGATGTTATTCTTTGCACATAAAAATGAGGCATACAAGGTGTTTGCCAAATCTTGCAAGAAGTGCAAAATGAAAAGGATAATACAATTAGGTCCATTAGGAGTACTTATACGGATAGAAAGTTTTCCAACTAAGACAAAAAAATATTGTGCCATGAAAATGGTTTCAATCACAATTTTTGTGGGTACCTAGGACACCTCAACAAAATAAAGTTGTTGAGAGATAGAATAAATCATTTCAAGAGAAGACTAAGATAATCCTTAATGAACATAATTTGTTTTGCTATTCTTTGAGTCAAGGCCTTAAACACCTCATGCTATGAATAGAGTTATCATTCGAGGGAAATTAAATTAAACACCCAATGAGCCTTTGGATGATAGAAAACCCAAGAATGGGTATTTCTAAGTATTTTGAATGAAAATGGATTCTACTAAATGATAAAAATAACCTAAGAACATTTGATGCTAAATCCAATGAAGGTGTTTACCTAGACAATTGAATGAATAGTAAAACATATAGGGTGTTCGAGAAAAGAACACTAAGGGTTAAAGCATCAATGCATTTGTATTTGATGAAGTCAACTCATTCCCCTCTAGAAAAAAATTACATGATGAGGTTGTTGAACTAGAAAAGAATTTAGTTGGACTTGAAATTAGAGATTAACAAATAAATCCATGTTTAAAAAAACCTCAACAAAAAAGAACCTAAGGAAGATAACACTCAAAATGGTAAACACAAACATATTCCTAAGAAATTGGAGGATAGTTCACCATCACCAAATTGAACAAATCAAAGGTGAATCCTTAAAATGTGTAAGAACAAGATCCCATATATATGAATGAGGCCAAAAATGTTGAGTTTGAATCTTAAATTTGAAAGAGGAACTAAATTGATTTGAAAAGAATATTGTTTGAAACTTAGTTCTTAGACCCAATGTCACACTGTGATAGGTATAAAATGATTGTGTTAAAACAAATAGGATGACTTATGTGTAATTATCAAAGACTAAGCTAAATTAGTGACCAATGTTTTAATCAAGAAGAAGGAACTATGAAAGAAACTTTGCACATAGAATAGAAGTAATAAGAATTTCACATGCTGTTACATGAAATATTTCTTTTATGAAATGCATCCTCAAATGATTTCATATTGGAAGAAGTATTCTATGTAGAACAACCACCCGAAATTGAAATACATAAAATTTTAAGCCATGTGTTTAAAATGCAAAAGTCTTATATGGTTTGAAACAAGCTCAAAGAGCTCGGTATAAAATGCTAGTTTTTCTCATAAAAAATGATTTTGGTAGAAGTAAAATTGTTAACACTTTATTTATCAAAACCAATGATGAAAACATGTCTATTGGGCTAATATATGTGATGTATTATATTTGAATCAACAAATACGAAATTGTGCAAAGAGTTCATCAAAAGCATGCAAAATGAATATGAAATGAACACGATGTGTACTTCTATGCTTATCTGTGTTTATAATTTCAATTGAAATGACTAGTGAATATCTTAAAATTAAGTGTTTATTGAACTTAGACACTTAAGTGCACTCTATAGTCACCTAAGTCTAACATTCTAATAGAGAGGACTTTTAAATTAGGCTTAATTAGTCATCTAGATAGAAGTTATCCAATAGATGTGATCTAGGATAATGACCACACTTGAGCTTATATGTACTCTTTTGTCAATTACAAAGGGGAGAAGAGATTTGACATTTGATATTTGAGATATTCTCTTCTAGGTAATTCATATTAGATCACGACTCGTTAAAATTGTAGATCATAACTTGTTAGTATCATGGGTCATGACTTGTAGGTAGGTGTCCTTTAGATATTCCCATATTTGGTATCTCAGTACCTAGATTATTTGATTGACATAACTTGCATGACTTGTTGATCTATTTTGATTATGTTGGTCATATGAAATATGTTGTCTTATAAAGTTATACTTGATCAAATTCATTTAGAGTGACCTATCAATGGATTCAATGCTTTGAACTTGAATTCATTCTTAAGTGATACAATATTTATGGTACTTCACATTTGATTTTAGGATATACTTTAGATGTGACCTAACTTATTATACTTAGAATGATACTATCATTAAACATTTAAGTTATATCTATGGATATTGAACTTTAACCTTATCTTGAGTTTACTTTTTATGACGTAAAAAGGGGAGATATATATATGTATGTTACAATGTGAGAAACCATTTCATGAACTTTATTGTATCTTTTTTTGTTGATGCCAAGGGGGAAAAAATTGAGACAATTGATTTCATATAATATGTTATCATCATTGAATGTTACAATCATGCTATCACAGTGAAAAATGATATGATGTTTGTCTTATCTATTATTATGTCGTATTTAATTAAACGATGAGTTTAAATTTCAATAGAGGTGATGGTCAAATATCTGAATAACACTACAATATCTATCCGGATTGTGACCAGGAGAGTTTCATCACTGTACTACACCACGGGACAAGTTGGACAACCACCATTAATCTTCTATAAAAGAAAGAGGTCGGTCAACGTTAGTGAAAAATTAAATATAAATATATATATATTTTTTACATGGTTTCAAATACCAACTTGATTGTTAGAGGATATGCGTCTCCTTTTATATTTATATACTAGGTATTGTCCATACCTACGGCACTATAAAACAAAAAATTATTGGAATTGAGAAAAAATTCATGTCATCAGTCGCCATGTTTGTGTGTAAGAAAAAAAAAAGGAGAGAGTGAATTGCTGTAAAGAAATCATGTAAAGGTAGTCGTAATTTTTTTGAATCTAACACTCTCAATTTCTTTTTTTGACTCGAAAATTATCAAAAACTCATAGTGTATTGCCCGTGCCTACGACACTATAAAATAAAAAATTATTGGACTGAAATAGATCAACGTATCAATAAATTTTAAAAAAAAATTGTTGGTGCCTATGCGGTTATAACAAAAAAAGCATTTGTTGCATTAAAATAAAAGTTGATTTCACTCAAATATATTGGACTGTTCATCTTTTTCAATCTATGAGTCCAAGTAACTTGTCTATGCCAGATCTTCAAACACAGTTGTATATGATACATATTTTCTTATGTAATGATTTATATATTTTTATTAGTATGTATATATATATATATAATTTTTATATTATATGTTATCACACACAACACTATTCATTCTCTTCTCCAAACAGGAGACTCATTTCCTCTCCAAACTTAGGAACATGTGTAAAGCTCCAACTCCAATTGAAGACCAAGCTTCACTGCACAAAGCATATGCAAAACTCCACTTCACCACCAACATCAAGCTCCATCAACACCACCGGAACTCCGTCGCTGCCATACATAGAACAGACCCAACAACCACCATCTTCTCCAACCGCGAGCACCCACACCACCGATCACCATACCATCACGGCTGTCCACACCAAGCTTAACCTCACCACCTCGATGAATGTTGCAAAAATTAACAGAAAAGAAGATCAAACACGCAAGCAAAGACACACAGATTTAAAAGGTTCACCCAAAATCTAAATCTACCTCTTTGGTGTTGCGGGGTTTTCACTATGATGAGAATAACCGAATCCAATTACAGAAAGTTTAGACTGTATATATAGGCAACTCCTAGAGCTACATAACAAAGTGTGAAATTACCAAAATACTCCTCTAAAAACTTCGGTCAGAGGCAAGCCCCCAAACCCTCACCTTCTGGGCAAGGGGGCGCTGCCCCCCTGCAACCCCCCACCAACTTACAACGAAGTTGGATCAGCAAAGTTAGGCCAATGTGTACAGTATAATCAGGCTTCACACTTCCTATCAATCTCCCATTTGGAGACTGATAATATCAATCTACAAACTCCTTCATGCCCATGCTCCAAACTATAGCAAAACATCGCATCAACTATCGTCTCTGCCACCACTTATTGGGAAGTGCGGAAGCGCAAAAATAGATTATAACCAATCTCACACAAAACACAAGATATACGTGGTTCGACATAACCTGACCTACGTCCACTGGTGAGAAGAAATTCCATTACAATTCTAAAGAGATGTTACAATAATAGAGAATACACAAAACTGGACCGTGTACATAAACTCGTCCCAGAGCTCTTTACCATAAACCAATCCACGAGACTCACCCTCGCCCTCAGTGTTTCGCTCTACCAAACTTGTAACTCTCTCTACCCATCAACTCTCTCATGAGGTTACATCTCTCTCAACTCATCAACTCTCTCATGAGGTTACAATCTTTCTCAACTCATCGACTCTTTCTTGAGGTTACAATCTCTCTCAACTCATAAATCTCAACCATACCTTAGGCATCTATTTATAGAGCCCTAAACCCAATTCCTTGTTGGACAAAGTTTACAATCCCTTGGACCCCAAAACTTTCCTAACAAGAAATTACCTAATAAAATACAACTCTAAAATAGAAAATCTTATTAGACTAGAATTAGAGACATAATACATAACAACGAAGACCCACTTCAAAAAATCGAGACCCAGTTTCACCATGGAACCACCATCACCTCCACTACTTCAACCACCGACCAAGGAGAAGCGCCAGCCGCAACTTTCAATTCCACCATTGCCAAAGCTCCATACTCAACATGGCTACTTCACTACTGCAAACCTATAGCTAAACCACCATTTCTAACCACCACATGCACAAACCAATCACCACTCATACCCACCATGGCTATGCAAACATCACCGTTGCACCACCTTAACCACCAACATGTCACTGCCAGAGCTACCATTAAAAAACCAATGCGAGAAGACCCACTTCAACCGACCACTATCAATCGCCAGCAACCACCATTCGAACACCATCTATTCTCCACTGTCTACACCATTCTCCACTGCACACTTCCTATCGAGACCCACCATAGCTAAACCCAGCCACCACCACCTCCAACCAAGTCTCCATGCACGAACCACCATTCTCAACACTAACAACTGACCGCCACTGCCGAACACCACAGCAAGTTATAACCACCATTCACCCGCTGCCATCACCGACCCAATTTTGGCCACTATTTCAGCCACCGAGCAGCTATTGTCAACCGACCACCAGCCATTTCAGCCACTAACCACTACCAACTCCTTTATCATCACACCAAGCATCCAAGCCCCACAAGGAGCTACCATTAAAGCACCAAGGCGAGAATACCCACTTCAGTCGACCACCATCAACCGCCAGCAACCACCAGTCGAACACCATCCATTCTCCACTACCCACTTCCTATCGAGACCCACCATGGCTAGACCCAGCCACCACCACCTCCAGCCACATCTCCATGCACAGACCACCATCCTCAACATTAACAGCTGACCGCCACTGTCGAACACCACAACAAGTTACAACCACCATTCACCCGTTACCATCACCGACCCAGTTTCGACCACCATTTTAGTCACCGACCAAGCAGCCATTTCAGCCGCTAACCACTACCAACTTCTTCATCATCACACCAAGCATGTTGTGTGTGAGCGTCGACTAAGAAAAAAGAAAAAAAGTGATGAGTGGCGAGTTAATAAAAAAAGGAAAATAAAAGTTGCACGAAAAGAACAAGGAAAGTAGTGGGGTGGGTGGAAGCTACCATTAAAGCACCAAGGCGAGAAGACCCACTTCAGCAGACCACCATCAACAGACAGCAACCACCAGTCGAACACCATCCATTCTCTACTGCCCACTTCCTATCGAGACCCACCATGGCTAGACCCAGCCACCACCACCTCCAGCCACGTCTCCATGCACAGACCACCATCCTCAACACTAACAGCTGCCCGCCACTGTCGAATACCACAGCAAGCTACAACCACCATTCACCCGCTGCCATCACCGACCCAATTTCGGCCACCATTTCAGGCGCCAGCCAAGCAGCCGTTGTCAGTCGACCACTAGCCATTTCAGCCGCTAACCACTACCAACTCCTTCATCATCACACCAAGCATGTTGTGTGTGAACGCCGGCTAAGAAAAAGAAAAGAAGAAAGAAAAAGAGTGATGAATGGTGAGTTAATAAATAAATAAATAAAAGTTGCATGAAAAGAATCGGGAAAGTAGTGGGGTGGGTTAATAATGACATAGATATAATGTTTAAATTTTGAATTTAGGTGGGAGTGAGTTGGTGAGGGTTTAAATTTGAATTTTGGTGGGAGTGAATGGTGAGCATTAGATCGTAGATAAAAAGAGTAATTTTAGACCGTAGATAGTAAAAGACATTTTGAACCGCGTGATTGATTTTTTAACCAATAGCGATCGTTGGATCGTGTTTTTTGGTATTATTATACCAAGCTCAAATGTAATATATATAGACACACACACACACACATTTATATTTATAATTACAGGGCCGACCCTGGGCCTAGGCGGCCCAGGCGGTCGCCTAGGGCCCCCAATTTTTATCAAATCTAATACTATCACTGGGCCTAATCTAAAAAAAATATTATTGAGCCTCATTTAAAAGAAATACTATTGGGCCTAATCTAAAAAAAATATTACTGGACCTCATTTAAAAGAAATATTACTGGGTCTCATCTAAAAAATATACTACTAGCCTCATTTTTTTTTAAAATTTCTTTTACTCAATGAGGGTACTGCTAGTGATACAATCATTGCTCAACATTTTTTTCTTCCTCTTTCTTCACGCCAGGCTCGCCAATAACAAGCATTTTCTCTCATTTTTTCAGCAAATGAAAATTTTGTGTTTATCATCTCATTTTTATAAAAAAATTTCACTCCTATGAAATGTATGTGTGTGAAAATTTATGCATAAAGAGTACTCATTTGAAAGTCCGTCTAAGATCTCTCAAATTTTTTAGAATCTCAGAACAGGCCTCTTTAATTATATATATATATATTTTGAGAAGGAGGGGGTGGTTTGAGTTGTAGGGTTGGAGAAAGCCTGAATATCTAAAGAACCGGGGGCCAAACACGCCCATGGTGATTGCACAGGTGGATTATCGTTTTATGGCTGCCAACTTCATTTTTGTAGTATCCTCATAATCAACCAGTTAACAAAGTTAAGCTCTTTGAGATGCCCTGATCAAAGGTGGTCCAAGTCTTCATCAAAGCGATCACAAGTACATATTTTTGTTAGCACAAAAATGAGTGACTTCGACATGGTTTCACTCAAAAGATTGTAAAGAAAACCACTATATAGTGTGGTCCCTGTTAATTGATGCTGTTGTGAGGAGCAAGATATGCAAAATTTAATCTTTTGCAGACACAAAGTGGATGTCTCTGATGTTGTCAAACTTGATCACCAGTTCTCATGCAGCTTTAATTTACATTTCAAACTTCTACCACTATACTAAACAATAGTCCATCGGGATTGATAATAGTCTTGACGTGTCCTTTATTTTTATATATAAATTTTTGAATCCAAGTTGTATTTTAGTGGAAATTACACACGTAATACAACTTGTATTTTAATGCCAATTAAGAAGGCCATGACCAAATAGCAGACAAAATATTCAGACATTCATATCTTTGCTCAACATCGTAGCAGTTGCTTCTCCAACAATCCCACAATCATTTAGTTCAACTGCTCCTTCAACAACTCCACATTCATTTTCTGATCCTTCTAGATATATATATATATATATATACACACACACACACAAAACTCCACATCCATGCACGTGAAGAGAGAGAGAGCATAAAATATTGAGGGCCTCTTCCTGGAAAGAAGCTCTTAATTAGACATAGAATAATTAATGAAGGGTCCTTTGTTATGATGGGGGAACATAATCAATGAGGGCCCCTACTTCTGTTGGTTCAAAAGCTATTATGAGAAGTAATTCCTAAACATAGAATCATAATGCCTCGATCTAATTGTGAAAAAATATTTCACCTCATCATCATAAGAAATCATAATGATATTTCATATATATAATCTAATTCAATTGGAAAGTAATGATATTTCATATATATAATCTAAGCATAATACTCATATGAAATATTCTCAAGTAAATGTGGGTTTATAAGAAAAATAATCATAAAAAATACTTGCGAATGGTTTTTGTAAATAGATTATTACATTGTTATAGTTTAAACTTCAGGTATAACCAAAGTACGATTCAAAGTTGGGAAGTGATGGCACTTATTAGAGCAATTTCACTTTTATGCTATATTGGGTTGCATGAAGTTGTACTGGAAATTAGAAAAAAAAATAGTTAAACTTTTACTGTATATTTTTTAATTTCAAGATATCAATTTTATGTGAATGAACATAGCATTTTAATGTTAGGGTAAATTATATTAACTTTCCTTGAGTTTTGGACAAACTATACACGAGTGGAGCGTTTGGACATTATTATTTTGACCTCTTCTGTCAACATTAAATCTATAACCGACATTAAGTTATAATACAAAATATCATTTTTACCCTCAATATTTTAATATTTTTAAATATAAAATATCATTAAAGGAAATGGCAGAATGGTTACATTAAAATTTTTGGTAAACAAAAGAAAATGATGAGGTGTTGTTGAGTACACCCACCAAACCTTAGAGAATGTGAAAGTAATAAAGCTCTTACAATGTTCTTACTATGTTTTGAATAGTAATCGAAAACATGATTCGTAACGAAAATGTGTTTTAAATTTTTTTATTTTATTTTTCTTACTAATGTTTTCAATTTCGGCCCAATTTTTTAAAACATTTTGACACCACTAAAAACACATCACACAGGTACTAAACTAAAAAACCAAAATGTATGTGAAACAATTCCTATATATTCTCATACATAACCGTCCAACTATCATTTGACTAAATTTTTTTATCAATACACCAAGCAATATAACTCGAAGCACAAAAACTTAGAAAATTTAGGATTTGGAAAAATGATAGTCATTGAAATTGGTTTTAAATGCACAAGTCTTAATTTTAAAATTGCAGTCATTGGCCGGTGCCAAGAAGAATACCCCAAAGTAGTAGTCCATTATTAAAGTTAAAACACAGCGAGGTTAAAAAAAGTGTGTTGGACCTATTGGTTTGACCTTTGTGTTGTTCTAGCACTAGTCCATGGGCATGTGCCCCCAACCTTCATATATACCATCTGATCCTTATCGAAACCTCTTACAATGTCCTTATGTGTGTGTGTAAGAGCGATTGTCTTATTTATATAGAGTATATGCTAGTGTACGTTACTTTCAAAGATCAACAATTGGTTAGGTTTAGACACATGATTTGGCATGGAGGAGTAAATAACAATCAATCCTCAATAACACATCCATCTAAATTTCTAGTTTATATATATATATATATATATATATATATATATATATATATATATATATAAATGAAAAGCAGAGCCATGCAATGAGTCCGGTAAGTTGGTAATACACACAGTCACATAGATACACCTCCAAAAGATGAATGAGCATAAATTATTCATTAACAGAGTTGTACAAGAGTGGTAGCAATTTTAGTTGAATCAGTACTTGACATTGCATTCCAATTTCCACCTCTATCAGAATTAAAAACAAAATGACAACTGGTATGTAGTGACATCATTTGGATTTTTTAAATCATGCAATTTTGAATTTTAATACGCACAAAATAATATCAGAAGCTAGTGGTAAAAGTTGGGGTCACTAAATGTGAAATTGAATACAAACATAAATAATACCAAAAATTAAGTGCCACCCATGAGTAATGTTACATGCAATGTCTATGGGATAGCATATTAGATTAGAATAACATCTCTCATCTTAAATGTTTCTCTTAATATTATTAGTATAAGTAGAAAAGTTCTTCAAAGTTTATGTAATGCCTTACATAAATAGCAATCACATTATTACCAAAAAATAAAAATAAAAATAAAAGAATAAAACCTATATAACATGGACTTACATTACTAGAAAATATAACTACCTAAAAATTAATTCATTGTACATTGCACAATTTCATTTGTGACTTTTCCCCACATTATCACAAAAATAAATAAATGAATCCAAGAGCCTCACCCAAAAAATATGTAATCATTAAAAATCCTCCATATTTATCTTTTGCTTCCCATTATGCCCTTTATGTCGCTTGAATTCCCCATTTTACCCCTTCCATTCCCTACACTGCAATGTAGGCCTTGTCTTCTGGTTTCCATCCCTCAGTGGACACGCGGTCTGTATTGGTGGGACCAGACAATTGTACTGCAAACACAACGAACTGCTCTGTGGAATCGCAGCCGTCGGACTGATATCGATCCCGGTTAGAAAGTTATGCTGGAGATATAAAATCTGTATATTAGCCGCCAATAACCGGTCCACGAAGCCTCCCGGCACCTGACCCGTGAACCGGTTACTGTTGAGGTAAAGATTCTGCACGGTCGAGAACATTGGCGATATTTGACCGTACAGCCTATTGTAGCTGAGATCAACGGTTGTGATCGTCACCGGATGAGCCGGTTTGACAAGACCGGAAAATGAATTCCTCTGTAACTGAAGATTCGTGATCGGGAAAGAGAACAGTTTGTCCGGAATATTGCCGGTAAACCGGTTCAAACTTAGGTCTAGATAGGTCAACCGGTTGAGCCGAGTTAGGAGTCGGTCCACTGGGCCATTGAACCGGTTCCAGGACAGAGAAAGGTATTGGATCGAAGGAGGGAGTGAAGTCGGTGAGAAAGAACCGGAGAGATCGTTGTGCTTGAGGTCGAGCCGGGTTAGGGTTTTAGACACAAACGGAGGGACCGAATCGGTGAGACGATTGTGACACAGAATGACGTTGGACAACGCCGGCAGACTTCCGATCGACCACGGAATACTTCCGGTGAACTGATTGTAGCTGAGGTCGAGAGTTTGTAGTCCCCGAAGCTCACCTAGAGTCGCTGGAATCTCGCCGGAGATAAAATTTTGGCTGACGGCTAGAAACCGGAGGTTTTTCAACTGAGAGAAAGTTGGCGGCAGAGCACCGTAGATGCGACCTGGTACGACGGTAAACTCGGCGAGAGCGGAGAGTTTACCGATGGCAGGATCGAGCCGGCCGGTCAAACCAGGCGAACCGGCCCTCGGATCACCGAGGTTCAACGCGATCACCTTGTCCCCGTCGCAATACACGCCGGCGAAGTTGCAGGGGTCCGACGTGAAATCCCACGACGAGATGTAGTTGGAGCCAGGCATGTCGTGTAAGGCTTTTCGAATCGCTTGCAATGCCAAGAAATCGAGAGGCTCCAATATTGCGAACGTCAATAAACTACATTGGAGAAGAGAGAGCAGAAGAATTACACCTAATAGCCACGTTGACGTTGTTCTCTCTCTGAACACCTTCCTCATCATAATTGTCTCGTCCAATACAATACAAAACACAGAGTGTAATGTAGTAATTGAATTTTGATCTTAAGATAGGGTTTATATAGGAGAGAGACTGAGCTTTTTTATGGTGCTTTTCCGTGAGAGGGAACGATATACAGATTTCTCGTGGGAAATGGGCGTGAATGCTTTAATGGAGACCGCATCAAAGTTCAAGAGATTCAGGAGATTATCAATATGGAAAATGATAAAAGTGCCGATTCATTTTTAAAATTATTGAGTTGTCAAACATTGAAGTAGGAAAGAGAGTCTATCTTATTGATTATGGTATAAGAGTCTTTATTAGATACTACTTATTGGAGTCGCCAAAAAATCAATTCGGACATCCTAATATTACTCGATACGTATATATAAATAGAAAAATAATAATAGTGTCGATCGATTTTTAAAATCGATTGAGTTGTCAAATATTGATTAAAATATTATAGGAGGAGAAAGAGTCTATTTTATTAATTATAGTGTAAGAGCCCTTATTTGAATATTGGTTATTAGAGTCGTCAAAAAAATTGTTTCGGACGCAATAACATTACTCATATAAATATATATAGAGAGATGTTTTAGAGAGAGAAAGTGATGCAGCTTGAGCTGACAGCAACACTTTGGTTGATGTTGTTCTTCTTCTCCTGGACGCTTCTGCTACTCTCTCTCCTCTCTGCGACAACTAGATGGACAGGTCCTTTGATATTCTACCATTAGTACTTCTATTTTTGTTTTTAATTAATCATTAATACTACTGGTAAAAGTTTTTTTGTTTCTTTATCGGGATTAGGTTCGGGAGATTAAACGGATAGTCCGGGCCTACGTGGAAGGACGAACGTCAGGTTCAGGTTGCCAGCTAATCAGATTCGGGCTTTGCGGTGAGTCGGACGAGGACCACGTGACCATACGGTTGCTTGCCGCCTCGATAATAGGCAAACATGCAACACCGTGAATTTTTATTTTTTGTGGTGTTTAGAGTGGGAGTGAACGAAGAGTCGGGCCATTAATTTCACCGATCATTGATGAGTTGCCACGTAATCAGTCAACGCCAAGTGGAGGAAAATTGAGATAATGATATTTCGTTCACTTTCAAACTTATTTATTTGTTTTTCAACACAGAAAATGATATTTTTAAGAACCAGGAAAAATGATATTTTTAAGCGACTGTGGAGGTTAAATGTTCAACCAAAATGAAGGTGTTAGAGAATCTAATGAATTTATAAATTGATTGTGTTTTAATCAGTTTTTATATTGTGTTTATTTAATCAGTTTGTTAATCATTATTCTTTCAATTAACGTTACATTAGAGATTAAGTTGATTTCGAAATTTTATTTAATTTGTGAATATTATTTTTAATTTTTATTACATTTTATTTAATTTTTATGTTTCTGTATGATTGTACCGTAAAGTTATTTAACTTGTGAATTTGTGAATATTATTTTTAAATTTTATTACATTTTATTTAATTTTTATTTTTCTTTATTACTGTACCATAAAGCTCACATTTGAAAGTAATAATTAAATTGACACATTTTCTCTAGAGTTGGAGTGAATGGTTTGTAATGATTAGGGATGTCAACGGAGCGGGTTCGGGACGGGGCACCCCTTTCCCAAACCCGTCCCACGAATAAAAAATTCTTCGCAAACCCGATTCGGGGCGCCCCGCATTGGAGTCGGGGCGGGTTCGGGCGCCCCGATATATATATTTTTTAAAAAATATAATACAAACTTGAACGAATTTACGATAAATTTTGTAAAAAAAATTAAGTATAAACAAATATTTACAAATGATAATAAAAAAAATGTTGTTAAAATTTAAAATTATCATAACTAATGAAAAAAAATAAAAATCATAGTTAATAAAATAATATTTATTTATATATTTATCATTAATCGGGGCGGGTTCGGGGCTTAGCGGGTTTTAAATTCTTTTCTCAAACCCGCCCCTAACCCAATTAGTATGATCCCAAACCCGTCCCATTAGGGGCGGGGAGGGCGGAGCCCCGACGGGGCGGGTTAAATTGACATCCCTATTAATGATTCATTCCACAAGGTATGATATTGTCCAATTTGGACCAAGTCGCACAATTTTGTTCTTGAATTTTACCTCAATAGATCTTATACCATTTGGAGATAGATCCACCCTTTCTACATAGATTTGTTCGATCAATCTTTCTTTCTCAGAAGTACTTCTTTATGGTCTAACATTCCTGCCAATACATTATTCTCATTTTGTTGCGAATTATAATATATAATGAAAAATGCAACTCCACATAGATCTATGTACTCTACCAGTGTGGTAACTCACACAGTTTCTCTCGCACTCGCTCACAAGGGTCATCACAATCCACCCCCTAGGAGGCCCAACGTTCCCATTGGCACACTTTCGGTTGTGTCTGACTCTGATATCATTTGTAACGACTCACTACACGAGATATGTGTTGACCTCAAGGTTTCAACCCAAGGTTATTTTAGTGATTTTGATGAAAACAATCTATTGTAATGTAGATTTAATAAG
The DNA here is from genome assembly GCA_026545225.1 of Cornus controversa. Lineage (NCBI taxonomy): Eukaryota > Viridiplantae > Streptophyta > Magnoliopsida > Cornales > Cornaceae > Cornus > Cornus controversa. The sequence continues at coordinate 48,172,899 of CM048847.1, read as the reverse complement.
TTTACTTAAGTGTACGATTTACAAAGTATCATATTATCTCAAGTATTTTAAAAGCGTTGGACTTCAAAATAAATTGTAAGAAGATATATGAAGACATATGATCATGGAACTCAAAGATTAATAATCAAGATCAATGACGAAATTGAAGTAAATCCAAGTCACATGATGAAGGAACCCAAAAGCTTAAAAATTTGAAGATCAAAAGACTTATGTAGGCTAGTCTTGGGTGAGTACTATATTTAATGTAAAATTATTTTTGAAGTAACTTCTTTTGAAAACTCATCTATTGACCTAGTTGATCTTATGACTAATGCATATCATTCAAATCATATCATAGTTCCTTGCATACTTAGAATTAGGCCATGAACTTCATTAAATCATCTTGAAGGCCTTCGTTGAGATTGAGTTAATTCAAGCTTATATTTAGCTTTGAAGGAACTCAATTCTTGAATAAACAAATTCTAGAACCTACACTTGAATTAGGAAATATAATTTATGATTCTTAGATAGATTAACTTAAGCTTTGAACTCAATTGAATAACTTTATAAAGTCATGTCATTCACAATTACTGTTTCGGGTACTTAGCGTAAAAATTTGGCTAAATGTTGGATTATAAGGGCAAAAACATAAATATGAATTTTTTTTTATTGAATCTTGATATAAAAAGTCCCGGTAATTGTACCCCGTCATTTATCATAATCATATGAATTTTCTCAGCCCCAAATGACTTGATTTGATCATTCATATTACACGATAAATTTTTATGTCAAAACTGTGAAAATCCGTTTAGTACTAAAATTGAAAAATTAGATTTTAATTCACTTGAAATTTGATTTTGAAATTATTTTTATTGAATCCAAATGGGGGGTACTTTGTTTATTTACATTGAATAACTTAAATTAAATCAAAATATAAAAGTATATGAGAGATTTACTTAGATGTTTTCAATATAAATAAGTAAGCAGTGTGTAGTGTACTGATGCACTGTATAGAGTTTGATAAAATGGCTAAGACTGAAAACAGTTTTGACTTGGAAACTTTCGGTCACCTGATGGAACCCATCAGCTGGCTGGTAGAGGACTTTCGATCGCCTAATAAAACCCATCAACCGACTAGTAGAAGTTGAAATTCATTCCAGTAGGATGTGTAAAATAAGGGATGCTGAAACATTGTTTCAACAGGTCGAAGCATAGCTTCTGCTGACCGAAACTTTGTCATCAGTCGGCCGATGAATTCATCAGCCAGCTGATACTACTGACAAGTTGTAACGACTAGTTTTCAAAAGACTGTTTCTACATTAAATTACCCAATTACCCTCAAACGGTTATATTCTTCCAAAACTCTATATATATGAGTTTGAGCCGCATTTTGCAAGTGAAAGGAGAGGAGGAGAGCAAAAGAGCTATAGAGAAACCTACTCATGAGCATACACTTGAGAAACTCTTGAATACAAATATTTGCATTTTACTTGGTATAATATCTCTTGTAGGAATCACTATTGAGCCTTATCTTTCTCATCATTCATTATGATTCATCTTGCATATCTAGAGTTGAGTTTTCATTTAAAATCTTCATATATAACTCTAGGATTTGAGCGTGTATTGAATATCTATTCATTGAGGAATATCGTTGTAATTGTACTACAATTTCTTATCTACCTTTGAGAGGAAGACCAAGTAATACACTTGGCAAGGAAGCCCAAGTCATAAGCTTGGCAAATAAGTCTTGGTGAAGTTTTTATTGAGCAAGGAAGCCCAAGTCATGAGCTTGGCAAAAAAGTCTTGGTGAGGTCTTCACTAGAGTAAAGAAACCCAAGTGATTCAATTGACAATTGTACGGTTTGCTTTCCACCCTTAAGGAAAACTTTAGAAACCTCAAGAAGTGCTCTTGAGGCATGGACGTAGGCAAAAAGGGCTGAACCATGTAAAAAGTATAGTGTCACTTGATTTGTATTTCTCTATTCTTAAACTCCTTTATTTGATAGTATTTCATTTGTTTAAATTTCATATGATTTATATATGAATGCTATAAGTTTAAATGCTTTAATTCACACGAGGAGCTAAGTTAGGATGAATGCTTAGAGTATGTTGATTGATTGAGGACTTATTTGATTATTCATTTGCCAATCAAGTTACATATCATATATTTAAAAAAATATGGAATTAACATATCCACACACTATAAGCATGTTTATGAATGCTATGAGAATTCTTGATGATATAATTATATACATTCAAAGGCGGATTAGATAAGTGGATTGATTGGTTGAATTCAATATGTTGTGATTGCACAATAAAAATGCATTGAACGTATGAATTTGCCTTAATCATAAATGCATGCTTAATTATTTAACATGTCTATGTGACTTATTTTGTGCAATAAGATGATCGCTTGTTAAATCAATCTACACACCAAGTGTTTAACATAAGTTCATTAAGTTTTTGACAAAGGTCCATTCAAGCTAATTTTTGTCAAAACAAGTTAAACCGAAAAAGTTTCATTGTTTGCGTAATGTCCCTATTCACCCTCATTCTAGGGACAATTCTCAGGTCACAATATGATATTGTCCGCTTTGGGTCAAGCCCACGTGATTTTATTTTTAAATTTTATCCCAAAACTACTCATGCCATTTGGAGATAGATCCGCACATATAAGCATTTCACTTTTTCATACCCCAGACGACACCTTGTAGTCTACTAGTGTGGTAGCTAATCCAGTGTCTCTCACACCCACTCACATCACACTCGTCCACAAGGGTCACCACAATCCATACATTGACTGGATTATAGAGATGATTTCAAGTATGGTTGTATATATACCATCTTTGGTAATAGATATACCCTCCTTTGGAAAGTCAAGTTTAGATCATGAAGTTTGATCAATTCTTATGATGCTCTAATTAAATGAAATGCTAGAGTGGTTGTCCCCTTTCACTACTACTGTTGTCATAGTCTTCCATCACCATCGCCAGTTCCTCCACCACCAGCATCACTTTTCATCGCCACCATTGCACCATTGTTGCCATCGTCAATGCCTTCCATCGTCACCACCGCCGCCACCTTCCACCACCACTAACTTCCACCACACAGCCACTACCGTTGCCTTCCACCACACTAGTGGCGATGTCATCACCTTCCAATACCACTGATGCTACCAACTCCACCACCATCGTCGTCACCCTTCACCACGATTAAAAACTAAATATTAATTTTTTTTTCAAAAAATTATAAAATAATAATATTTTAAAATTTTCAATTGAAATGATAATCATTGCATATTTACAACTAAACAATAGAATGTGGATGATCATTTCATTCCATTTTTATTCTAATTTCATTCTCGCATTCCAAACGTTAGATTAGCGAAATTCTATCATCTTTTATCCCTTTGTAGATAGTGTAAAGCATATGTGTATCATTTGTTCAAATGAGAGGTATGCCTCCCTTTAGCTTTCAAATTCGTGTATGACTTGACATTTTGTGGAGTAACTTTCTAAACTTTGAAATCCTAGAAAGCGTGGGCACTTCACCTAGGGTGTCGTACTTGTGTCGGACACTTGAACACCGTGTCAGACACTTGGACACTTATTGAACACGTGTCCGATACTTTGTAGAAGTGTCTTGATTTTTTTTAGGACACTTCTCAGACACTCCTTGAACACGTGTCGGACATTTCGTAACAGTGATTTATATTCAAATATTTCAAAAGAAAATTATATATGACTAAATTATGATTAAAAATCTAAGCTAAATATATAGAGAGGAGTAAATAAGTCTGGTTCTTTAATATATTTGTCTATTTTTGTTTATAAGTTTTGTTATTAATTGTTTGACGATGAATTAAAGTATTTTTACAATGTAGATTTTTTTTTAATAATTAATTTATATTAATATATTATATTATTATTTTATAAGCCGTATCTTTGCTATGTTCATGTCCTTTTTTAAAAAAATTATGTATCATCATATCCGTGTCGTATCGTATTTGTATTTCGTATTTGTGTCATGTCCGTGCTTTCTAAATAAAATCTTTTTATAAAATTTTAAAGTATTATTATAAGCTTGGACTTCCAATGCTGATGACTTTGGATGAAATAAAAAGTTTCAATACGTTCCATAACATGTTACTTAACTTATTTTCAGTCATTTTCTCGAGAGTAATAATAACTCTACGACACATTCATTTCTCAAGTTAATATATATTCTGCACTTACCCTTACAAACAAGGCCTGTCTGTCATGCCATTATATATATTCTCACTATAGATATTAGTACGTATCATGTTCTGTACATATTAGTTTCCCTGCGATGGTACGAAGAAATGGCTTGCATTGACTGTGTCCATGTTGGATGAATTACATGGGTATGTGTGTTGATTGCACCAAACCCAACAACCCAAACACCTACTCATTATTTAGCATGTGCAATTCAATGGGTCACCATTATGGCTATGGCTATGGGTAGAGCTTTGCGTTCTTCTTCTACAGTGAGAATGAATGTATGTATTTATATATGTCTGTCGTGCCGTCTCTTTCATCCAACTGTGTCGCTTGGAGTCCCTTTTTTAGCATGCACTCTCTTTTGAGCACTTCTCCTATATATATATATAGTACCTGGATTTATCTATTAACTTAACAAATTGACTAACCACCATGTTGCTGCATCAATTTAACGCCTGGAAACTGTAAGTTAGAGCTGACTGGAGTGACCCTACTACCCATGCATGTAAAGTGGACAATTGGATAGGCCTCATATCATGTGGGTTATCCAATGGAACACACTAAATCACAATCTAACATTCTATATCACATATGCAACGCTCTAATATAACAACTATGGAACACTCATCATCATCAACAACAAAGTCTTTTTCCTAATTACAATGATGTAACTCATGCAATATATTTATGTCGTTAATGCAACTCGCATGTAGCACATATGTTACATCGTTGTAATATTGCAACACTATTAAATTGAAAATTCAACACATTTACATAATTGTTGTGTTATCGATTTAAAGTTGTTGTATTGATGATTTATGATTTATGATTATTGTGTTGTCGATTTAAATGGATAGAACGACAAGAGACCTAAAGTCGCAGTAAAGAAGATACTGATCTCGGGGGCGGAGGGAGGGGTGGGTCCTGGACTCCTCCCAAAATTTTGATTTTTTCTTTTTACAAATATATGGACCATCAATTTTAAATTTACATTTGTCCAAATTTGACCCCTCAACTATATTAGTCTAATCCAATTAAATGAAACTTTTAGTTAGTTTATATTAGTTCAACCCAATTAAATGAAACATTTACCTAGTTTTATTTTAGCCCAATCCAGTTAAATAAAACATTGGTTAGTTTCTTTAAGTCTAACTCAATAGCAACTTTTTGTAATATGATATGTTAGTCCAATCCTATTAAATGAAACATTCACTTACTTTATTTAAGCCCAAACCAATATAATATGATATACATAACTCAATTCATGTAATTCAATGCAGAACATAGCATAGGCCTGGAAACGAGAAACATGATTGCAACAATCCAATTCAATCCAAAAGCTTGTATCAGTTGCAATGGTGGGAAAATAATAAATATTATATATGAAATTTTATTTTCCCTCTTTAACCCATTTCTTTTTTTCTATTAAAAAAAATTAAATTTTCATTCTTCAAAGTCCTAATCCTAATTTTCTTATTTGATTTTCTAATACTCTTGTATATATTAAATATATTTATACATAATAACATAAAAATACTATAGATACAGTATACATACATTTACCTCTATATATTTATACAATACATATATATTATATATACTTTTATATGTAAATTTTTTTTTGCCCCCCAACCATAGCATCCTGTCTCCGCCCCTGCGTGATCCACTGGTGTTCTGGCCGAGTTGAATTTGGCTAAGTTAAGTATGACACACCCGCGCATATACACCAACAGATATCCTTTATGATTAGGTTCGGGTTAGAATTTTTCAACCCAAATCTAAATCTAATTATAAAAACTAAAGGCTGTGAAAGTCTGGAAGTAAGTGCCTTTTCAATATAGAGTGGGCTATATGCACCTATAGGGGTGAGCCGAGTTAATGGGCCGAACATCCCAAGCCCCTTAGATGCCTTGGAATGGTTGACGTGTGTGATAATGGTTAGAGATGGCAATTGGTTACCCTCTGGTGGACAGCCACCCCACCCCACCTGTTTAAATCGATTCTAAGGAACTCTAAATAATTTTGAAACGGTTATAAAAGTGAGAAAAAAAAATCTACATGGTTGTGAGGCAGGGATGGAGATAGGCACCCCGTCCCGCTACACCCCGCCTCACCTCATTTATATTTTATATTAATTATATTACCCTTATATATATTATACACATACAAAATTAGTTATATATATAACGTTAATTGTTCAAATTTTATTGATTTTGCACATGTAAATTACAAGACCTTATCATATAAGAGAGTAAAGATTAAAAAAAGAGTACAATTACAAAAATACTCTCTTAAAAAAAGTTCAAAAGATAAAAAAAAATAATAATAAATAAGCCACCCTCCACCTGTTGCACCCCGCCTCATGTAATATGCAGTTTGAGATGGAGATGGGAAGAGCTTTGTTAAACGGGGACGAGGATAACGTTGGGGTCCCCCGCCCCGTTGCCATCCCTAATAATGGTGCAAAATCATTTCCCAATGGAGGGCATGTGCCATTTCTTGGTGTTATGGTTGAAGCTCAAGTTAATTAACCTGAAGGAAAAACTTAAATGTTTCTGATGATGACATAGCATCAAACACTAATTAAATATGACACATAACACATTTAATTAGTGCAGGGTATGTGCGATATTTAATTAATGTGTGATATCATGTCATCGTTACACCAGATGCATTTAAGTTTTTTTTTTTTTTTGCGCTATGGGGGACATAACTTACAGCACATAGCAAGTAATACCCATCTAAAAAACTCATATCAAATGGTGTTTGGTCTGCACTTCCAATATAAAAATTAAGAAATGCACCAATCAGAAAACTTTGATCACTTATTATATATATAGCTGATTTAGGCTCATAAGTCATATGTGAATATTCAATACACCTACTATGAAAGCCATAATAAATAAATAAAAAATCAGCCAATTGCATTTAAATCAGCCATAATAGGAAATCCTCATCCACCTGCTCAAAGAAGTGATACGAAAATCAAATTATAGAACAGCAAATAAGATATATGCTGCTTCCAATGTTGAAAAGAGTTGTGATGGAGCATAAGAGGTAGAAATGTTTATTCACACCATTTCTATCTTTTTTTACAAGCTTTAGAACTACAACTAACAGAACTAGCAACTCAATAGCAGCTTGATTGACTACAAAAATAGAAGTTGGTAACATAAACCCTTCACAAATTCTTTGCTCTCAGTCAATATGGAATGAAACTAGTACTATTTATGCCACCATAGGAACTGACCCACCAGCTGCTAAGATTTGTTGCTCCAGCTACAATATACAAAGAGAAGATTAGACAAAAAAAGGCTAATGGTCTATAGTTCAACCGACAATGGAATTTGAATTAATATGGATGTCTATAAGCAACCAAGGAAAAAAACAAAAGAAATGCTCCTTTGACATATCTGTCCCACAAGTGGATATATCATTGGATGCTCGAACAAAAAAGTAGGGTTCTAAAAGGTCAGAGATGACAGGCCTATCTTTGAACAGAAATATATGGAGTTCCAGCGAGAAGATCCTGTTGGAGTATCTAAAGATCCCAAGAGAATAAGGAGTTATAATAAAAGTGAGCCTAGAAAACTTACCCTGAACAGAGTTTCAAGCTTGCTCTTCACGAGACAGTATTCATTTTTCAATTGTTGCAGACATCTCACACACCTGCAGCAAAAATTCTTTAGCCATCAAGCATCACAATATGGCGTGATCATTACAGTCATGACAACTTCACTGTGCTTAGATTAATATACAATACCACAGAACCATACTACATGGAATCCATGCATGACATTGTAGTTCATACAAGTTGATGGGAAATGCTGTGACCACATTAGTAGAAAGAGCATATTATGACCCTAGGTTTACTTCAACAACTTTTGAATCGACATGAATAGTTTGATCAACACCACAGAAAAACAGACAGTTATTTTTTTCTCAAAGCAATTAACTAATTAATAGTCTATTTCCACAATAAAAAGAATCAAATTAATTTTAAGAGTTACACTACTGTGAATCTTTGAAGTTTGAATGAGAATGACCTCAATACCATTTTAGAAAAGCCTTGCTACTAAATGTTAGAAAAACTTTTGTCCTTCATTCAGAAGGCTAAAATGCTCATTGAAATTTTTTGTTAACCATCCAAAACCCTAAATGGAAGGCAAATTAGTTATTTTCTCAAAATTAGTATGATATTCTACTTCTGAAACTGATAAGCAGGCGATTCATTTATGTTTCAGAAGTCAAAAACTTCGAAGGGAAAAATTTTAGTGAAAAAAATTGGTCTTTAGTTACCATAAAATTAAGAAGAGGCAAATAGTTACCAAATCTGACCATTTTATGATTTTTTTCCATATCTGTCCTTTTAAGTCATTTCATTATTGGACAAATATATCCTTTCACTTTCACCACAGTCACTTATTATTAACTACAAACATCCATCTATACATATATACACACACACACACACATACACACACACACACACACACACGTGTGTATATATATATGCCTAGATGAATCTCATATCACAGAATGACGAAGCAAGAACTAATTGGCCAAGACAAATAAATTCTTAGGATTTCACTCAGTTGAAGAGAGGACATAAAAATGGAGAAGAGATCAAAGATTTACACAGTTTTTATCCTCAATTTTTTACCAAATAGGGAAAAAAATCAAAACTAACAAATCACAAATAAAAAGCAACCTAACTGTAAGTAGGACCACATAATGTATACGGCAAAAGCAAAAGCAAAAGCCGCAAAACAACCAAATTCATCTTTTTGGCAAGAAGATCAAGAGATACATATGTATGGTGGATACATCCAAGTATCCAACTCTCTAAAGGATGGGGAGAGAGATAGAGAGAGACCACTTAACATACCAACTTTTAGAAAAATGTGTGTATACGTGTATGTATATGGTTTACCGATGGCTCTGGGTGCTTGATGGTTGAAGTTCTATGATTTCTGTTGAAAGAATCAAGCGTTGAAATTTAATGCTCCCAATATTTTTTTCCGGAAATTTTAATGGTCCCAATATTTAATGAATGGTTTGTATTTAAATTGAGTTGTGGATAATAATACAATGAAACAACCATGAATCTTTATATGCAGCTCCGCAATTTAAGTTTTCATCATCACTGACTTTTGAAACTGAGAAATAATTTGGATAACATTTTCAAGAGAAGTGCTAGGAACAGTCACTTAAGCAACTGCCCTTCCACAGCCGCTTTACTCATTAGTGGAAAGCAATCACAGTAATTAATGTTTTTTGTGTAATAATTGTCTTAATTTTTCATCCAAGCATATGGCTTTCTAGTTTTAAGATATTTATACTAGTGTCATCAAAAAATAAATAAAACTATAGTGACCATAAAGTGGTTCTTCAATTTTAAAAGAAAAATATATTCTTTAACTAAATTAGGAACCAAGATTCATAAAGTATTTTTACATACTAATTAATTAAAATTTTCAAAAAATTATATAGGAAATGATTATAATAAGTATGTAGATTAATATAAACAATTATTATTAAAAATATTTTTGGTTACAATAGTTTTATTTGTTGTTGATAGCACTAGAAGGGCGTATTCTTGGATGAAAAAGTAAGACATTTATTACACAAAAAACATTAATTACTCTGATTGGTTTCCACCAATGAGTAGAGCGACTGTGAAAGAGTAGTCGCTTAAAGCGACTGTCCCCAGCACTCCTCATATTTTCAATTCCTTGAGGTCTATGGGAATTTATAGTGTTCAATTCAGATTGAGATATGGTATATAATGTGACAGTAAACCATCTTCGCAAAAAAAATTATAGTACTTGGTGCATATTATTTCTCTTTCGATCCCCATGATTGGATCATAGGTTAAAACTAAGACTAGTAAATAATTTTAATCGTGAGAATTAAAGAAAAGAATGAATGAGTTTTGACTAGTACTTTAGTAATAAAGGCAGTAGTAGAAAAAAAGTTCAAATTTGAACTTGTTTAAAAATAGATCTCATAAGTAGGACTTCTTTGCCTTAATAAAAAAATTGTAGGACTTAATTGTCTTTAAGGTGCAAAAGTAGAACTAGGTTGTAATTTTCCCTTGAAAATATTATCTAAATTATTTCCCAGTTTCAAAAGTCACTGAAGATGGAAACTTAAATTGCGGAGCTGCATATAAAGAATCAGGGTTGTTTCAATGTAATGTTATCCATAACTCAATTTAAATATAAACCATTCATTAAATATTGGGACTATTAAAATTTCCCAAAAAAATAATGGGACCATTAAATCACATTAAATTTCAAATTTAGAGCCATCAGTAAACGATATACATACACAGTTACACACACAAGCTATTACATTGCATGTAACAATCAACAATCCAAATGAATTAACCATAAATATTAATCAGTTGAGGAAACAAGTATCACCGTAGGGAGTAGATACTAGGAATACCCAGGTGAAATTTTGTATTTTTGTCCAACGTAAGATTTAAATTCATATTCTAGAAATAATTTGCTGAATCTACTGAAAATGGAAGATGCAAGAATATACATAAAGGATCTATTTCTGTATTTAAAACTATTATTTGGACCAATAATTCTGGTACAGTTGTATGATCAATGAAGTAGTCTACGAGTAATGAATGAAAAGGGTAAAAGAGGTATTTTAATTTTTATAGAACTTTGTTAGAAATAGATCTCAAAAGTAGGACTACTTTGTCCTACTAAAATTTATATAGGACTTAGATTTTTAAGGTGCAAAAGTAGGACTTTGAGGTAATTTTCCCTAAATCCTATTGCAGTGACCTAGAGAGAAACCCACCGAATTAAATGAGAAAGCTCATCGAGGTGCACTTATCCAAAATTTTAAATAAATCTTGGTACCAGTTAAGGTTATCAGGTGACCCGTCTATGGTTCCAACGTGGGACGCAATCGTCCTCACGGCAGCGAGCCCCGAGCAATCTCACAAGCATTTTGAAAATTCTATCTTCTTTAATTATTTTCCAAAAAAGAACGTATTTTGACAAGATTACCATTTAATGGTCACTTGTTTGCATTTAACTTTTAAATTTGGTAACTATTATCTTTTCTTAATTTTATGGTCACTTAAGAGTAATTTTGTTTAGGTTTGGTCACTAAAATCTAATTTTCCCAACTTCAAATGAATTTTCACCAAAGTGACACTGTTGAGCTTAATGAGCATATCAATTTATCATGTCAATGGTCGTGCGAGTATGACTCTTCATTCTAGCATGGCCATCACTCATCATGCTCGAATCAAGAATCATAGTAGCGTCATAGACTGCAATCATCATCTTAAGGTAGCCCAACTCTCACCACTTAATTTGGATAAAAAATGATGTCATGCTGAGGTCATAGCAGCTGAGGCCCACTACAAGGACATTATGCATCATTGAAAATTATGGTGGGAAAGAGGCAGTGATCAATGTAACAACACATCAAACATGAATATGATATCAAGTTTTCCTAAACTAGTTTTTCCATTCATAAATTTGTGCATGATTCTTTTGATAAACAATATATCGCATTTTGCACAATTACCATATATTATATATGTGGTAATGGAACAAAAAGATCTGTCATATGAGTTGTAAGCAAAACTCACCCTTCAATGTTTTTATCCTCGCAGTAATTCCTGAAAGCAACACAAACATTTTTCACTCTCTGTGCACCTATGCTGTTAACCACAGAAACACAAAAGCTGAGCAAACACTCACAAAAGAACCATTGGCCAAAGCAACTTCTTCGCTATATAATCTATTAATCCTCATTCAGATCTGGTTTCAGATATCCCACAAATAATAGCATGATTTTTTACAACAATTTCATGGGTCATTAACATTTACAAGTACTCAAGTAACACAGATCAAAGCATCAAATCAGGTATTTTGATTCATAGAAAGAAAATTCAAGAGGAAAACAACAGTAAATGCATAAATAAATAAGTACCTGGAGCTACTGCCCTTGAACTGGTGGACATGGGCATCGACCTGTTTATAATCTACAATCTGTTGTTGTCTGTACAATTGAAGAACAACCCCGTAACTCTATATATGATATATCAAAAATTAACCAGACAGACAAGAAATTTAAGAAAAGAGAATCCAAAAACAATGAAGATAGAGAAAAGATTCTTACAGAGCATTGGCCAAATTGTTGAGAAGCTTCTCAGAATCTTCAAAGAAGAGAGACACCACTTCAACAACAAAATCCGGGTTGCTCTCATCTTGCAGTTTCTGGAGTTGCATAAATTGATCATCCAAAAAACCCTTCACACAACCAACAAAAACCAATCATCAGAAAACCTCAAACAAACAAAATTAAAGCACAGAAATCAATAAGAGAACCCAAAACAAACAAACCCATATGAAGATCATTCAAATCTTTGTTATGTTTGTGGACAATATTGACCTCACGATACAGAGACCTCGTGTAATCAACAAACTGTCTCTGCAACTGACCAATGAAATCCATGGTTGCTTTCTAGCTTCTGGCTTGTCCTCGCAACTATGTCTCTATCACACCAGATGACTCCAAAGTCCAAACACTAAGAAAAAACGCAGATCTTGTAGACCCAAATCACAAATGAGGTTATAGCTCTATATATATATATATGAAGGATCAAAACGTTGAAAGGGATTAAACGAAATTAATGGTCTGTGGAGACCCAATCTTCACTTCCCAAAAAGAGAGCCCATTAATCTAAATACTTATTGTTTTTTAATTATATACTCTTATTAGTAATATTACCAAATAAAAGTCACATCTTTTCCAATCGTCATGTTCTGTCTCTTCAAAGAATCATACGCGTACACTAACCTTTTTTTTTTTATCTTCCAACCATTTATGATGAGGGGCCACAACCCACATTTGATGGCCCACATTGGCGTGTACAGTACACTTCCATTATTTATTTTTTCTTTTTGGGACAAATTACATTTTAACCATTCGAGGTTTGTCCATACATCAATATGACTCTCTCACGTTTGCGTATCGACTTTTACAATCTTGAGACTTGAAATTTCACATCACTTTAGTCTCTCATGTCATTGTCAATGGTCAGATTACTTACATCATGTAAACAGTAGCAAAAAAAATACCCAGAATATCCTTCTACAAAAATCTTAGAAGGTCCAATTGATCTCACAAAATAAAATGATTTTACAAACCCAATCTCTCATAACCCACCTTCTACTTTCAGTTCTCCCTATTGCCCACTTCTCCGGACCATCAGTTCTTCTCTCTAAACCCACCCTAGAACCCAATTCAACTTTTTGAAGTCATACCCATTTCGCAAATCTTTGATACAGCCTTTCAAATGTTCGTTTTTTGCAGTTTCAAATCCTACCCAGTTGAAATTGACGAGCAATAATAAACCATTTCCAGTTAAAGTTTCAAGAACAATCATGGAGTTGGCTTCTATGTGCACTCTTTCTTGACGTAAGATGGTTAGCCTCTTGGTATCTCTATGTCGTCTTGGCAACACCCTATCATCGAACAAAGCTGCCTATAATCCACTGGTCTAGTTGCCAAATCAATCCATAGATTCCGATCTTTTTCGGTTCAGATACCCCCTAAACACTTAGTGAAAGCAGGAGAAGAGTTACCAAAATCGTAATTGTATGCATATGGGTTTGATTGAGGACTCAAATTGAGCAAGTATATGTAAATTCCTTCAACGGGTTTTTCTCTCTCAAAGTCTTGTTTGATGATCTGATCGATGGCAAAGCAGGGGACTGAAATGAGAGGGGATTGAAGGACGGGAGTGTCTTAGAGAGTTGGGATCGAAGAGGTGGGTGGAGAGAGAGACATCGAGGATGAGAATGAAGATAAAAGGGTGTTTGGGAGGCGAAATAAATATAACTTGGATAAGTATAGTGTATAAGTAGGGTAGTTTAGTCATTTTAGCATTTTATTGACCAAAGTCAACCAAAAACTACTGACATGGGGTAAAAATGAAGATTCGCAAACGTGGGAGATCAGATTGACGTATGGCCAAACCTCAGGGGGTCAAAATATAATTTGTTCTTTTTTTATTACATTGAGTACCATATCTATGAAATGTCTTTTTTACCCTTAATATTTTAATACTTTTAAAGATAATTTTTTTTAATATGAAATACCTATATTGTCCACCATATATATATAAAGTATGTGGAGTATTTTATACACATGTCAAGGGCAATTTTGTCAATATCTTAATAGTATTTTTGTTATTCTATTGCAAGCAAGGGTAATTAAGTCATTTTTTGAAATTTCATTATGGGAGGGGAGATCATTAATGACACATGCCTAACGTTAAGCCTTTATTTGGATAAACAAGAGAAAAAAGAAAAGAAAAGATAACATTAGTTATGAGAGAAAAGAAAAAAAAAAAGAAATGATAGCAAAATCTTGTATCTATGTTTCGATAAATTATGAAAGAAAAGAAAGAAAATAATAATATTCTTGTTTGGAAAAGCTAAAAGAAAGAAAAGAAAAGAAAGTATTTTAACTAATTTACTATCATATACCTTTTTATTTGCTATTATGCATCTTTGTCTTTTAAAATGTTAGGGTTAGTTTTGGTATTAAGAAATTTTTACTTAAACCTTATCCTTTCTCTCCAAATCTTTTCATTTTTGGGAAGATAGCATAAGAGAGATTTGGAGGGATAAGTTATCCCTCCAAATCACTCCTAATCATTTCTTTTCTCTTCTTTTTAACAAACCAAACATAATAAGCACTATCCTTCCCTTTCTTTTCTTTTCAATTCCATCAATCCAAACTAGCCCTAAGAGAACACGGTGTAATAAATGTCAAATATAACTGTCATGTATAATTAGACCAAACCTCAAGAGAGGTCAGCATATTTTATTTTATTTTATTTTATTTATTTATTTATTTATTTTTAGTGTAGTGACTTATTAGTGTGTATATACTGAAGTTAATATATATATATATATATATATATATATATATATATTAGACTAATTTGAAGGGTGGTTAAATATGGATTGCCCTAAAAAAATATTGTCTTTTTCTATGCACGTGTATGTTTGGCTAATTGGGAACTGCAATGCAACCATTCGAGTCTCTCTCTTTAATTTTCCTTTTCTTTGGGAGAAATTTGGTAAGAAAAAAAAAATCTAATTTCAGAATATTTGGATTAATTTTCACAAATGTTTTCGATTTCATTTCCTTTGAATATTTCAACCAAATTTCTAGTTAAATTAACAAAAAAATTAAATCAGATTATTTTTAGTGGAACTCAGAATATGAAAATTTATAATTTCTTCCAAATTATTAGTCAAAATTTTCTTCCTTTTCGAATGAAAACATAACAAACAATCAATTATGTAGCGTGTGTTAAAATGATCATTTTATTTTAATATTTCAACCAAATTTCTAGTTGGATTCACAAAAAAAATAAATCAGATTATTTTTAATGGAACTCAAATCTGAAAATTTCCAATTTCTTCCAAATTATTAGTCAAAATTTTCCTCCTTTTCTAGTGAAAACAGAACAAACAATCCATCCGTGTTAAAAAGATTATTTTTAGTAGAACTCTTAATCTGAAAATTTCCAATTTCTTTCAAATTATTAGTCAAAATTTTTTTCCTTTTGTGATGAAAACTGAACAAACAATCCACCCCGCAGTGTGTGTTAAAATGGTTTATGATAATGATGATTCTCGAGTTGAACTTTATTCAAAATTGTGTCAAGCCTCCTTGAAGTAATCACAAAGTTACAATTAGTTTCAAAATATCTAGATTCCATTAAAACCATTAAAAGATTTTTCTAAATGGCAAAAGTTCCTTTCTATTTGACAAAATGACAGTGTTAACCTTGCATTTTATTTTGAATGCCCAATTTTGAAACGACAAAATTACCCTTTATCTAAACAATATTTTGATCATATTGAAGTATTTTATTCCATTAAAAAATGGGTGAAGTGAAACTCCCCCCCCCCCAAACTATATGGAAAATGTGCAAATACTCCCCTGTTATACGTAAAACTCCTTACATTTTTCAATTTATGCAAATAAAGACAAATTTTCAATTTGAGAGAAATGGAACAATGAAATGACTAAAATACCCTTATGTGGAGGGAAAAATCTCATAAAGCAAGCCACGTTGGAGAAGTAGGTGGCATATGACATGACAACCCAAATAGTCAAAAGTCAAGTAGCGACTAAGTCAAAGCACATGTAACCCCAAATTCCACTTTGTAAGGATAAAAATTCGTCTTACATTAAGGATACAAAATATAAATACACACTCCCTCTCCAAACTGGAGGGGTGAGTTTTCCATTGAAGGCTACCGTTGTTATTGACTGTGATAATAGAAAGTAGATTATTGTATCTACATTTTGGCACCGTCTGTGGGAAATTTAACACGCATTAAGTGGAATTCATGCCCTTTCAACTACGATTAGGAACGATTGTGGGTATTAAATCACCTGTACACAGTGAAACAATGGAGCAAAACTAGACACGGGAGCAAGTGCTACAGCAGTTGCGACTACAGTGGGAGGAATCTAATCATTTGAATAAGTAGTTACAGGAAAAAATCAACTGCCTCACCGAAAAGCATGTGGTTGAACCTCAAGATGACTATGAAGGTTCTAGAGATCACAACCCGTCGCAAATTGCTCACCTCCCTCCAATACCCACTCAATTGAGGCATAGTTATCTAAAGTCGGAGATTCCCTTTTAAGAGGTCGCGAACAAGCTCTAGAAAGATATTGCGCCCGAATAAAAGATTTAAAAGTGCAAACTCCAGTGAACTAAGCTGTTCAGGTGACAGACTGAATGATTCAGTCGCCCTTCACTGAGGCAATATAGAAAGCCCCTAGACCCAAGAAATTTGTTATCCCAAGCTTTACAGGTTTCAATGGTACAACTGACTTTGTCGAACATGTATACCATGTCCACCTAAAAATGGCCATGGACACTGAGGATGAAAATCTTATGTGCAGAGTTTTTTCGACCAGTTTAATAGGAGCAGCCTTGGCATGGTTTAAGCAGCAACCCCCCCAATTCGATTCCTAGTTTTCGAACATTGTGTGAACTATTTATTGCCCAATGAGATAGGCAAAATGAGAAACTCTGAAACCCTTCTTAACCAGGTTCAATGTCAAGGTGTCCCTAATAGATGGATGTGACCAAACCACGGTGATTGAGGCTCTCAAAGTGGCCCTCATACCAGGGACTGATCGTGTGTGAGTGTGTCTCAATTATAATGATCACACTTCGCAATAGAACAAATTCTTTACAGAATAGGGCTATCGAAAGGGGTGTCGAACCTCAGGGATTATGGTCTGAATGAGTTGGAATACAGAATTAATTCTAATTAAATTTTGAAAGAAAAAAATTCTGATTTTAATATTTAAACTAATTAAAAGAACAAATAAAATAAAATAAAATAAATAGAGAGTGTATATAATATGAGATAAATCTAGGGTATTTGACTTCACCACTAACTCCACAATCAATGGTCAATTGAATTAACTAGGGGAAATTACATCAAGCATAAGTGGTGTCGGTGGCTACAAGCTCACCTTCATCCGTCAAGAAGATAATATATGATTAAGGCTAAGTCATGGACTATCTTCGATTGGAATGGGTCATCTGCCTAACTAATTTACTCTAGGGTGCAGTATGGTCTATCTTCTCTAGGCATACTCCATCAAAGTGTATAATGATATATTCAGTGATTACCATTGTGTAATAATCGCTCTCAGTATCACAGAAAATAAGAGAAATTGAGTTCAATAACAACAACTAAATATATAAGACAAGATAAGAAATCATTGATATTAAATTTATAAGACTTTTATAGCTCAATTCTATAATAAGAATCATCTAAATTACACAATCTATGCATGTATATAAAGGTCCCCAATAATTAAAACAATCAAACCATTGATGCTTAGTTAGGGCTACATAAAAACCCTAATGGATGAACTAGCCGCTCATGGTAGAAGAAGAAGTTTCAACGATTGAGGAAGAATGCATCATCTTCATGAATTACGCGTAAGACTTCGTTCTCTAATGATTCTCCACTCCAAAACTTTGCAAAGTATGTCTTCAATTCTGTTCAAAGACTCTCTAAAACTATTTAGAACTCTCTCAAAACAACCCTCAATTCACCACTTTATGCACCAAAAGAATACACCAAAGTCCTAATCCAATTAGGAATTAATTAGGTTTTCCCGCAGCACTAATCAGGTGGGTTTTTCCTACTGACGTTCAGCCCAACTTTTGACCCATTAGAAGTCTGATTCACAGAATTTTTGTGAAATATAAAAGTGTGTAGAATCGAATTTTCGTTCAACCTTCTTGAAAATTAAGTCAATTTAAGGCTCAAAAATAACACTTCTGGCCCGTTTTTCAAAATGGGATTAAAACTGTATTAAGCGCAGAATTGGGCTTCAAGCCCGTAACCTTCTTAAGCAGCTGTAATTCTCTTGGACCTTTTCTTGAACTGATTTGAATTAAAATATAAAATTGAATGAATCCATTTGATGTAGACTTCATCTAACCTTCTTGCATGTCATCTTTTAAAAACCCAAAATCATGATTTTAACTGAAATAATCATTAAGGCCTTGAAAATACATAAAACACTAAAACGAAGTAAAATAACAAAATAATCTATCACTAAGAGAATAAAATACGCAAGTTAAGAGGCTAGAATGCGCAACATTCAACACCTATTAGGGACAAAGTTCCACGCCTCAATGTTCAGGAAGATTCCTAAAAACATAAACGATCTAAATGCCAATGCACATGGATACTTGATTTTGGAGGAAGATGAGGCGTTACGGTAGCAGAGGATAGCACTGGTCAATGTGAGCGTTTAGACAAAAGAAAAAGTGTCAAAAAACAAGAATCAAATAGTCATCCCGTCAAAACAGCATCAGTTAGCAAAAAAACAAAGGTATGACAAAAAATTAACTCCCTTAAAGTGCACTATGGCAAGGCTCTATCATGAGAACAAGGATAGAGGAGTGTTCATAGTGCCTCCCCCTATGAGGATTATAGTTGAGTTGAGAGATCAGACCAGACATTGCGCTCTTCATAGGGACTATGGGCACACCACCAGCGAATGCCGCAACCTCAGAGGTCAAGTAGAGGACATGATAGCTAAGGGTGAACAGATAGAATACGTGCTAAACCAAAATTAGTGCTCTGGTTGAGCGGGACATGAGCCCAGAGGGGAAAATTAGAACGGCAATCCCATTCAAACAATCAACACAATCCATAGATACGCCACGAAGCCTGATCAGTTATCAACTTGATCGCATTTCTGCCAGATATGCAAGCTACAGAAAATAGGCGACGTTGGTTTGGTTCATATAGGGGAAGTGGAAGTCCATATCACCTTCAGCGATCGGGACTTGATGAGGGTGCAAATGCCACATGAAGACCCACTTGTGATTAACATTTTAGTATGCAATTACCTTGTTAAGAGAGTTCTAGTTGACACAAGGTTTAGCACAAATATGATGACACATGCAGTTTTTGAGCAACTGGCAATAGGTACCGAGCTGATTAAAGCAGCCAAGAGCCCTCTGGTAGGCTTTGACGGAAAGAGGGTCACCTCGATCGACTTGGCCTCACTATCTGTAACGGCAGCTCAGAGAACCCTGAAAGAGCAATTTGTGGTCGCTGATGTCCGATCCTCTTACAACCTAATCATAGGTCGAGGATAGATTCATAAGATGAAAGACGTCCCCTCCACACTTCATCAGGTTATGAGATGTGTAGCACCAAACTGCAGAGGAATCATTGACATACTTGGGGATCATATAGCAGCAAATGAATGCTACACAGTGGTTCTCAATAAATCCTTATACGACGACGCAGATTCCTAATAGCAACTACAGTCATCCTTGAATGCAGAGGAGGAAAAAAGCAAAGAGCAAACAATAGATGCATTGGAGAGCATACAAATTGGCAAGAAGGAGGATCGTGTGACACAGTCGAGTCACTCCAATCAGCAAAGGAAGAGTTAGAGTTGACAAGGTTCCTTTAGGAAAGTTCTGATGTATTCGCTTAGAGTCACCTGGATATGCCAGGAAGATATTCGGCCATAGCCAGCCATAACCTGAACGTGAACCCTATGGTTTCCCAGTAAAGGAAAGACATAGAAGATTCGCACCAGAGAGAAACAGAATAATAGCAAAAGAGGTATGTCATTTGCTAGAAGTCGAGTTCATTAGGGAAGTAAAATATCCAGAATGGCTCTCTAACATAGTGGTAGTCAGAAAGAAGAACGAAAAGTGGCGTGTGTGCATCAATTTCACCAACCTGAACAAAGCTTGCCCAAAGGACTGTTACCCATTACCGAAGATAGATCAAATGGTAGATGCATAACAGGGTATGAATGACTAACATTTTTGGACGTGTACTCGGAGTATAACCAGATCCCGATGAATCCCGAGAATGAGGAGAAAACATCCTTTATCACTGAGTGGGAGACTTTTTGTTACAAGGTAATGCCCTTCGGGCAGAAAAATGTGGGGGCCACGTATCAGCGCCTGGTAACAAGGTTTTTAAGAGACAAATGGGTCAAACAATTGAAGCTTACATAGATGATATGGTAGTCAAGAGTTCAAGAAAGGAAGATCACTTACGGCATTTGCAAGAAATCTTTGACACCTTATGAAGTCATAATATGAAGTTGAACTCACTCAAGTGCACATTTGGGGTTTCATCAGGACAATTTCTGGGGCATATACTCAGCCGAACAGGGATAGAAGTTGACCTAGCTTAAGCCCTAGCACTTATTCACAATGTCGAACCAAACACGCATTGAGAAATTCAAGTATTGACTGGACGCATTGTGGCTCAGAGTAGATTCATCTCCCGACTTTCGGATATATGTAAACCCTTTTTTGACGCAATACAAAAGAAAAGAGAATATCTGTGGGGGCCTGAACAGAAAGAAGCCCTAGAGAAACTTAAGGAATATATGCGCAACCCACCAGTACTCTCCGTCCCTACGGAGAAAGAATTTTTCTTCTTCTACCTAGTTGTCTCACGGTCAGCAACTAGCACATCTCTGGTTAGGGAATAAGAGAATAAGAAATTTCATATATTATATTCCAACAAAACCATGACTGGGGCCGAGTGCAGATACAAAAGAGTGGATAAATTTATCCTAGCCCTGATATATGAGAAAAAGAAGTTAAGACACTACTTCAAGTCACATCCAATAATTGTGCCAACCACGTTGCCATTAAAAGCAATCCTCAATAAACCAAACATATCCGAAGGAACCATAAAGTGGGCCATGGAGTTAAGATCTTTTGACATCAGGTTTGACCCTCGAACGTCGAAAAAGGGGCAGGTCGTCACAAACTTCCTCTTAGAGTATGAGTAAGATTGTAACGCCCCGATTCCCCGACTCCCGGGAAACCGGAGGTTAACCTGCCCATTAATCCCAATGGACCCTTTTCACCCTCTATGAGGTACCATGCTCTGATACCATCCTGTCACGCCCCGATTCCCGAGACCCGAAAACCGAGGTGTGAACCCCGTGAGGTCACCCTCACGCTCTAACCACCACCTGATCATACAACCTCAATTTTCTATCATTTTTACGAAAATTGGGCATGACCCATTCTAAATAATCAGCTCCTGGCATGATGCACCTGTTTCACAATTTATATGGACACTTCTGGGCACGTGTCCCCCCAGCATTTATATCTAAACAATAAAAATGGACACTTCTGGGCCCGTGTTCCCCCAATATTTCTACACATGCATAATACAATCATAAATATACATGCCTCAGTCCTTGAATGTCCGTATTAAATACATACATCACATGAATATAATACAACGGAAGGAACTGAATCAACATAAATCACTTTATACATTTTATCCAAATGTAAAGCATCTATCTACCCACTATCCTGTACATACATTAGATTCTATGGAATCTACTTACTACCTCTGCGACCGGTGCTGTTAGTCCCCTAACTAACTCCGCACTCAGCAATACCTGCAAAACCTGGGAGGGGGTGAGCTCAAAGGCCCAACAAGGTATGTAGAACCATACTATCACAGCTGCAGCAGGTCGATCCTCACATATTCTCAAAAATATACATGCACTTAAATATATCACAATATTTAAGACCATGCCCCACCTAGCATGCATGAACCAATGATGTATATGGCTACTCTGTACATATGAACATACAAAATCCACAACACATGATTTTTGAACTCATTCTCAACATGCTTGAAAGCAGTAAATATCAGGCATCAATATGTATATAGAACATATAAGTCAACACATTTACATAACCGATGTAAATCAATCATCACGTCTCCTACTCATCAAGTAGCACATCTCAAATGCAATAAAGATGCATTTAAACCATATAACATGCTCAAAAGTAATAGATATCGAACACATATCACGTTCTGTCACAAACAACGCATATATAACGATGCGTTAAACATAAAGCATGCTTCACAATAAAAAATGCAAGCAGTTCCATCAACTCGTCTCACTCTCTCTCGGGTCCCACCCGACACCCTAACATGATTCTCAACCAACCATGTGACCGAGACACTT
Organism: Cornus controversa; assembly: GCA_026545225.1. Classification (NCBI taxonomy): domain Eukaryota; kingdom Viridiplantae; phylum Streptophyta; class Magnoliopsida; order Cornales; family Cornaceae; genus Cornus; species Cornus controversa. The sequence continues at coordinate 48,150,082 of CM048847.1, read as the reverse complement.
CCCACACAATTGCGGAATCCATCACCGAGTATTCTCTACTCCGAGGTGATTGAACCGCTGCCGAATCCGCCACCGAGTATTCTCTACTCCGAGGTGATCGGACCGCTTCAAAATATGTCACCGAGTATTCTCTACTCCGAGGTGATTAGATCATTTTCAAATTCGTCACCGAGTATTCTCTACTCCGAGGTGATCGAACCATCACCGAGTATGCTCTACTCCGAGGTGATTAGATAAATTTTAGAATTTGTCACCGAGTATTCTCTACTCCGAGGTGACTCAACCACTCCAACGCCCTCACCGAGTATTGACCTACTCTAGGCAATTCAACCACTCTTCTCCATCTCCTCACAACGGGCCCTTATATGCATTTCAAACATATAATGATCAAGCATCTAAGAGTCATGCTAAACAATGCATAAATAAGTTATGAAAACACATGCATTTCACCTCCACAAAGCCACATATATATTCACCTATACATGTAAAATCTAGCATACAGTTCACATATGCTCATAAACCTCACTTAGGCACATTTTAGTCATGCTTCACCCATGCATACATTTTCTATATACAGATGGTATGCATTTCCTTCATGTAAACCCACATGTATTCACGTACATGTCAAATCATGCATATAAATCACATATGCGCATGCACTAGCATAAATATAGTCATGCTCTCATTAAATGCATGTATTCACTACAAGTAGCTAACATGCATTCCAATCACAATATATATACGCATATATATCACATCACCCACATATGTATCAAGAACATATTAAACACTTAGCACATTTCATGCTTTTCAAATGCTCGCCAAAAGTTATATTGCTACTTAGCATGCATTTCTAGCACTGCACCCATATATATAATCACATATATATATTGAACATCATGCATAAAAGTCACATATGCATACAAGACAACACACAGCTAAACAGGTATTATTTAGCATACTTTTCATAGGCTTTAATCTATACATACACGCATATCACAATGCAAATAGGCGATAACTCTAATATGCTATCACTTCCCAAACCCGCACGTACATATATATATTTACACACGCATATATATGTCCTCTCACATCCCATGTATGTACCACATTCCCTATACACATATATATATATAACGCCTACATATATATGTATATACACATACCACATATGATTAAATTGAGACATATGTAAATTACTCAACATACATAAAATATCTGTATGAGATAGAGACAAGAATCAACTTGCCTTAAGTCCCGCTCTCAACCGGTCCGTGTCTGCCAAGCTGTCCATTTCCTTGCTCGGTCAAGTCCCGTGTCCAAGTCACGCACGAACCTGCTCCCTTTCCATTTATTTCCATGTTTGGCCCAATAATCCATAATTAACCAAACAATTCCAACTCTTGGGCCAATTTGCATTCTAAGCCCAATTTAATTGCCTAGGCTCACTCCGAAAGCAAAACCCATGGCTGCCAAACAGCCCTCACCACGCATGAGTAGGCCCATTTTTGCACCCAATAATAGTCTAAGCAATCCCCAACACCACCTACACCAAGTGTCAACCCATGATGCCTCAAGGATTCACAAATTTGTGCACTATAACCATCTCAAACGGTTGCTATCACCAGCCGTGAACCCAGCTCGTGGAACCACCTCTACCACTCGCCCAAGCAGCTTGCCATGCAAGACCCATTAGCCTGTCACCATAGACAATTACCATGGCCATTGAGACCATTTCAGCCGAACCCACAACCTCCAACCGAGTCGCCATCATGCTCCCAAACACCCATGAACAAACCTCCATCAATCCAGCTCAGCCCGCTACCGGGCACCGCCAACCAAACCCATTTACCACATCAATCGAGAGTCACCCATGTACCCACCATAACAGCCGTACACACTCCCCTTCCCTTGTCGGAACCACCCGGAAACTCACCATGATCGGACCCAAAATCGAGCCAAACCACAGCCAACCCCAAACACAACTATCGGCCAAACAGTCCCCAGCCGAAACCCCATTTCGAACCAAACACGGCCCAATCACTTACCGCCGGAACAATCGCCGTCCTCACCACCAGCCGAAGCTCACCAAGGTCACAAACCGAGCACCACCAGCGCCAGTCGCCGCCGGAGTTCACCGAAACGGACCCATCACGGTCCGTGCACCAGCCGAAGCCACATCGGAGAGTCCAACCGAGCCACCGAGAATAGTCGCTTCAGCCACCGGCGTCAGCCCAGCCGCTGCCGGAGTTCCGCCGTCGCCGTCGCCCGGGCGAAGCCCCGCCGTGAGCATCCCGATCTCGGCTCCTCTCGGTTCTCTCTCTCTCTCCCCGATTCTCTTTCTCTTCTTCCTTCTTTTTCTTTTTCTTTTTCTTTTCTTCTTTTTCTTTCTTTCTTTTCTTTTCCTCTTTTCTTTCTTCTTTTCTTCTCCTTCAGCCGAGACCACCCATTTCTTATCTTCTTGGTCCACATATTACTCATATATTATATATATATATATATATATATATATAATATACTACACCATACACAAAATTCATGTATTCTATGTATTTCCCCACACTTACCTTTAATTGCGTAAAAGCCCACCATATATTTATAATTAAATATAAATATAGGCACTATATATATATATATAGATATATATATATACATATACACACACCTTCCACTTGGATGGAAACAGAAATGTCCCTACCCTTTCCGGAATTTTAATTAATTCGAAAAAATTTTAATCCGGTCAAAATTCACCCGGAACCGGTCAAAAAAATTTCCGGTCCTTACAAAGATGATGAAAAAAATCAAATAACAAAGCCATGTTGGGAGCTATACGTGGATGGATCCTCAGGAAAAACAGGAGCAGGAATAAGGATTGAAATCAAAACTCCTGATGGAACAAAGCTTCACCATGCTATTAAATTTGAGTTTAAGACATCAAACAATGAAGCAAAGTACGAAGCACTTATAGCATGCATGTGCTTAGCAAAGGCATTGCAGGTAAGAGATCTAACAGTATTTAGCGACTCATTATTGACTGGGAAGTAGATAACAGGTGAGTATCACTCGAATGAGGAAATAATGAAAGCATATAGAGAAGTGGTGAATGGTGAAATCTGTAATTTCGATCGGGTGCAATTTTGTAATATCCTGAAGGAACATTACGAGGATGCTGATAGATTAGCCAATTCAGCTTCTCACACAGATGAATCATTCACCAGAGTAGTAACAGTGGATACACTACAAAGTTCGAGTATATGTAATGACCTAGAGGCGCTAGTCGTCTTGAGGGAGCCAATCTGGATGGATCCTATAGTGTCCTACCTCAAAGACAGAGTCCTACTAGAGCAAAAAGATGAAGCGGGAAAGCTGAGGATGAAAGCAACCAAGTATGCCATTGTCGATAGTCGTTTGTATCGACGATTGTTCTCAGGTCCCTACCTAAAATGTATGACCGCATCAGAAGCAAACAAGGTCCTGAAAGAAATCCATGGGGAAGTGTGTGGCAACCACTCAAGAGGTCTGCCATTGGCCCATAAAGCTCTCACCCAAGGATATTTTTGGCGTTACATGGCTTGGGACGAGCATGAAACACTCCCGAAGTTGCGACAAATGCCAACGCCATACCAACATCTTGCACCAACCACCGGGAGACCTGAACGTGATGACAAACCCATGTCATTTTGCCTGATGGGGAATGGACTTCGTGGGGCCACTCCCCCCGACAGTGCAAAACAAACACTATGTAGTACTAGCAATAGATTACTTTATAAAATGGGTGAAAGCAAAAGCTTACTCATCAATCACGCATGTGCAAGTGAGGAAGTTCATCTGAAGCAACATTATATGTCAGTTTGGACTTTCAATCGGAATTATAATGGATAACAGGAAAAAATTAGACAACGAATCTGTATGAGAATTCCTTAGGGAATATGGAATAAATAAAAAATTCTCATTCAAGTCATACCTGCAAGGGAATAGACAAGCAGAAATTACTAACAAGATCATCTTCGCCAACATAAAAAAGAAATTAGAGGAATGAAAGGGATGGTGGTTAGAGGAATTGTCGAACGTACTCTGAGCATATCGAACAACTCCTAGACGATCGACCGGAGAAAGCCCGTTCAGCCTCACCTATGGGTCTGAGGTTATTATACCGACAGAGTTAGCAGTTCCAACACACATGTTTGAATTGTTCGAGGAAAGCCAGAACGAGCGTCTCATCAGTCAAAACCTAGACTTGCTAGAAGAACGAAGAGATGTCGTTCAAATTCGAATGGTGTCATATCAACAAACACTAAGGAATCATTATAATAAGAACGTAAACACAGATCTTTAACCTTGGAGACTGGGTTCAGATGGTTAAATCTCTCTTGGTTATATATATATATATATATATATATATACACACACACACACACACTACTACGTACCAGAATTATTACTACATGTTGATCAATGATTACCAAGAGACACCGTACATGTTATTCATAGATCATATAAATGTACATAAATGCATATATATGCGTAATACGTACTGTGTATTTAATTAGTATACAAATACACCAAATAAAAAGAATTCATGTAAAACATACTGGACTAAGATGAACATGCATATATAGTAGTTAAAGAAAATTACCTGTAAAATGTTTTGAAACTTTGGAAATCACCCAGTTCAAATTATTGAATCTCTTGTACTGCAATAATACAAGACCAAGGTAATTGTTTATTTATATATATAAAGGAACGGGTTTTGCTTGGGAAATAATTTAAATAAAAAAGTAAATTAAGAAATTAGAAATAAAAAAAATGGTTAATAAAAAAGGAAAGGGTTTTGCTTGGGTAATTTTATTTTTTAATTTAAAAATAAAAAAATAGTGTACTAAAACTAAAAAACCCCTTCGTACTTCTAATATATATATATATGTAGTAAATTCTGAATGGATTGAATTTTTGAGACCCTAATCCATAATTCAATCTGATCTCTATGGATTCTTAATTTATGAATCTGTCACTGTTGATAAAAAAAACATGCCACAATACCATTAGATCGAAAATCCAATCTGATTTGCATGGGCGGATCAAATGAACACCACTATTTATTATACAAGCTTTAAAATTTTTAATTTTGTAAATTATATTTATATGCATAATAAAATTTAATCAAAAGTGTAATATTTGCAAAGTATATGCAAAATTTATTGTTTTAATTGACATTTGAAAATTCTTTAAAATAATGATACAATTTACTATTGAAACATACAACTGAAAATTAAGTATATATATATTTTTTATCTATTACAGATAATATACACCTTTTACAAAACAAGTATACATATTGTCGTGCCATTAATATTTCCTTATAACACTCCTGTGGGAGAATGTTAATGAAAATTAAGAAACATGAAGACATCATAGGATAAATGAGACTTTAAATGCAATAAAATGTGATAGGGCCCAGAGAGTATGGAGTTTCTTCTAATATTAAGTTAGGATGTGCCAGGTCAATTAAGATGTGTGAATTGAATTAAATACAATCACCCTATGTGATGTCATTAATATGGCCTAATGAACTAGACTAATGGATTAGGAAGTCTAAGGAATGTGTAAGCTTAGCACCTCAAATATCTATACTTATGAAAGGTTGCTAAATTATTTCACATGACTTCCTAAATGCATGTATGTGTGATTAGAGTGTATGTACAACCTTGTGAGGTTATCTGTTACCTTAACTTTTTGAAAATAAGTTTAGATTTATTCAGAAGATCTAACCTCATACCTATTAGGCAAAATACATTTGACTCATTAACCTATGTGTCAACTCAGTTTGAGTGGTGAGAAACTTAATTTTTTATTGGCAAATTTTGGTGTCAAAACCTGAATTGATTGAGTTGTATTTTTTGTTTTGATTTATTTCTTGATTGTCCAAGCTGAACAACAAGTGTATCCATTGATTTGATGATAAAATCACTTAGAACAGGCATGAGAGTGAGAACATTGTGCACACCTAGTTTGGTTGGAAAAAGACTTCAAAAAATAAGTCTTTAAAGCTCTTTATTTTTTATTTTTTTCAAGAAGTCCGGTTCAATGGGTCTCAGTTGTTGACCCTGCAAGGTCCAATTGGTTAAAAGATTTCCAACTGATTGAAGTGGCCTCGGTTTTGCCATCTGCAGAGCTTTTGAGTGAGTTTGTAACAGGAAAAATTACTTGTTTTTCTTTATTTGAGAGAACACATTATTACACGAGAGTGATATAGTGTGATGTTTTTCATCTAATCGATAGTATAAAGCTTTCTAAAGATCATTTGGTTCGATCATGAGTGATAGGAGGACGAGTTCAATCACTAAAAGAAGTGGGTTATCGTGAGATGATTGCATTAGCGTAGATTGATGTTGCCGGTAGTTACGAATGCACTGGATCGGAGGACACTGAGCGTTGAAAGTAAATAAACGATAGGTGATTCAAAGGCACTAGGATCATAGACTTTTGTGGAGAGAAGTTCTGAAGATACTGGAACTCGTTGTACTATTTCTCATCATAGTGAATTATTTCGTCTGACACGACTAGTCTCATGGTTTTTTCCTTTGTGATTTTTATGTAAAAAAATTTTGGTCTCATCTCTAACTTTATTTACTTTCTTGCATTATATTTATTATTTTGTATGATTGATTTAGTTTTAATTTGGTAAAACTAAAATAATTTAAAAATCAATCAAAAGAGAAATTTAGAACTATTCACCCTCTCTAGTTCTTTCGTCTGAGATCAAATCTTTCAATCTTTCAAACCATTTCTGTACTGGGCAACTCACATGAGAATGAACATGAACTAACCTATTTGAGAATAAAAATGTCAAATGTATGGAATGCATAATACAACCAACTTAGAATTAGGCAAACCAAATGAAGCATAAGACTATTGTTGGAAAAATTAAATGAAAATTACATGTATGCGATGTAAGGTGATATTGCATCACTGGCAGATGTCTGTCATAACATCGTTGGGATATAAGGTAAAAGATCATTATTCCTAACGCTTAAAATGAAACAACATGTCCCATGCTTATTCGGAAAAACTTGACCTCATTTGTAAGAAATGCTTTCTCATTTCTTTTTTTCTTCTCACTACGTCTCTAATCTCCCTTTCTATATAGCCTAACACAAGTGGTAGTCTGGCAAGTTTTCATGGTCTGGTTTCAACCAACGGTTCAGGAGATTCAAGTCCAAGAGAAAGTACTAACACATATGTGGTTCGTAGAAGCTCAGTTGGTTTGAAGCGTTGCTACCAATTGAAAGAAAGATCGTTGTATCCTAGGAGACAGTTGCCAAAAGTCCATTCAGCACCATTGTGGAAGCGATAATTGTCTTAAGGAGATCGAATATAATTCGAGTCTCAGTCTACAATCAGATTTTATTTACTTATGTTATCGTTGTGTATTGAATAAATAAACTGTACTATTTATTTCAATTAAGTGTTAATTTGTTTATGGTATATTAAATTAAATAATAGAAAATCCAAAATATTATTATTTTCATTTTCCTAACAACTATAACTTAACCAATGGGAAGGCCTTAGGCTGTCTAATTATTTCATCTTTTGAAAATGATGGAATCTAAGTCCAAAGTAATTTAGAAAAGGAGAATGTTATGACATAGAATACTCTATTGCTTGACATAATTTCTTTTTTGAACAAGGTTTTGTAAACATATTGAAGGGAATAAAATTTGAATGTCAATAATGTCAAAAGTATTTATGAATTATTGAAAAAGTGTTAAGAATTTTGAAAGTTTCAAGAAGGCTAATGATGTAATGATAAAACTTTGACAAAAGGATCACCTAATGTCAATAGATTAGAACCTAAATGACTTGATTATTTGTGGAACTTGGAATTCCAGCGACACCACGAAAGCGTAGGAATTGGTAATTTAATTATTTGATGTTCAGTTGGTACTTTTATTCACGTTATTTTCTGTTCACATTTCATTACCCACTGAATTTGAGTATTTTATTCATATGCAATAACGATTCACTTTCTAGTATAAGAAAGGGGAGACCTAATTAACTAGACAGATTAACAGGGAGAAGACCCTTGGCTTCATCATTTGCTACCCAAGCACCAATGAACGGCCTCTTTGAACTTGAAGTGTGTGTGTTTATATATATATATATATATATATATATATATATGTCAAATAAATAAGAGAGAGAGAGAGAGGAGTGAGGACTGACACTGCAAGAACAAGGGATTGCAACGGGGCGGGCGGGTTTCAACATTCTCGTCCTGCAACCGTGTATAAACGGGGCGGGGCGGGGCGGGTTTTGACTTCTCCATCCCCACAACTGTTTAACTTTTCCCGCCCCGCCTCGTTTATACTTTTTCTTTTTTTTAATGCAAAATTTTTTATAATAGTAAATCTGATATTTCGATACATATACACCAAAAACACACATTTAGGTACATGCAACACAATGGCTAATATGGAGTCATCTATTACTGATATAATAAACTTGTATAGTTGTATGATATATATATAATATTAATATTTCTTTTATATATTATATATAAGAGTATAAATATATATATACTTAAACGGGACGGGACGAGACGGGTACCCATTGGGGTAGGGTCTTACCCCGTCCCTGTCCCGTTTAAGCTAGGGTTATTTTTCCTAATCCCATTCCCACCCCGTTTCCTTAAACGGTTCCGTAAACAGATTTTAAACGGGGCGGGGCGGGGCAAATTGCCATCTCTAGCAAGAACCTAGATTGAAGGAGAGAAATCATTTTATAAATAAATATATGTTTAATTCTTATTTATATATTTAATGAAATAAATTATTGAACATCGGTGAAAGTGTGGACATCGGTGACGTTGGTTATACACACTCCAGCCACATTTCCATCATTGTGCTTTATTTATATAAAATGCAACAATAATATTTAATATATAAAATTGAAAGTTTGAACCATTTATTAAAATAAGTTAAAAACATTAATTAAATTACAATAATATTTCCTCTCGTTAAATATAACAAACAAACGTTATAAATTATATTATTAACTAAATAATGACACAATTTTCACTATCTTAAAATCAAATAAAAATAATAATCTCACTCAAATAATAGAGTATCAAGAACAAACATTAAGTATACATCTCATTGAATTAACATACTTTTTAGATCCTCATTAATATTTCTCGACATTACTACAATATTAACATTCTAATATATATTAATGTTGAAGTATTATTGACAAAAAAATAAAGGAGTAGTATAACTTATATTACTTTAACTAATATGATATACTATATATCTTAGGACACTAAAAAACAAATTAATTTCATAAAATTAAATATTCAGATTAAATGATTTAAACCCATCAATTAATCTAATTGAGTTTTTAGACATATGACTGACTAATTAGAATAATATACAATATATCTTGGGACACTGTAACTATTGTATGATAAGTTATTACTTAATACTTTTATGAGCAAAGTCAGCTCTAATTTCAATGGCAATTGGATGTTTCATGTGTATTCACATAGAGTGAATAAGAAATAGAAAGAGGACATTAGAAGGGAGATACAAGATATATATATATATATATATATTGACGGCAAGAAGAAAAATTAAAATCTTGAAAAGTTAGAAAGTTAGTCGGATTGTCGGAAACGAGATCTGCACTTTTAGGGTGATCATCAGTCAGTTTCCATTTGGTTATCTTCCGAATTTGTGAGATAGATATACGTATGTATTGTAAAACTAGGAATAAAATGTGTATAAGTATGTTATGTAGATTATTTATATGTCAATTGGGGATTTCTATTAATTGATGTATAAATCATGCAAGCTAGTGTAAATCTTGGTTGTATTAATGATTAATTTGAATTGTAAGTGTTATATTAATCTTCAATTCAACTTTATCTTGTCTTTAAATTGATTTATTGTTGATTAATCTCGTACACTATTACTCTTTGTAAACAAGCATTTATGCAATATAAAAGAGTGTATATAACAACTTTTATTTAGTATGATCAAAACTAAATAAAAACTTAATTTCATAAAATAAAATGGTTTAACTTATATTACTTATAATTATTATATGTTATACTATATATCTTGGGATACTAAAGAACAACTTAATTTCATAAAACTAGATGTTCATATTAAATGGTTTAAAATTATCAATTATTCTAATTGATTTTTTAGACACTTGACTAATTAATCAAATTTTGACAAAATAGAAGAAAATAGTCTAACTTATAGTACTTATAAAAGTTATTTGTTATACTATATATCTCGGGACATTATATAACAACTCAATATTATAAAACTAGATGTTTAGATTAAATGATTTAAACTCATCAATTAATCTAATTGATTTTTTAGATAGTTGACTAATTAATCAAATTGTGATAAAATAGAAGAATATATAATATATAACTGGCTCACCAATCACATGCAAGCAATGCCATGGTCAAGTATGACATAATCAAACCCACATTAGTGTAACATAGCAGAATTGATTATCGTATGAATTTGATAGAAATAAGTTTTTAGTGAATTTAATTAATTTAGTGAAATTTATTATTGGAGACCATTTAGCATAAGTAATGATTCATTTATAAATTATATGTCGATGTCTTTATTAAAAAAGTGAGTAGTTATTTTTTTACTAAATCAATGAATACTAAAAGATTTAAGAATGAAATAAATGAAAATTTATACTATATATAATATATTAGAAGATAAAAAATTTATATATAATACACGCCATAACAAGTAGTGTGAAAAAGTTGTAGAAGAACTCTTCTCATATATATTTACATGTTTTTAACATTTTAAAACAAATTTACAATATTAAGTTTTATATTTTTTACATTTTAAAATAAATTAACAACTATTAATGCTGAAGTATTATAAGTAAAAATAAAAAGCTTAAAGCATTATACTAGTATTTTTGTAATTTGGTTAGAGTGCTTATCTTTTTTAAAGAAATCCATTAAATATAATTATTGATCTAATATTAACATAAAGAATGCATTGACATTATGGTTTGAGTGCCTAACTTTAATCAAGGTTCAACACTTCATAGCTGAGTCAGGTTAAACTCGCCCGAGCTGCAGCCCTAGCCTTTGGCAATTGTTTGTTTGTTCAGAAAATTCAAGCAATAACGAAACCCAATTCTATCCATAACATTTGCATGCCATTTTGGTGAACCTGAAAAATGAAGTAAAAGAAGTGGTCGAGAGTCAAATTCATGCGGATAAGAGTGATGATGAGTTGGTGACTACTGCATTCATTGGATAGGAGAGAGAATATGACTGGTGGTTATAAGATAAATCGTGTGGCTGATTTGCTTATTGGGTTATGTTTTGCAGAGCTTAACGAAAGATGATAATTTAACTAGTAGAGAGACAAATTGAGAGGAGGAGAGAGAGAGCGCGCCAGTAGAGAGAGAAATAAAATTGGAATAGAGAATTTAAATAAAATGCTTTTGAGGTCATTTTCGGTATATAAAAAGGATATTATAGGAATTTAGTGTCTTCTGCACATGATCCACTGATGATCATTTTATAACTGTTCATAGACGGAGGGTTTTGTTTGCAACATTTTTTCAAACTTAATGTGTTTATATATACGAAGTAAAGTATAGGGGGGTGGTTATTTGCACATTTCTGGTGTGTGTGTTTTTTTTTTTTTTTTGGTGCTTTATCCTATTTAAGTGTGAAATGAATTGGATGCAAGTAATCAATGTATGTGTATCAGTGTGTGTGGGTATATATATATATATATATTTCAGTTATAGATTGTGTATTAGTTATTTGTAATCAAACTACTACAGTTTTGAGGGCATTTATGTGCTAATGGTAAGAGAAAGATAGTGTTAAACTGTGTGCGAGTAATATTAAGTTATTATTAAAGACACTTTTGTCCAGTGATTTTTTTCATTAAAAAAATCATCACGGCAATTTATGTTAGGGTAAAGCGTAAAAAAACATTCACTATATACCAAATTGCACATGGTGATTATAAAAACTCATGCATATATGCTTGATCGATGCTTGAGAATTTAATACTTATCTTCATGTTTTAAACGCTTTCAGTTAAACGAGGTTTAGTAGGTAGATTATTTTTACTTTCATGCATGGGTTTTTATAATCATCATGTGCAATTTTCTGCCAGTAAACAAGTCTTTCTCACATCCCTGTCAGAAGTTGAGGGTGAGAAGCTGAACCAGAACCATCATGCAGTTCGCATGTTTTCAATCTCTATGTTTTTTGTATACACTTCTCTCTCTCTCTCTCTACATGTATATATATATATGTATGTATCTAAAATTTATAGAATCACTTTTAATAGTTATCAATTTTAGTTCAAACTAGAGGTTTTATATAGTAGACAATTATTATTTTTAGACAATTTTATCCCTTCTTTATAAAATTGTTATTATAAATATTACATTCTATCAAATGATATTATTGTAAAATTAACAACATAAGTATTTTAAAAAATATTGTTACCAAATATATTAAAAACACAAAATATTTCATACAATGTATTACCAAACACTTAAGTTTTTTTATTACCAATAATTTTTTGGCAACTGTACTAACAAAAATATTTTTTTCAATAAATTGTTGAGTATAAAATGGACACTTAGGCCCTGTTTGGCAGAGCTTTTGCTTCAGCTTTTACGCAGAAGAAAAAGAGAAGCAGAAGCTAAATCAAGAAGCTGCTACTCCAGCTTCCTTTAAACGCTCTTTTTGGATTCCGAAACTCTTCCGCCTTACCAATCCAAACACTTTGCAAAATGGCTTTTGAGCTTGAAAAATCAAAAATTGTTTTTCAAAAGCCAATCCAAACAGGGTTTTAGTGTAAAACCTATGGTACCACTAGGCCACAGATGTTGGTGGTAATTCATGAAAAGATTATGGTGGCTAATATTCGCCTTCCACTCTCTCTTTTATTTAAAATAAAATTACAAAAGATTTCTTAAATTACATGATACTTGATTTTATATTTTTAATACCACAAGTGTCCTTCCCTATTAAAGTTAGGATTCTTTCATTTCAATTCATTGGTCTTCTACATTTTTTTTGGTAAGTAAAACCACTGTATTGAATAAAAAAATAAATTTCTCTTTAATTCTAATGCATCATTTTAGTTTAGATTATAGTTTTTTTTTTGGTGCTAAACTCGTGACAACACAATTTCCTGCTCTATAGATGAAGAGGAATTTTTGAAAAATAAAATTTTCATTGTTTTGAATCTTAGCTTTCACAAACTTATATAATATATATTGATAGAGTATTTGAGTCCAATTATGAAACGTACTACGTGGGGATTGGGTTCAAGCTGACGTGGATAAGAAGTCTACGTTAAGAGGACTTCTTTGTCTCCAAGAGCCAGTCTCCTAGTAGGATGTAACCTCACTTGACCGCTATAAATACAGAGACGGTCCGTATACCAGGTACGCAATTAATACCCCCTGAGTTCCTTTATAGCTAAAAAAGCTCTTTCGATTTCTGACTTGATCGTCGGAGCGTAGTCGGCCGGCACCACGCCGGTGCCCTCTCGATTACCCTTCTCTTGTCCTTTTTTACAGGTTGGCGTTTGATCAGTTCGGGGTGGATTTTTGCTTCATCAGTTGGCGCCGTCTGTGGGAAACAATCACAAACTTGATTGTTCTACACGAATCATCTACGAAGCATGATGCACCTACGATCTGGGTTAGAGACTACCACTGTACAGGACCCTCCAGCGCAGGGCCCTCCTGCCAGCCATAATCCCCCAGCGCAGGACCTTCCTGCCGGTCACAATCCTCCAGCCGCCCAGGATCCTCCTGTAGGCCATGACCTTCCTGGCGGACAGGGCCCTCCAATTGGACAAGGAGGCATGCAACCCCCTGGACAGATGGACTTCCCTGGGGCACGCCCCGAAATCCCAAACGACCAAGGACGGATCGCAGCGTTGGAATGCCAAGTCCGGAACTTGAATCAAAGTCTGGCCCAGATACTCCAACAGAATGCGGCAATTCTGCAGCGCCTCCCTCCTGTGGAGCCAGTACCATCGCCGGGTCACCCTGTTGATCCAGAAGGGGATGGTGTTGGGCGAGACAGTGAAGTCCCAACGGACGACGCAGCTCAGAACCGAGTAAGAGGTGGGACGAATCCCAGTTACCTAGTCCCACTCGGAAAAAACCAACCCCATGGAGACTCAGGGCACCCAGGGAAAACTATCTATTATGACATAGAGATGCAGGACCTCAGAGCTAGGGTAGAAAGCATGGCCCACGCCATAAGGGGGAAGGGCCCTGCTACAGTAAAGGAGCTGGTCCAGCAAACCAACCTCCCTTTCTCCGCCGGGATAATGAGTTGTCCTTTGCCCAACAAGTTCAAGATGCCCACCCTTGAAAGCTTTGATGGGACCAATGACCCGCTAGATCATCTGGAGACCTACAAAGCTCTGATGCACCTCCAAGGAATACCAGATGAAATCCTATGTAGAGATTTTCCTACTACATTGAAGGGTTCTGCCCGGTCATGGTTCAACAACCTGAAACCGACATCTATACGTTCCTTCAAAGAACTGAGTCAATTGTTCGTAGGCAATTTTATTACCGCCCAAAGGCACAGAAAGCCAGCCACCTATCTCCTGAACGTAAGACAGAATAAAGAGGAGTCATTGCGAGACTACATTTACCGGTTTAACAGGAAGATGTTGCAGGTCGATTCTATGGACGATAAGGTGGCAGTTACCGCATTCATGGGGGGGGCAACTGCCTTCAAAATTCTTGTACTCAATTTTCAAGCACCCTCCAGAAAGTATGTCCGAGCTACTTATGAAAGCCCAAAAGTACATGAACGCAGAGGATGTCCTTGATGCGAGAAAGGCAGACAGGAAAAGGGGGGGACATTCCAGTGAGGAAGATAGAGACCCCAAGCATGGCAAAATGTCACGGGGGCAGACCGGTAAAGCATCATGTCATGAGCAGGGAGGCATGTGGCATATTGACTAGAGACATTAAAAGTGGAGGCAGTTGGCCCATCCTTGGATTGCTGAGCGTTTTTGGAAGCGCCACCAGTAAGACTTTCTTTTAAAAGTTGCATCTACTTTAATTATTCTAGTTGAACCTCAATTTAATATCGAGCCTCAGGGCGATAGCTCCGAAGTTTTTGCACGAATAATTCTCTGTTTGTTACTCAAATATCAATAGCAATCATTTTGTTTCAAAATTTGTTGTTATAACTAAAACAAAAAGTACACCTCCAAGGAGGGCCTTTAATGAAAAAGGCGGGATGGATGAATCCCAAAAACATTGTTTAAACAGCCCTACGGGGTCACAGCCCTGCGGGGTCATAGCCCTACGGGGGCACAGCCCCACGAGGGCCACCCTACGGGGATACACCTCCAAGGAGGGCCTTTAATGAAAAAGGCGGGATGGATGAATCCCGAGAACATTGTTTAAACAGCCCTACGGGGTCACAGCCCTACGGGGTCCCAGCCCTACGGGGTCCCAGCCCTGCAGGGTCATAGCCCTACGGGGGCACAGCCCCACGGGGTCATAGCCCTACGAGGGCCACCCTACGGGGATACACCTCCAAGGAGGGCCTTTAATGAAAAAGGCGGGATGGATGAATCCCGAGAACATTGTTTAAATAGCCCTACGGGGTCACAGCCCTACGGGGGCACAGCCCTACGGGGTCATAGCCCTACAGGGGCACAGCCCTACGGGGTCCCAGCCCTGCGGGGTCACAGCCCTACGGGGTCATAGCCCTACGGGGGCACAGCCCTACGGGGGCACAGCCCTACGGGGTCCCAGCCCTGCGGGGTCACAGCCCTACGGGGTCATAGCCCTACGGGGTCACAGCCCTACGGGGGCACAGCCCTACGTGGTCCCAGCCCCACGGGGTCACAGCCCTACGGAGGCCACCCTACGGGGATACACCTCCAAGGAGGGCCTTTAATGAAAAAGGCGGGATGGCTGAATCCCGAGAACATTGTTTAAACAGCCCTACGGGGGCACAGCCCTACGGGGTCATAGCCCTACGGGGGCACAGCCCTAAGGGGTCCCAGCCCTGCGGGGTCACAGCCCTACGGGGTCATAGCCCTACGGGGGCACAGCCCTGCGGGGTCATAGCCCTATGGGGGCACAACCCTACGGGGTCCCAGCCCTACGGGGGCACAACCCTACTAGGGCCACCCTACGGGGATACACCTCCAAGGAGGGCCTTTAATGAAAAATGCGGGATGGATGAATCCCGAGAACATTGTTTAAACAGCCCTACGGGGTCACAGCTCTACGGGGGTACAGCCCTACGGGGTCCCAGCCCTACGGTGTCACAGCCCTACAAGGGCCCAGCCCTACGAGGGCCAACCTACGGGGATACACCTCAGAGGAGGGCCTTTAACTAAAAAGGCGGGATGGATGAATCCAGACAGCCCTATGGGGGCACAAACTCAGCCCTACAGGGGCCTAGCCTTACTAAGGAGACACGACCACACTTTTTCAAGGGCCTTTTAGTCCAAAAATATTGTTAACCTACCCTACGGGGGCACAACCTGTTAAAAGAGATTCTAGCAAAAGGCAGGTAAGTCCCACCAAGGTGGTCACATGGCTTTATCAAGAGCCGCGCTATTAAGCTTATTAATTAGATTTTATTAACCAAGTGAGTTATTGGCATAATGGTTAGGGTGAGACCATCAGAGCTTATTAGCTAAGGTTCAATTCTTCAAACTGACAATCATTTTTTATATATATATATAAACCGGATTCTTATATACCGGCCAAAGGCCGGACCCAAGAATAAACCGCCCGACCAAAAACCAAGCCCAGGAAGAAACCGGCCCGACTAAGGACGGGCCCACCGGACCAGACGCGACCGGGCCCACCGGGCAGGCCAGGCTAAGCTCCGGGCAGGGCCCGCCTGGCCGAGCGACGGGCCTGGCCGAGCGCCGGGCCGGGCGCGGCCTGGCCAAGGGCCGGGCGCTGCCCCGGTCTGGCCCGGCCGGGCGCTGCCTGGCCGGCCTTGGCCTGGCGCGGCCGGGCCCACCCGGCCGGGCGCTGCCTGGCCGGCCTTGGCCGGGTGCGACCGGGCCCACCCGGCCCACGCGCTGAAAGAAAGGGAAGGAAAGGAAAGGAAAGGAAAGAAAAGAAAAGGAAAAAAGAAGGTGTTTATTTGTATAACAGATGAAGCTCGGTAAGCAGTCCAAAATGTTCATAAGTCCCAGTAATTGACCCTCACGAACAGGGGGCATCTGATAGAGTATTTGAGTCCAATTATGAAACGTACTACGTGGGGATTGGGTTCAAGCTGACGTGGATAAGAAGTCTACGTTAAGAGGACTTCTTTGTCTCCAAGAGCCAGTCTCATAGTAGGATGTAACCTCACTTGACCGCTATAAATACAGAGACGGTCCGTATACCAGGTACGCAATTAATACCCCCTGAGTTCCTTTATAGCTAAAAAAGCTCTTTCGATTTCTGACTTGATCGTCGGAGCGTAGTCGGCCGGCACCACGCCGGTGCCCTCTCGATTACCCTTCTCTTGTCCTTTTTTACAGGTTGGCGTTTGATCAGTTCGGGGTGGATTTTTGCTTCATCATATATAAACACTAAAAATATATGTACATTATATTATATACTAGTTAAACGTAGTTAATTTAATCACATAATAATATAATTTTTAAAAATTATATTTTTAAATCAAACAATCTTTCCTTGGCTTGTTTATTGAACTATATAACATAGTTTTTATTTAAGTAAAACTAGATTTTTCTTTTTATTTTTAATTCAATTAAACATATCTTCCAAAAAAATTTAATTAAAAATATAAGTTTTTTAGTATAAAGAAATAAGTTGTTTTATTCATTGTTATAAAAGTTACTTTCAACTCAAATGCCTTTTATTTTAATTACATACAAATGAGTAAAGGTAAGCTTCATATATTATACAATTTCTGTTATGTTAACTGTTAAAAGAAAAGGACAATTATGACATTAAAAATATAAGAATAAAGTATTCTATAGTGCAGGGACTTTTTTATACTTTTATTTTATGAGAAAAAAAAATGGAGCGTCTAAAGATATTAGTGGACCGAGAATATCAACTCCCAAAAATTATTATATATATTTTTCTATGCCTAAATGTTGAATTTAATATGTGCCCGGCCCAGAGTACGCAGCAACTAAAAGCATCTACAAGAGTTTCGCCATGTCTAGCGAAGCAAAATGCCAATATGCCTTACAATGGCTTGGCTAAATTCGAGGGCCCCACATTGGCTTAGCAGTTTCATCGAATCCAACAAAAAGAGACAGTGAATCTCAAGAATTTTATATTAACTTTTTTTGTTTTCACATTTCGTCAACTTTTTATATATATATATATATATATATATATATATATATATATCATTTACTTAAAACTCAATAACTTTCACTATAAATTAATTTTTTTTATGAAACTATTTCTGTTAGAAATATAATTTCGATAGCTTTAATTTGAGTACTATTTAGGCTATTTTTTGACTTAAAATGAAAAAATAATAAATTTTTTGAGTTAAAAAAATAAACAAAACTTTAACATATATATATGTATATGTATAAAATTTTAGTTAATTTAATTGTGAATATTTAATTGTATAGGTATTGAAAATATGAAGAAGTTAGTGTGGAATTAAAATTTAGAGATATGACATGTTCGTGTGATTGTGAATTTGAAAAGCAGTTTTGGCCGAGCCAAGTAGATGGCCAAAACCTCTCCAAGTGTCAAGTGACCTTCCATGAGATGTCCAAGTCCATTCCTGGTAGTACACTAGATACGATTTTCAGTTGATGTTTTTTGACTGAATAACTTACCAAAAAGTAACTTTAGGACCAGTTTGAATTATAGGATTTCTCAATAATGCCTTCGTAGAAGCTACCTCTCGAGAAATTATATGGTTTGGTCCTCGTTATCAACGTTAATCAACGGCCTCTATGGCTGCGCCTATTCCCCACGTGCTCATCGTCCAAACAACCCCTAAATCAACTTCCCCACCACCAACCCCCCAATTCTCAGTTTCAGACCTCCATGAAACTCTAGTATCTCCCAGATGTCCCTCTTCTTCTTTCTGTCTCTACATTTAGTCCTCTCCTCTCTCTCCTCCTCTCCCACCTCCACCGCCCGCGAAATCCCCCTCCGACGACTCGCCGGCCAAAACGACACTGTCTCCTGCCCTCTGGACTTCGAAGCCCTTCGCAGGCTCGTGCAGGGCTCCAAACGTCCCACCCTAGACGTCACCGCTGAGTGCCAGTACATCCAGCAAGGTCTCCGGTTAGTCCAGTCCGAGTACCTCCGATCCACCAGCTCGTTCCTGCCACCGCTCGACTCGGCCGAGTCGTGTTGGGACTCGTACCAAACCCTAGTCAACCAGTTCCGACCCAATTTCGATATCCGTCGAACTTGCGGGTTCGAGACCAGCTGGATCGCCGAGGGTTGTATGAACATCACCACTCGTGCCGAATTCGAAGCCAATGTTCCGAGATCCACCTTGGACGACGTCATCGTGTCGTGTAATCAGTCCCTCGAGAACAACTCGCCGTGCGCCTCCTGCACCGCCAGCCTAGCGACCCTGCCGCACTTGAGTCCATCGATCGGGAACGTCTCCGATTGCACGGTGTTCCCTTTCATCTACGCTGCCGCCTTCGCGAACCAGTTCGGCCCCACCGATAAAGGTACCGCCAAATGCTTGTTTGCTCTGGATTTTACTACGGCAAATTCGAATAGTAAACAGAGAAAGATTGTGATTTCTGTAATTGTGGTAGGTTGTGTTGTTGTATTGCTTGTGGGTTTTGGTGGGTTTTGGTTTTTACGGCGAAAACACAGGAATTTTTGGAAGAGGAGGAAGATTGTGAGGACTCAAACTAGCTTGGCTTCTGGGTTGGATTCAATTAGTGGAAGTACTAATTTGATTAGGTTAACATTTGATGAAATTAAGCAAGCAACTAGGAATTTCTCCAGGGAGAACATAATTGGGAGTGGAGGGTATGGGAATGTATATAAGGGTGTATTGGCTGATGGGACTGAAGTTGCATTGAAGAGGTTCAAGAATTGCTCGGCCGCTGGTGATGCAAGTTTTACTCATGAAGTGGAGGTTATCGCGAGTGTTCGTCATGTGAACCTTGTTGATTTGAGAGGGTATTGTACTGCTACTACTCCTTTCGAAGGCTATCAGAGGATAATTGTGTGTGAATTGATGAGGAATGGTAGTCTTCATGATCATCTATTTGGTATGAGGGAGAAGAAGCTCAGTTGGCCAATTCGTGAGAAGATCGCACTTGGAACAGCTCGTGGGTTGGCTTATTTGCATTATGGGGCACAACAAACTATCATCCATAGGGATATTAAAGCTAGCAACATACTTTTGGATGAGAGATTTGAACCCAAGGTGGCAGATTTTGGCCTCGCAAGGTTTACACAGGAGGGAATGACCCATCTGAGCACTAGGGTGGCCGGGACAATGGGTTATGTTGCTCCTGAGTATGCACTGTATGGGCAGTTGACACACAGAAGTGATGTTTACAGCTTTGGTGTTGTATTTCTTGAGCTTTTGAGTGGGAAGAAGGCGCTTGTTGCAGTTAATGAGGGCCAACCGACCCTGGTGACTGATTGGGCGTGGTCATTGGTCAGGAGAGGAAGAACTTTAGATGTTATTGAAGACAATATGCCAGATTTGGGGCCTCCGGAAGTTATGGAGAAGTATGTATTGGTTGCTGTTCTTTGTTCTCATCCCCAGTTGTATGCTAGGCCAACAATGGACCAGGTTGTGAAGATATTGGAATCGGACCTGCCAGTTCCCTCCATCCCAGAGCGACCAATTCCTCTCATTGCGGATATTGAAGATATTGAGAGATCTGTGAGCAGCAGTGGCTCAGGTAATCTGTCCAGTTCTGCTGGATACCAGACATTTACGTTTGAGAATGATCGCCCTTCTAAGCTCAACTCAGAAGGGGAGTTTTCGGGGGGCAGATAATATTTATGGCGATTCACATGGTAGACGCGAGGAGGATCACTTGGAAGCCTCCAGTGCCACCTTCTTCAAGCATTTGTTAAGCTTATCTTGATTCATTTGTTGGGATAAGGCTTTGTTGAGTTGAGAATCTTGATTCATTAGTTTGTTAGAGGGTGACTACCAAAATTATAGCACAGCACACCATATGAAGATCATACAAGTCATATTATGTACAGCATTTTTTTTTCTCAATAAAACCAATACTTCTTTCATGTTTGATGCCCTATTGTTCCACCAGAACCCAGGTGAATGTGGTACCTGTGATATTGCAGACTACATGTGAATGTGGTATTAGAGAGTAGATAAGAAATTGGGTGGTATGCAAGATATAATGAAGGCATAACTCTGTGCCTTGCTGGAAGGGCTAAAATTGTTGAGAGTCTCTGGTGATGACAGGTGATTCTGCACTAACTATGGGTTGGGGAAGATCAGTGTTTTCTGTGCTTGGACATATCATTGTTATAGATTGGGAGCTTCCTTTCCGTGTAATAGATCGATCATAGGGAAATTAATTCCATGCCTTCTTGGTGCAGGGGAGGGGTTTCACTAACATATTTTAGAGGCCACTTTGTGTATTTGTGCTTCTGTAGTGGGTTAGGGTTGTATTTGTTGTGTGTATTTTGCCTCTTTGATGAACCACTTCTCTTTTTCTTCCTTGTTATTTGATTAACAATACCTTGTTACTCTTTTATGAATATATATTGACGGGGATTATATTAGCACTTCAAGAAAAAATGTGGTACTCACACCTCAAGTGACTTCATTTCTACCGCTCATGCTTTTAAGTGTTCCTTCTTTTGTGTGTGCTCAGGGACTGTTGTTGCTTTTAGTTTTCTATTACACTATCATTCCTGTAACAGCTACAAAACCTCATAGGAGAGTACCTCTCTCTCTCTCTCTCTCTCTCTCAGTTGAAATGAACTTGTAGTATCAACACAAACAACAATTATAATTTTAGAAAATTGATTGCGGAGGGAAGCACAAATGACTACACTATGGAACAAAACACAAACCAACACTTGTTTTATTAATAATCGCTGGCTTGACTGTCCCTCTCTCAGAAATCGCTGGCCTGTCCCTCTCTCTTTGTTTTTCTCTTTCTTTTTCCCCCTTTTCTCTTGGCGTGTATTTCTCTCTCACTAGCTTTTTCTCTCTCTGACACCCACCTCCCGTGATCACTCTTCTTTCATACATATATATATATATATATATATATATATATATATATATCCCCAATCTTGTCTTCCACTCTGTACACCAATGACCTAACTTGGTCATATACTTGTTCAACAAAAGAATCATAATAGATTGTATAGGATATGCACTGTGCACACAAGTGATATGTTTGGATACACCATTATACATAATAATGCACTTATTATCATAATAATACAATTATACAATTTAGTTAATTTTCAAAAAAAAAATTATATTTCTTTTATTTATTTGATATAATTTAAGAATTACTTTAATTAGTAAAAATTATTTTTTATTATAATAGTGCGTAATTTTTGTTATTTTATTTGTGCAAAAAATAATTTTTCAGTACAAATAGATTTATTAAGTTAAAAACACTAGTTTAATTAAAAGTAATGCACCTCCAACCCTTATTAATAAAAATTGCATTATTAGATTTAAGAAAAATAAAGTAAAAATTATTTTTTTAAAACTGATCCGTAGATACAACTAAGTAGATTTATGAGTTTTGTTCTTTAAATATTGTTTTTGTAGTTTTACCAACCAAACGGATTTTTAAATTAAAAAAATTGAAAACTATTTTTTGTTTTGATTATCTGAAAATTAAAAAAATAGAAAATTAAAAATTGTTTTCATAATTGCAAACCAAGCAAACCCTTTAGTTCCGGTTGAAATAAACTTGTAGTACCAACACAAACAACAATTATAATATTAGAAAATTGATTATGGAGGGAAGCACAAATGACTACACTATGGAACAAAACACGAACCAACACATGTTTTATTAATAATTCTCATTTTTATATAATACCCCATGATGTGTGTGCTACATATAGATATATAGCTCCCCACCTGAACCAAATACATTCTGGTTGAAAAGTTTGACTCCGCCTTTAATTTTTCACATTTTATTTTCTCCAACTTCCGGGGTAGTTTGAAACGGACGGTCATGAATTTCATGAGTAAGATTTTGGTTGCAATCATCTTTATCTATATTGGTCGCACTCTGACTTGTGTTTTTCTAGGAGTCCTTGTTTTTGTATCAATTGATCTATCTATATATATATATATATATATATATATATATATATTTGTTTGTATCTTTTGTTGGTTTGTATCAATGAGCAAATGCGTGAAAGGAAGGAGGAGGAGGAGGAGAAAATACACAACTCTACTGTTGAGTGTTGACCCTCAGTTTTCATTGTTCAGTTCAGCAACTCCAATGGTGGGAAGTGGACAAAACTCTGTGCTGGAAGGAATCATCATCTTCTTGATGCTTATGATGAGCAAAGCCCACCACCATAAAGTATAGTGTTTGGTCGGAGACCTATTCATGGAGTTGTAGTGGCTGATTTTATTCAAACTAAGCTTCTATGCTTCTTATGTTTCTATCCGTACCTATGTAGCGTTATCATGCACTTTTAATTATGACCGTTAGATAAAATTATTTTGAACCGTAAATAGACAAATACGTTTTGATAATTAATTTTTTAACAATTTTTGACCGTTAACTTGACTTTTTTTATCTTATTATATCAAACTTAAATGTAATATAAAATGGCCATCAACTAATTTGTGCATTGTAATTCATCAACAACATTATTTTTTCTTTTCACGTAGGACCAATCCTGCCATGCCCTCTCAAGCCAATTATCTGTCAACTTTGAGAAAATTTTATGAAAGATCGATTCCACTTTGTAAAGAATCAAAAATCAAAAACTGTATTTTACAATTCACTGGAAAAGACTTGGATCAATCTAACAGGGAGGCTCACCTGCTACTAGTTGATTTTAGCCCTCTTCATCACACCGTACATGTAATGGTGCACTGAAAAACCATAGGTGAAATTATTACAAGTTTAGGAGCAATCAAAACATGACACCTAATCAAGTGGATAAACTGAATAAGCCGAGTATAACACATCATTTGTATGTTCGATCAATGAAAACGCATCATTCAATAAATTTGATCTGACCTCTATATGTATATATAAATTGCTATCAACAAACTTGAATGGTCCGTTTTCATTGATCGAACATACCAATAACATGGTATGCTCGACTCGGCTAATATCTTCCCATGTTCGTGACAGTGAATGGATCCTTTTACGAACAAGCATCGAGCTTAGTATAGAACTACAATGGCCCAATGGGCTTGCCTGTACAAAAGGGATTAGTTTGAAAGGGGTAGCCCAAGTTCCAGATGCATGCCAGCCCATTGATTACGGCGTCAATATAAATTTAAATAATGTTATTTTGTGAACCAAGATAAGTTTGGTGACTAGACTAGCATGCATTAATTGACTAATGGTTGCATTGTAAAATTGCTTTCAAGGTTGACTTCGAGAAGTGAGTTTTAGTCTAATACAACTCTGTCACATCATTTACATATTAATAGTATTATTATATGGCAAACGTGCAAAAAAAAAATTATGTGCAAATTCATCTTGTAAATTATTTTTTTGAAATAAATTAATTCCTCGTCTTGTAAAAATAAACAGATTGATCCTGAGAGAACTATAATGATATTTATACTTTTTACTGCCATTTTTCTTTATATATATAATGTTTTCTAAATAAAAATTTTAAAAAATAGTTAGATAAAATTCATAAATAATAAATTTAGAAACATAAAAAAAGTACAAAGGCGAGTACAATTTCATTTAAGAATTTTATCAAACTAATTTTTTTTAATTTTTATTTAGAAAACACTATACTTGAGAAAAGAGTATATATGTTAGTTGATTAAATTTTTATTTTTTTAAAAAATATTAAATAAATTTTTATTAGCTTTTTATTTTTTTATGTTTTTAAACTTATTATTTAGGAATTTTATTTAACTATTTTTTAAAAATTGTTAGAAAACACTATTTATTGAGAAAAGGACATAATGGATATAGTAAATGCTATATATATCCTTATAGTTTTGTTAGGGTGTCAAATTATCCATTTTTATAAGATGAAAGACTAATTTGTTTCAAAAAAATAGTTAAGTGGTGACACACTTTTGCCTATTATTATTGTAAAACCCACAAAGCTAAGCTTAAATTAGAATTAAGCCTTGCTATTCTTGCCAAGTCGGCAGAGACTCATCTAGACTCAATCATTGGTTGGTTCCACAAGTGCCTAAGTTTAGTCAGGTCTCAGACAATTCGGCAAAAATATTGTTTTTCATTCGAATTTAGTCAATTTTAGAGATAGTTAGCAAAGACTCTAACCTTATATTTTTTGGAGATTGAAAATTGGAATCCTCCTAAAGTTAGAATATTTTTTCAATAATTGTCTCGTATATGAAGGACGGGAGATTGTATGTATCAGGTGATAAATTACGTGTGTTCTAAGAGACACAATATCACTGTCGTCGACAAAATTAAAGAATTTAGTCAAAATTCCAACTATGTGGAATTTGAATTTAATAAACTAGAACTTTTCTGTTTGGATCGAACATATAATAATTCATTTGGAAGTGAATCCAAAATTCAATTGCCATGGTATAACTATGATTTGCAATAATAAATATATATTTAAAGGTAAATTACACTGACTTCTCTTGATATTTGGCCTAATTACATCTGGTATCAAACTAATAAATTTTGTTACAGTGACCTCTCTTGAGGTTTGCTCCGTTAGACAAAGATTCCCTCCATCCAAAATTCTGTTAGTTTTGTCAAAAAAATTTAACGTAAATTACACTGATATCCCCTGAAGTTTAGCTTAATTACATTTGGCATCAAATAATTGATTTTGTTATAATGACCTTCCCTATAACAAAAATGAACTAATCGATGTTAACTTTTGGGTGAAATGTCTATTATACCCTTAATATTATATTGATATAAAAATTAAAATATTTATATATATAAAATGACACTTTTGTCCATCTAATATAATAATATTTACTATATTATATATGTGTGTATGTGCACGCGTGCACAACTCTAGTTGCCATCATCACCTCCCATCGACACCACTTCAAGACCACCGCCATGCCACATACCAAACCCACCACTCACATTTACCATGGTGAGGTTGATGAAGCCGAAGGTAGGAGCATGGTGGTGGCCATGGTAGCTAGGGTTGTGCACATTAGTTGTGGTGGCTTATGGTGGCTCGGCTAGTGGTGGTTCACAGTATGGCAGTCGTGAGTGGTGGGTCTGATTTGTGGCATGACGGTGGTTTTGGTGTGGTATCGATGGGGGTGATGATGGCAACTGGGATTGTGCGTGTGCGTGCGCGCGCACACACACACACACACATATATATCTACATATATATATATATATATAATAATAATAATAATTACTATATATAATATAGTAAATATTATTATATTAGATGGGCAAAAATGTCATTATATATATAAATATTTTAATTTTTATATCAATATAATATTAAGGGTATAATAGACATTTCACCCAAAAGTTAACGTCAGTTAGTTCATTTCTGTTATAGGAGAGGTCATTCTAACAAAATTAATTAGTTTGATGTCGGGTATAATTAGGCCAAACTTCAAGGGAGGTCAGTGTAATTTATCCTATTTTTTTTTGACAAAACGATTGAAATTTTGGACGGAAGGGGTCTTTGTCTAACGGAACAAATATCAGGAGAGATGATTGTAATAAAATTCATTAATTTGATATCATGTGTAATTAGGACAAACCTCAAAGGAGGTTCGAGTAATTTATCTTCTATTTAAATAATGTTATTTTGTGAACCAAGATAAGTACACTGACTCAGACGTGCATGCATTAATTGACTAATAGATGCATCGTAGAATTGTTTTCAAGGTTGAGTTTGAGAATTGAGTTTTAGTATAATACTACTCTGTCACATTATTTACATATTAGTAGAATTATTACGGATTATTAATATTGTAAAACCCTCTAACTGTGTATTGTGTTAAATTAGAATTTATCGGTGATATTCTTTAGTTGGCATAGACCCATCAATGATTTAGCCTAGACAAGTGTCTGCAGAAAAAAAAAAAAGGGTTTAATTTTTTATTATAATAATTGTCTATCATTCGTGAAACAAGATGATCATTTCAGTAATTATTCGGTACATGTGAGACATGAAATTGCATAGATTTGGTAGTGGATTATGAATATTCTAAGAGACCCGACACTATCTTCGTCAATAAAAAAATAATAAATTAAAATTTATTCAAAATTCCAACTATGTGGAATTTGAATTTAATAAACTACAATTCATGTAACTGGAACTTTTCTGTTTGGATCAAATTTATACAGTAGTAATTCATTTGGAACTGAATTAAAAAAAAAAAAAATTCCAAATTCAGTTTCCATGTTTGGCATAAACTATCATTTAGAAATGAGATTTGAAATAAATAAAAAATTTATTACTCATCCAAAATAAGAAGAAATAATTCAAAAATATTTGTGTGTATACAGTATTTATGTATGTGCTCGTGTGTATACATTGGAAAGGGCCCAAAAATAAAAAATGAATATGGTTGCACCATCTTCGAATCTTTTATCTTGTGGCCTAACGAGGACAGAAATACAACCATCACATCATGAAACGTGATGGCTTGAACAACTTTATTGAATATTGACTCTCTCTCTCTTCATTTCATCTCTCCCTCTCTCCTCTCTTTCCGAAACATATTGATCACTGTAAGATGTTATCTTTGCCTTGTGGAACAGTTGTTTACAATTTGTAAGTGATGATTCCCTGAAGATTATTAGTTCTATCTGATACGAAATTCTTTCATTTGTTGAGCATGATTTACCTGATTATATATTTATACATGCATGTCTATGTGTATATACGCAAGTATATAAATATTAACATGTTTATAAATGTCTGTATGTATTTATGGAAAAAAAAAAAACCTGGGCAAGAAACTCATAGACAGTTTGAAGAGGGTTTTGAGTTTTTGATTTGAAATTTGAAAATCTATCTCAGATTATGGAATTATATTTGTGGAATTGAGACATTTGGACTTCAATTTGAATTTGAATTTCATATGAATTTAAAAATCCAAACAACATATTTGGAAATGGGACCTCCAATTCCAACCACCAAACACACCTTACCAAAGTTTCAATTTCTTCTGTTGAAATGCACTTCTGCTTCTGAATCGGACCTCAAGCCTTTCTAAATTGTATTCATAGTGACATGTCAAGATGAGAAACACTATATGGGATGTTGTAATAGATCATTTTTACACGGAGAAATAGATAAGCTTGTGCACACTATTTGGTGTGTAACGACGTATACATGTTCAAGTTGGAGAATCGGTCACTCTCTCCAAAATAATATCCACACTCCTGTCTCTTCGAGAAGAACTACAATGCGCTGGGTGTAGATGTGCCGGCATAATCTTATCTGTGCGTGCACAACACGTACCGTGAACCTCACCACACCGCACGTAGTGTGCACGCACGACTGAAATTCATTCGATGTACACAGTGCACCAGATACATTGTAGTTCTTCTCTACTCCACACCCCCTAGACAAGACATACAAGGCAACACCCTTCAGAGAGGGAGAGAGTTTAACTACCAGTCCTCAGATCCAGAAAAGAGTAGTCGATGATTCAATGTTAGGTGAAAACTTTGTGGGTCAGATGAGACATTTTTCTAGCATTTCCCACATGCCATGCTTCCCATTGTCTTGTTATGCCCCTATTCGTGGGTGATATTTAATTTAGCTTTACAATATGTCCACATACTTTGTTTACATGGCCATATAATTTCATAGGTGGATTGTTTGGTAGTAGTCACACTGCACAATTGGTCCTTCAAACACTCATTTCAGTTGGATATTTGATCTCTGTCCTTTTCAATTAGCATGGTTATCTTTTTGACTTAGAGACACCACTCTGTCACCATAAATTAAGATCTAATAGATATAAACAACAGTATGTCCAACCAATTCTTGGTTGTTCAAAATATAGATAATACATAATGAATAAATGGATATATTCTGATAGCACCCATGTCAAGACAGTTGGGGTTGAGCTGGAAGGTAATTACTATTTTTGTATGTATGTGCAATATATATATTTACACCTGACAGTCCAATTTACTATTGTACCATACAAACAGCAATGACTATAATATATATATATAATAGTATATGTCTGTGTCTACTGCACTATCATGTACTCGTACACTCGTGACCCTTAGACAGAGTCATTTTATATATAAATATATATTACTATTTCTGTATGTATCTGCAATAGTTGGGGTTTAGCTGGAAGGTAATTATTATTTCTGTATGTATCTGCAATATATATATATATATATATATTATAGTCATTGCTGTAGAACAAGATTAATGCAGGGGTGGTTGTATGGTACAATAGTACAATATAAGACTGTCAGGTGTGAATAATGCATATTCTACTGTAAGAACAGTTGTTTTATGCAAAAATAATGAGAAAGCTTAGTCTTTCTCTCCCAAAATTCATTAAATTTAGATAGGATTAATAATGAATAATCTGTTGAACAAGATCAATTTTTCAATGATTTAAAAATTATTTGACTGTCTGTCTATAAAAATTCTTCCTCTGAAGTTGTGTTTGTGAAATGTTTCATCAACTCAAATAATATTGACAAGTAAACACTAAAAAAATAAGAAAACACACAGCAGACTAGACAAAGAAAAATCATAGCAGACTTATCCAAATAGGTCAAGTTGGGGTTGCTGATCTAATAATTTTGGGTCATCTTTTGTTTGCTTGTGATTTGTACTGTGGAAACTCTTTTTATTTTATTTTTGTTTCTCAATCAAATGTTTCTGATTTTACCACAGAGAAGAAAGTATTAAACAAGCATTGTCACAGAGAAAAGGATAGATCACTTTGCATAGAAACTATAGGAAGGTATCCTATAAAATTCTCATATGATACATGTTGCTATGTATAGACTATAAACTTTCTTAGAGTTGAATTCATCTCCTAGAGGTTTTCATCTTGTACACACACACACACAAATAAACATACCAGAACAGAGACATGAGTATCCAACAGGATATGGAGAAAGGTGAGCACAGTGCACAAGAAGATACAAGAGTGCCACTTATACAGGCAGAGAAGACTCTAGCTGATGGAAATGGCTATGCTGCTGCTGAAGATGAAGCCGAAAAAGGCAGCAAAGGGCATCAATGGATGGTTTACTTTAGCACGTTCGTCGCGGTTTGTGGTTCTTATGCATTTGGATCCTGTGTAAGTGCCAAGTATTGATTGAATTTCAAGTCATCTTCACTAGAGCTGAAAGATATAGTTAAAATGAGATCAGAAATCAAGAACTATGAAACCAACACTAACTCCAAATACTACTAACTTTTTTTTCTGATAACTGAACTTCTGTCATTAAAATTTTCTGGTTTTCAGGCAGGTTATTCATCTCCTACTCAGTCTGCCATCGTGGAAGATCTCAATCTATCTCTAGCTGAGGTTTGTTAAAGATTGATTTATACTCTTGACTTGTAAAGCATTTATTATGGATGAATAATGACTGCAAGTTTGGATTGGTGTTTTAATAAAAAGTTGTGAAGCAGAAGCTCAATTCAAGTCATATCCACCAATATAAACTTAAATCGGAATTGATGACGCAATGATATATAAATATATTTATTTATGTATAGAATGATTTGGAACACAGAATCCTGCTACCCATTATGGGGGGCATTGAGCCTTTGATAAGGTGTCATGATTCAAATGCTGACAGGCTGCCCCCTGTACTCATAGTCACATGTTGGCTCCAGTCACCTTTTCTTTGCACAAGTAATATTCCTCTAAATTATTCTGATAGGAAAGGAAATCATAATTTAGTAAAACTACAGATCTGCTCAAAAGTTAGGGCATGATTCGAAGAGGGAAAATAACCAAATACAGAAAAGCGAAAGCCGTGTTAAAAAAGATACATAGGTTGTTGCAAATTGCAATACTAGTCCAGCAATAACAGGAAGGGTCAAGAATATTTCACAAATGGTTCAAGAATGATCCATAATATTAGCAGTGTTCTGAATGAGTCATCAATTCTCATAATAGTATTGTATACTGAATAAATTGTAATCAAAATTTGACAGTCTGCAGATTTCCCAGATTTCATAAAAGTACTTAGTTACATTTGTTTTACTGGAACAACTCAATGCAAGCCTTCCCAATATGAACTTTAAACTGTTTCTCACAAATCTCCTGCTGTAATTTTATGTAGTACTCATTGTTTGGCTCCATATTGACTTTCGGTGCAATGATTGGTGCAATCACAAGTGGGGTTATTGCCGACTTCATCGGTCGCAAAGGGGTAAGCCAGAGAATATTCATCTCCTAATATCAACCATTATGCAGACTAGGGGTTCTCTGCTTCTCAAAACCCCATAGGTAATGATGCATTGACTATGAAATGTAAGCAGGCAATGAGAATTTCAAGCGCTTTCTGTGTTGCAGGATGGCTAGCCATTTACTTTGCCGAGGTTTGTGTAATCTTACTAGTAGAATTTACTTCTGCTTTTAGTCCTAAGTGAGACAAGCTGATGTTTCTGAATTGATTATCAAAAGGGTGTTTTGCCTCTGGACTTAGGAAGGCTAGCAACAGGATATGGAATGGGAGTATTTTCCTATGTGGTACATTTTTCTCTCTTTCTAATAATTCATCCCATGTTCTCTGAAATGTATTCTTATTTATGAATGTTTACATATATTTTACATGCTTGACACCAATAATATGTCAATGACAAGGTACCTGTGTTTGTTGCTGAAATAGCGCCAAAGAATCTACGAGGAGCATTGACAACCTTAAATCAGGTAAAACATTGCATGGAAGAATACAAAGAACACCTGTGTCAACAGTAATATATCTAATTAATCACCAAAAAATAAAAAAAGCATTAATATTTTTCATTTAACTGAAATCAGACAAGGGAAGAAATAAACACAAAATATTTTGAGATATCGTTTCTCTTATATGAACTAAAGCAAAATTGTTGTTGTTGACATGTCTGTAAATCTCGTATCTAAGTTGTTCGTACTTAATGTCACAGCTCATGATAGTTACTGGAGTGTCTGTTGCCTTCATAATAGGGACAGTGCTAAGTTGGAGGGCTCTAGCATTAACAGGTGACATTTTGACACCCAACTTAATTTTGCAATTGTTCATCACAAGGAACTTGAGAAAGGGCTAGGCAAAACTAAAATATAAAATTGGAGATTACAGAGGTTAGTGTGACAAGGGGCTCACCTGTTAAGTGCTTGCAGGACTAATCCCATGTGCGGTTCTGCTTTTGGGTCTCTTCATCATTCCAGAGTCTCCCAGATGGCTGGTAAGACAGCAAGGAAATTTCTTGTATTGTGATATATAGTAGCATTATAGAGAGAGGCATATATGGAAAATTCTCTTAACATGAATGCAGGCAAAGATGGGACGTCAAAAAGAGTTTGAAGCTGCACTTCAGAAGCTTCGTGGCAAGGATGCTGATATCTCTCATGAGAAAGCAGAAATCCAAGTTCGTACTTCTAACTCTAAAACTCCACTCTTCGTTAAAAATGTTTCAGTCTTTAAGAGCATTTGGAAGATGACACTGGGAATTATGTCATTGCTTGACAGGATTACATAGAAACTCTTCAGCGACTCCCAAAAGCCAATTTGTTGGATTTGTTTCAAAGAAGATACTTGCGCTCATCCACTGTAATTGTTTCTATTTCTCAAAACTATTTTACAAGTATATTTCTTTGCTACTTAGCTGATCCCTTACGATACCTATCAATAAATTCTTATAATAGGCTTCATTTCTGGTCTAACTATACATTATTATGACTTTTGGTGACCAGATAGGAGTTGGGCTGATGGTCTTTCAACAATTTGGGGGTATAAATGGAATATGCTTTTACGTCAGCAGTATTTTTGAATCAGCAGGTAAAGAGAACATTTATGATTGATTTCACCAGAAAAGGCTACAAGGGGATTGATGAAAACTCCTCACATAAGAGGAAGAGGGTTGAAAGAAAACCTTGGAAGTCTGAACTCTTGATTCTCTCCACTTTGCATCTGGTTAACCCTATATAATTGTAACTTCAGACCATATGTTTATAGTCTCCATTAGTTCATATTAGCAGCTTTATTTTTCATCTTTTAGGAGTAAATTAAGTTAACCAGCTTTGAGCATTAAATTGATAACTCAAATTAACGCAACGAAGCCTTACCTCAACTATTTAAGGTCATCAATGTGAATCATATTTTGCCATTTTTCCCTACCTAGGACTAACTTCATTTAAACCACACACAACATCTTTCCTTACTATATCAACTCAGAGCAATTTTGGTATTTCTATATAGATCTTGTCACTTTTTCTCTACAATTAGTAATTCTTATTCTTGTGTCTGTAATTTCCCAGGATTTGATTCCAACCTTGGAACAATAATCTATGCAGTTCTTCAGGTTACAACTCTCACTCTGTCAATTCTTTGGAATTCCTGGTTTCTCTTTATAGAAGAAATTGGATGAAAACTTACTTTTTGCAGGTTGTAGTTACTTTTCTTGCCGCAACCTTAATAGAAAAAGCTGGAAGAAAGCTCCTTTTATTGGTAAATCCTAGTACTAAATAACATCAGTTCAAGCTAAGCCATCATACTGTTACTCCTTGATTTAAGGTTAAATTTCGTCATTCTAGGTTTCTGCAGCAGGATTGGTCATCGGCTGTATACTAGCAGGGACTGCATTCTATCTGACGGTAATTGTCAAACTGTTATTTCTATCTGCTTTCTTGCAGGGATTCTTTTAGTTTTAACTTGAAAATATCTTGTGGCCAGACCAATGAAATATCACTCACAGCAGCACCCATACTTGCTGTACTAGGCATACTGGTAATATCTTCAACTTCATGCAACCTAATTATTTATTTATATCAACTTCTTAGGGATCATTGCTTAATGCAATAGTAAAAAGCTGGGGCTCAAACTAATGCCAATTTCCTCTCCCAGTACCCGCGTAGCCGGGATATACATTGGGTAATGCTATCAATTTCTTTTAAAAATGACCTGTCAACTCTTTCACATTACAATTGTAATAATTGTTCTTCGAGATCAGGTGTACATAGGATCCTTCTCAGCTGGAATGGGAGCAGTCCCCTGGGTTATAATGTCTGAGGTATATTTTAAAAAAATTCAAAAGCTATCGTTAACATCTATAATATGAACATTTGATCATGCCAACAATATTAAATTGCCCTCTGTTGCAGATATTTCCAATAAATATTAAAGGAGTAGCTGGAAGCCTAGCAACACTTGTGAACTGGTTTGGTGCATGGGCAGTTTCCTACACTTTCAATTTTCTCATGTCCTGGAGCTCTTATGGTAAACAGATACAATAATTACTATTTATAACAATTACCATTGTGCGTTTGTTACGCAGGAATGGAATGAATTGGAATGCCCATTCCAATCATTCCTTTGTTTGATATGGATTTTAAAGTTGGAATGGTTATTCCCTTGGAATGAAAATCCATTCCATAGCTAAACCTATGGAATGACCATTCCATTCTCATATACGATTAAAAAAAAATTTGATGTTTCCAATAAGCCCTTCACTACATCACTACCTCTACCGCCTTCTACCACCGCCGCCACTGCTGCCTTTCACCACCACCATCGGCGGCGCCGCCTTCTTCTACCATCGCCACCGCCACCACCTACACCACTACTGCCTTCCACCACCACCTACACCACTGTTGCCTTCCACCATCGCCGCCGCCTTCTACCACTGTCGCCACCTTCCACCACCACGATATACACCATTGTTGCTTTCCACCACCACTACCTTCAGCCACTTCCACCACCGCCCTCCACAACGTCACCTTCCACCAACACTTACTACTGCCACCTTCCACCAAGGCCACCACCACCTTCCGCCAACACCACTATTTCTTTTAAAAAAATTATTTTGTTAGTTTAATTTATTCGTCAGAGGGGGTATTTTGGATTATTCAATTTACCCATTCCTACATATTTTTATTTTTGCAACCAAATAGTGGAATGAAAATGACCATTCCATTCCATTCCTACTTGCATTCCACATTCCATTCCCGTGTACCAAATGTAGTCTTAAGAAATGCTGAATGGATACCGACACAAAATAAATAAATAAAATGAAAGCAATGTCTCAATATAACATGTAATGAAAATGGTCACTGTAAGCAGAAAATGTTTAATTGAGTGACTCGGTGAGTCCGAGGGTCCAATGCTTGGTGCAATGGTAAAGTTCGGGTCTATGAGCTTGATAAATTGCATTCTAGTCTAAGAACAGACACCTGGTGTAAAAATAATGGCAAATGTTAGATTAGTCTCCTCCCAACACCCTGCAGAGGAGCAACTTGGTAGTGGTCTTTTTTTTTTTTTTTTACTTGATTGGACTAAATGCTTTTTTGCTTTTAACAACCTTAAAATACATGTCAGATAATTTCACTAAATCAAAAGAGATGTAATCTTACATTTGTTTATGTGGTTTCCAGGTACTTTTGTTCTTTATGCAGCAATCAATGTCCTTGCTATTGTATTTATCGTCATTGTGGTACCTGAAACAAAAGGGCGAACATTGGAACAGATACAGGCTGCCATTAATACTTAGGAGAAGGGGTGATAGAAAAACAGAAGCAGTAGTATTTAAAATGGTATTCATCTGGATTTTCAGCAACTCCATAAGACGTCACGAGAGATGCAAATTTTTATTTATTTCTATTTTTTTTGTTAAGTGTGAGAAATGCAAATATTTCAACAAGAATGTTGTGATTTTATTCTCAGAAACCATAATAGTATATAATGAGAATTATATATGAACTTTATCATGAAGCGACTCATAAATTATTGAAAAAAGTGAGTTTATAAAGTTGAGGAGAGAAAATGAAGAGGACATTTCAACTAAAAGGAAAAAAAGGTAAGAAAGTAGAGGAGAAGGAAGTAAAGGAATTTAGTATTCAAAACCCTAAAAGTACTTCCATTCTTGACTCTGTGCCAACTGATTTGCTTCACCATTCTAAACTGTAGTAATCACCAGGAACTCATTTTCCTAAAATAAAACTTGCTTCCACCCATTTTTCTAGTTGTTTCTCACCAAGTAGCTGCACCCTTTTTGTTCTGACCTGATGCCGAGGACGATTTCGAGGACTCTTCTAGGATTACTACCTGAAGTTGATAAAAGAGAACTTCCAAACACTATAATTTATGTGATTGGGCGATGTGACTATGTCGCATTTCCAGTGCTTTTTCATTATTCACTCCAAATCATTACATGCCCTTATATATCGGGCTCAAGAGAGTCCTAATTCGAGTTCAAAACCCGTGAGCGAAAAATGGATCATAAAAATTTTTATTTTTAGGTCAAAAGTTGCAACTTGGACCGAGACTATATATATATTGGAACTGACATAATTTCTAAACAATAGACAATTTGATGATCACATGTTTTTATAGCACAAAAGAATGGCACTTTGTAGTCTCAGTAAGCCCTATTTAGCAACAGGAGATGGCAGGAAGAAATTTGAGCAACATCATGTTGGCACATTTGCTTCTAAAGTTGGTATAGACAGTAGAATACAATTCGCAAGGTAAGTCAAGAAATGAGAAATATTGTAGCAGTGAAATCTAAGTACTTAAGGCACCATGTTCTAAAGAAAAAGAAAGGGAAAAATAATAAAAATGGAAGAAAATAGGGCTCATAATCCACAGAGCTTCCGGGACGATTTGACTAAATGGGTATCATCAGATCAAAGTGTGTGGGAAATAAAAGAAAACTCGTCGACAGCAGGGTTCGAACCTGCGCGGGCGTAGCCCAACAGATTTCAAGTCTGTCTCCTTAACCACTCGGACATATCGACTTAATGGCAAGCTTATTGTGTCAGCATAATTAAGATCTAATAGGTATAAACAACAGTATGTCCAAGTTCAAACTATAGATAGTACATAACGAACAAATGGATTCTGTTTTTGACTGCTTACTCGTGTCAAGACAGTTGGGGTTGAGCTGGAAGCTATTTTCTAATTCTGTATGCGTGTGTGTGTGTGTGTGTATATATTATATATTACAGTCATTAGAGTCATTGCTGTAAAACCATAAGTCTGTATATATATTATAGTCATTATAGTCATTGCTATAAAACCATAAGTGCAATTATATACTCCTATCAAATAAGATAAATGCAAGGGTGGTTGTTGATACAATAGTAAAATATGGTACTGTCAGGTCTGAATATGCATATTCTAGTGTAAGAATAGTTGTTTTATGCCAAAATAATTTCTCTCCCACCGTTCAACTTAAGCGGGAGTTGTTAGAAATAAAGAAAGAATTATATTTGATTGAATTTATAAGCACATAATCTTAGAGGTTAAGTAAATTTAAGAGGTAAAAAATTTTAATCTTAGATGGTTTAAGAGAAAGTTATGTGTTTTAGGAAAATATATATAATCTAACAACAAATATAATAGGAAATATATAATCTAACACACCTCGCAAACTCAAGGTGAGTTATATAAAGCCAACTTGAGTTTGGAGACAATCGCAAAAGTAATCTGGTGATGTTACTAACTGTGGTTGTAAACACATTTAAAAAAGTTGCAAAAGAGCGGTTCGGTAGACAAATGCAGCTCATTAGAGGGACGGAAAGACCGAAAATGGCTCGTTAGAGCAAAAATTGATTTAAAAATCAAAAAATGAGCTCGTTGAAATTAGCGACTTTGACACACAAATGCTACGGCTCGTTGAATAATATATATTTTTCTTCTTTTCTTATCTGCATAATATATATAAGGCGAAAGTTATTTTCTAGTATAAAATCGATGGTACCATCCCCGATGGTGATACAACAGAATGTGAAAACTACCAAAGATTGGTAAGTTTTGATACCATGTTAGAAATGAAGAAAGAATTGTATTTGATTGAATTGATTTGTAAACAATACATAAAGGCCTATTTATAGGCACATAATCTTGGAGGCTAATTAAACTTAAGAGACAATAAGTTCTAGTCCTAGATGGTTTTGGAGAAGGTGTAAGAAACCTATGTGGTTTCGAAAAAGATATATAATCTAACCGCATATATAATGATAGGCTTTGATACCATCAAAAGCTGGACTCTGATACCATGTTAAAAATATAGAAAGATTGTATTGACATCAGAGGCTGGACTTTAATACCATGTTAGAAATATTAAAAGATTGTATTGATTTAATTGATATTTTATGAACAATACATAAATGTCTATTTATAGGCACATAATCTTGAAGACTAAGTAAACTTAATTAAGAGACGAGAAATCCTAGTCCTAGATAGTTTAGAATAAGGTGTAAGAAACCTATATGGTTTAGGAGAAGATGTAAGAAACTTATATGGTTTAAGAAAAGATATAATAGAAAATATATAATATAATAGGACTAATAATGGATAATTTGTCGCACAAGATCAAATTTTTGATGATTTAAAAATTATTTGCCTGTCTTTCTATATAATTGTAACTATGTTATTTAATTGGCAAAAGGACCCAAAACCCTCTTGTGGTTTTAAAAAGGTTCAATAGACCCCTATACTATATTTTGGACCATATTACACCCTCACCTTTGCAAAAGTGAGCAAAGTACTACATTTTGCACATATTCTCATTTTCTATGATCATTTTACCTTTTCTATTATTATAAAAAACAAAGAAAATAGGGAGAAGAGGGGTGTTTTATATTAAGTCTTTTTTTACCTTAATAAAAAAGAGGAGTTTTTATCCCAAAAAAAAAATTTCCGAAAAAAAACTAAAAATGCACAATTACATAATAAAAATATTCGATTTTTTTTTTTGTTTTTTGAAAATTGTTTTTGAAAAATTTTCCATTAGAAAGAGGGGGTTTTTTTATATTAAGTTTTCTTTAAATTAATAAAAAAAAAGAGGAGTTTTTTCCCGAAAAAAAATTTTGAAAAAATTTTTCTTAAAAAAAACTAAATATGCACAATAATAAAAATTTCTGGATTT
Organism: Cornus controversa; assembly: GCA_026545225.1. NCBI lineage: Eukaryota > Viridiplantae > Streptophyta > Magnoliopsida > Cornales > Cornaceae > Cornus > Cornus controversa. The sequence continues at coordinate 48,110,857 of CM048847.1, read as the reverse complement.
TTTTTTGTTTTTTCTAAAATTGTTTTATTTTCATAAATTCTATCTCTTTCTAATAGAAAATTCTTCAAAAACAATTTCCGAAAAACAAAAAAAAATTCAAAATTTTTTATTAAGTAATTGTGTATATTTAGTTGTTTTCTCCGAAAATTATTTCCGGAATTCTTTTCCCTGAAAAAATCTCCTCTTTTGTTTATTAAGCTAAACAAAACTTAATATAAAAAAAACACTCTCTTTCTATTGGAAAAATTTTCAAATTTTTTTTTTCAGAAAATAAAAAAAAATCCAAAATTTTTTATTATGTAATTATGCATTTTTAACTCATCTTTTTTTATTAAGGTAAAAAAAAACCTCTCTTCTTTCTATTATTTTTTATAATAATAAAAAGGGTAAAATGATCCCCAAAAAAAAAAAATGTGCAAAAGGGATACTTTGCTCACTTTTGCAAATGTAATGATGTGATATGATTCAAAATATAACATAGAGATTTATTGCACATTTTTAAAACTATAGAGAGTTTTGGACCATTTTGCATATCTAATTTTCTTTAGGGTAATTCTACTCAGGCAGAATTCTTAGGCAGAATTCATAGGCAGAAACTTTTAGATCCATTAGATGCATGTGGTGGGCCCCATCATATACACTCAACACATGCATCCAATGGATGTAAATGTTTCTGCCTACAAATTCTGCCTAAGAATTCTATCTGAGTAGCATTACCCTTTTCTTTATCGTGAAAGTGACAGATTTTTCTTCTTGTGAAGTTACGTTTGTAAAATCTTTCATCAACTCAAATAATAATATTGACTAGTAAACACAAAAAAAAAAAGAAAACACACGTCAGACTAGACAAAGATGGGGTGTCTGATCTGATCTCCTTAGACTCTTTGGGTTGTTTTTTGTTTGCTTGTGATTTGTGCAGTGGAAACTCTTTTTATTATATCTTTATTTCTCACCCTCAATGAAATGTTTCTGTTTTACCACAGAAAACAAAGTATAAAATATGAAATATAGCCTACTTGCCCATGTTACTGATGACAAGCATTGTCACAAAGAGAGAGGGTAGATCACTTTAAATAGAAACTATAGAAAATTCCCTTATGATATATATGAACTTTCTTGCTTCTCTTCAATATGTGTCTCCTTAGGTTTGAATTCATCTCCTAAAGATTTTCCTCTATCTGGTACACACACACAAATAAACATACCAGAACAGAGACATGACTATTGAACAGGGTATAGAGAAAGGTGAGCACAGTGCACAAGAAGATATAAGAGTGCCATTTATACAGGAAGGGAAGACTATAGCTGATGGAGATGGCAGCAAAGAGCATCAATGGATGGTTTACTTTAGCACTTTCGTCGCAGTTTGTGGTTCTTATGCATTTGGATCCTGTGTAAGTGCCAAGTATTGATTGAATTTCAAGTCATATTCATTAGAGCTGAAAGATATAGTTGAAGAGATCAGAAAACAAAGAACCATGAATCAACAGATTCAATACTACATTCTAATACTACCTTCTTATGATAAGTAAACTTTTATCATTAACATTTGCTGGTTTTCAGGCAGGATATTCATCTCCCACTCAGTCTGCCATCATAGAAGATCTCAATCTATCTCTAGCTGAGGTTTGTTAAATATTTATATTCTAACTTGTAAACCATTTATCTTGTATGAACACAAGTTTGGATTGGAATTTTTAACTGGAAAGTTCTGAAGCAGAAGCTCAAGTCATATCCTACAATATAAACTTAAATCAGAATTGCTGTTGCAATTATATATCTATATATATATATTTATAGTGACAGAAAAAGGAAGCCATGTTAGAACAGATTCATATGTTGTTACAAATTGCAATACTATGCCAGCAATATATAAGGAGTCGAGAAAATTTCACAAATGGTTCGAGAATGATCCATAATATTAGCAGTGTTTCTGAATGATTCATTAATTCTCATAATAGTATTATATACTGAATAAAGATGGATATCAATGTTGGATGAAAATGTATCAAACTTTGGCAAAGATCTGCAGATTTCCTTGCAATGCACCCAAGATAGGCAGATCCCATATTTCATCAAAATACTTGGTTTCACTTGTTTTACTTGAACAATTCAATGCAAGCCTTGTCAATCTGAGTCTGAACTTTAAACTGTTTCTCACACATCTCCTGATGTAATTCCATGTAGTACTCATTGTTTGGCTCCATATTGACTTTCGGTGCAATGATTGGTGCCATCACAAGTGGAGCTATTGCTGACTTCATTGGTCGCAAAGGGGTAAGCCGGAGAATATTCATCTCCTAATATCAACCATTATGCAGACTAGGGGTTCTCTGCTTCTCAAAACCCCATAGGTAATGACTAATGATGCATTGACTAACATTGAAATGTAAGCAGGCAATGAGAATTTCAAGCGCTTTCTGTGTTGCAGGCTGGATAGCCATTTACTTTGCCGAGGTTTGTGTAATCTTACTTGTAGAATTCACTTCTGCTTTTAGTTCTAAGTGAGACAACCTGATATTTCTGTTTTGATTATCAATAGGGTGTTTTGCCTCTGGACATTGGAAGGCTAGCAACAGGATATGGAATGGGAGTATTTTCCTATGTGGTACATTTTTCTCCCCATGCTATCTAAATGTATGCTTCTTAATGAATGAATGTCTACATATAATTTACATGTTTGACGCCAATAACATGTCAATGACAAGGTACCGGTGTTTATTGCTGAAATAGCACCAAAGAATCTACGAGGAGCATTGACAACCTTAAATCAGGTAAAACATTGCATGAAAGAATGCAAAGAACACTTTTGTCAAGAGTAACATATTTAATTAATCACCAAAATAACATTAATATTTTTCATTTAACTCAAATCAGAGATGGGAAGAAATAAACACAACTGTTTTTGTTGACATATATATATAAATTTCATATCTAAATTGTCCTACTCAATGCCACAGCTCATGATAACTACTGGAGTATCTGTTGCGTTCATAATAGGGACAGTGCTAAGTTGGAGGGCTCTAGCATTAACAGGTGACATGTTGACACCCAACTTAGTTTTGAAATTGTTCATTACAAGAAAGTTGAGAAAGGGCTTAGCAAAACTAAAATATAAAATTGGAGGGAACTACAAAGGTTAGTGTGACAAGGGGCTCACCTGTTTAGTGCTTGCAGGACTAATCCCATGCGCGGTTCTACTTTTGGGACTCTTCATCATTCCAGAGTCTCCCAGATGGCTGGTAAGACATACAAATCAGCAAGGAAATTTCATGTATTGTGATATATAGTAGCATTATAGAGAAAGGCATTCTCTTAACATGAATGCAGGCAAAGATGGGACGTCAAAAAGAGTTTGAAGCTGCACTTCAGAAACTTCGTGGCAAGGATGCTGATATCTCTCATGAGAGAGCTGAAATCCAAGTACATATTTCTACCTCTAAAAACTCCACTCTTCACTAAAAATGTTTCACTCTTTAAGAGCATTTGGAAGATGACATTGAGAATTATGTCATTGCTTGACAGGATTACATAGAAACTCTTCAACAACTCCCAAAAGCCAAATTGTTGGATTTGTTTCAAAGGAGATACTTGCGCTCATCCATTGTAAGTGTTTCTATTTCTCAAACCTAATATAAAATTATCTTTCTTTGCTACTTAGCTGATCCCTTAAGATACCTGTCAATATAGTCTGATAATGAGCTTCATTTCTGGTCTAACTATACATTGTTAATGACTTTTGGTGACCAGATAGGAGTTGGGCTGATGGTCTTTCAACAATTTGGGGGTATAAATGGAATCTGCTTTTACATGAGCAGTATTTTTGAATCAGCAGGTAAAGAGATTAACATTTATGGTTGACCTTGTCACTTTTTCTCCACAATTAGTAATTCTTATTATTGTATCCGTAATTTCCCAGGATTTGATTCCGACCTTGGAGCAATAATCTATGCAGTTCTTCAGGTTACAACTCTCACTCTGTCAATTCTCTGGAATTCCTGGTTTCTCTTTATACAAGGAATTTGATGAAAACCTACTTTTTGCAGGTTGTAGTTACTTTTCTTGCTGCAACCTTAATAGAAAAAGCCGGAAGAAAGCTCCTTTTATTGGTAAATCCTATTATAAAGCAACATTAGCTCAAGCTAAGCCATCATATGTACTGTTACACCTTGATTTAAGGTTAAATTTTGTCATTCTAGGTTTCTGCAACAGGATTGGTCATAGGCTGTATACTAACAGGGATTTCATTCTATCTGACGGTAATCGTCAAACTGTTAACTCTAATAGCTTTCTTGCATGAATCGATTCTTTTAGTTTTAACTTGAAAATAATATCTTGTGGCCAGGCCAATGAAATATCACTCACAGCAGCACCCATACTTGCTGTAGTTGGCATACTGGTAATATCTTCAACTTCATGAGCAGCCAATTAATCAATTTTTTTTTGTTGCAAAATGACTTGTAAACTCTTTCACATTACAATTTATAATAATTGTTCTTCGAGATCAGGTGTACATAGGATCCTTCTCAGCTGGAATGGGAGCAGTCCCATGGGTTATAATGTCTGAGGTATATTTTTTAAAAATTCAAAAGCTGTCATTTATATCATTAGTATGAATATTTGATCATGCCAACAATTTGAAATTGCCTTCTGTTGCAGATATTTCCTATAAATGTTAAAGGAGTAGCTGGAAGCCTAGCAACACTTGTGAACTGGTTTGGTGCATGGGCAGTTTCCTACACTTTCAATTTCCTCATGACCTGGAGCTCTTATGGTAAACAGATACAACAATTACTATTTATAACAATTACCATCTAAAGGAACAAAATAATTGTGCATCAATTCTTAAGAAAAGCTGAATTGATACAAAACAAAAAATAATTTTGGAAACAAAATCTTACATTTGTTTATGTGGTTTCCAGGTACCTTTGTTCTTTATGCTGCAATCAATGCACTTGCTATTGTATTTGTGGTCATGGTGGTACCTGAAACAAAAGGGCGAACATTGGAACAGATACAGGCTGCCATTAATGCTTAGGAGAAGGGGTGAAAGAAAAACAGAAGCACTTGTCTTTAGAATGGTTTGCATCTTTCACACTCGGAAAAAAAATTGGATCTCTCAGGAAGATTAATGGTAGTTTCATTCTTGACACTCTGCCAACTGATTTGCTTCACCTTTCTAAACTGTAGTAATCACCAGAAACTCATTTTCCTCACCTTTCTAAACTGTAGTAATCACCAGAAACTCATTTTCCTCAGGTAAGATTAATATTTAAATCCTTCAACACGGTTCCTTAGATGGCTTCTTCTGGTTCAACATGTGTTTCAATTTTAATTATCAGATGACAATGAGGATTGAGGTTTGAACACAGAACACTCTGATACCATGTTAAATGCTTAAGCAGTTAGAGAGGGCATAATTTTAATATTTAAATCCTTCAACACTCCCCAATTACTGATTCTAAAAAAGATTTTGTGAAATTTTCAAGGATTACTACCTCCAGTTGATAAAAGAGAACTTACACACACTATATATAATACACACACAGTAGTTTAAAGCACGTGCATGGATAAAAAATAAATTAAAATTTTATTATAACATTCAAAACTACTATAACACATCCAAACACATTAATTAAAACACCAAAAACTATTTCCATTATGTAATCTAGGTAATATAAACTCACTTGTTGAAAAAAAATAAAACTATAAGTTAACTATTATTCACATTGAAAGAATCAAGTATAAACTATAAGAAATCAAAAAATATAATTCTAACCATTCTTAAACAATCTATTACTATTCCTTTGAAAATTTTCTAACACTTTATCCTTTTTATATTTCTGAGTTCTTCTTCAAATAAATTATTCTCATGTGAAACTTTTTTGATAGCTGTCACTACAAAACTATTTTTGACTAACGATTTTCCTTTGCAACTTGTTACTTTGTCATAAAATTCATTCATCTCCTCGTCTTACAAAAAGAACAAATTTATTTTAATAATCTTGATATATTTCAAATGAATTATTTTATCCATAAATTTTATGAGTGAGGAAAAAAGTATTACCTGACTTTTTAACCGTATTAGCTCATCTAGCGAACAATTTATTAATGATTGAGAATCATCAAATACTGTTAGATATGCATTATTTGTTATATCTTTGACTCGAAATTGCATCATAAATATGCATAAATGAGTATACCTCATTGATACATAATAATAATAATAAAGAATGAGATATTTGTTATATTGTAATTTTTTTAAAAAAAAAAAATAGAATGTTTAAAGATATAATAATACATTTGAAAGCATTTAGCGTCTTTTGTTTTGCAATTAATATAACTGAGTCCATCATTTCGTACTTCAACTTTCTTTTTGCATTGCTTACATGCATTGTACCATACTTCAGATGCATTTTTAATCTCTATAATTCTTGTTTAAAAAAAGTAATGTGTTTTCTGCAAGTTGAGTGACAAAATATATTTTTTTTAACAGAATTAATTATAATCATATGATATAATAAAGAAAAATTAAATGAATATATATATATAAAAAAATTTAATACCTTGAATGCCATTGCGAATTTTTCAATTATGTTTTCAAGTGGAAGTTTTTTATCCTCTTTGAATAATTAATATTTTGAACTTGAAATGAGAGCATTTATGTCTTTTTCATTTACATTTACACACAATCATTAAGTAGACCTTATTATGGGTTTCATGAACAAAGAAAGTTATAATTTTTGTTTACTTTCTGTTTGATTTTTTAACTATTGATAGTTGATTAACTTCCACCAACCATATCTTACCAGTCATGATATTCCTTAAGTAAAATAAATAATTAAAACCTAATGTAAGTAAGAAGAAATAAATAATCAACCAATATCGTAATGCTTTGACTCTTTTAATTTTCATGTTAATTTGTAATGTAGATCCCGATTGTGTTTGAAGACCTGAACCTGAAATATAATATTATTTTTTATTTTATATTCATTTAGATATAATAAAAAATATAAAATGAATAATCTCAATGTTGTGTGATAAGTTACCTTTGAATGTGTTGATTGACAAATGTGTAACTGTGATAATATGTCTTTCGTTTATTAGCTTCATTATCAAATTTCCTTCATTCTCAACAAGATTATCCCACAATGTCAAAATAACTTTTCTTGAAATGTTATAAAAAATAATTAGTTCAATAATTTATAATAGTAATTATAAGCATTTATGTAGTGTTGTACCTCATATCCATTATAATGTCTCGCAATTTTGATGTCCCTCCATTGTTCTTCTTAGCTATGTTGAATGCAAGATATATTTCAATAACGATTCCCAAAACATCCAGCGAGAGTAAAAATTAAACTTATAGATTTATATTTAAGAGAAAATATAAAATTTTTTCATTAGGAATGAAATGTAAGAGAAAGAATAAATAGAATTAGAAATTTTATAAAAGTAAGATTTATAAAATTATTTTTATTTTTTCTAAAATAAAAAGAGTTTTTGTTATGAATGAATTTGAATCACAATATTCCACTAAATTACAAATCTAATCCACATCCAGATTTACATCAACTTCCATATATATGGCTAAAATTTTACACTTCTATAATTAATTTTTTTTCATTCTCAGTCATATCATATGATATCAGTATTCTATCAAATCTTTTCACCCTACAATTTTTTCATGTTCAAATTTGAAAACCCAGTTAGAATACTTGTGCAAAAAAGGGGGAAAAGAAAAGAATAAAAAAAGCAATTCCATTAAAAGAATATATTTTGCCATTTATGAAGTTCATATTATCCTTATTTCTCCACATCAATCTTTACTAAAGAAACTAGAAAATAAATTAATAGAGGACTATATTGATCTAATATAATGTATGGGTATATATATAAAATTTAAATACCAACTGAACTAATTTTATAGCTGCAAAATTCTTTACTTCTAGCAGTTACATCAAAAGTCAAAAAACAGAGGGCAATGAGATACATATTATATATAAACGAAAATTATTATAATACAAAAACTTCTATCAATTGCATCAAAAGTCAAAAACAGAGGGCAAAGAGATGCATTTTATATATAACTTCATTGTCTTGCCACAAATTCAAAAGTCCAAAAACAAAGGGCAAAAAGCAGTAACACAAATTTAACTACTTTGAAAAGAACAAAAAAAAAAACACCCATTATAAACTTATGTTTACAATTAAAAGAAATAAATCTAAAACCCTCTAACTTTGCATTAGGATTATATATTGATGAACACATAAGGAGATACATAATCTTTGAACTACAGAGATGATACAACCAACCAACCAATTTGGTTCTATTCATCCTAAAATTTTGAATCAAGACCAAAACACTTTCACCAATAATTAGTTACAGTTCTTCAAATTTGTCCAAGTGAAATTGGTACCACCAAATTAGAACTCTAAGCCTATGAAAAACAGTAAACACATAAACGGTTCTTTCATTATCAGTAATAGGGATGTCACGTGCATGAATCAATTTCCAAAAAGAAATAACAAATAATAGAAATCAAAGCACCCATAAGTAACCTTCTCAAAAAAAAAAAAAAAGTAGTCATAAACAACGTGTTTGTGTTGGTGGTTGCTTACTATTTGGTATATATTACAATTATTTAGAAAGTGACCTTACATATTAAATAGATCAGATTCTTACCGTCTGATCAAATTCGATGATTATTTATGATTAAATTTGTGTCCGATTTACTAATCAGATATTCAATACGATAACATAACTCATTACAGATGTAATTTTTTATTAAAAAATTTTGATTTCAAAAACTAATAGCAAACAATGAGGAGGAAAAAAAAAGCCAAAGAAAAGACCTCATGTAAAGCCGAGATGAAACCGAATCGAATGGTTGTTGATGAGATCCGAGAAGAAGCTGAGAGCCGTGTTGCTTGGGAAAGGGTTTTGCATGGGTAATTCTATTTTTGGAGAGTCGTAACCGAGAAAAAAAGTTATTTTAGGTGTTTAGAGTTTTGTTTGGGTAATTCTATTTTTTTAATTTAAAAATAGAAAAGGAAAGGGTTTTGTTTTTTTAAATTTAGAAATAAAAAGAAATGATTTTGCTTGGGAAAGAGTTTTGCTTGGATAATTTTAATTTTTTTATTTCAAAATAAAAAGGAAATGATTTTGATAAGATAATTCAATTTTTTTAATTTAAAAATAAAAAAAATAGTGTAGTGAAACTAAAAAAAATTTCTTTGTACTTTTAGTAGCAGTATAGCTATATATCGAAACGGACAGAAATCCTAAACAAAAGACAATTTGATAGCCACATGTTTTTATAGCATAAACAATGGCAGTTATAGTGTCAGTAAGCCCTATTCAGCAACAAGAGATAGCAGGAAGAAATTTGAGCAACATCATGTTGGTGCATGTTCTTCCAAAGTTGGTATAGTCAAGAAATGAGAAATATTGTAGCATTGAAATCTAAAATGGGCACTTTGAAAATGAATCATATCTCGTATACATAATTTACAATGTGATATCATAATCAGATCAAAGTTTGGGAATGAAGAAAAGCATACAAATCTAACACACATCCATCAATCCTTGAGACACGATTAACAATATGGAGTTACCTTGTCGGCAGCCAATAACCAGAAAATGCTCTTTGGTCATTGATTGGTGTCTGAAAGTTTAACAGGATCAAGACGTTATGTACTTTATTGGTTATTCATTTCTATATATATTTTGTCATGTTGGCAGAGCAGAAAAAAATATATATAAAATCGTCGACAGCAGGGTTCGAACCTGCGCGGGCGAAGCCCAACAGATTTCAAGTCTGTCTCCTTAACCACTCGGACATATCGACTGTTTGGGATTAGAAACCACAAAAACATTATTAATTAATGGTTTTTAATTGGACATTGATAAACACTCTTTCTTGTGGAGTTGTAGAATTGTAGTTTTCTAGACTTTTTACTTTTTGCGTGTCTGCACTTCAGTTATCCAAAAGAACAAACAATGGAGCAAAATAGACTCAATTTTCCTAAAGCTCCTTTTTGCTTGTATGTAGTGTTAAAATGTGTTTTAAAATGATGTATTTTTTATTTATAAAATCTCTTAAAATGTCTTTTAGTTTATTAGTTTTTTTATTTTATGACATAAAGAACAAGTTGTCTTGTTGGTAGAAAGGAAACGTGAAATTTCATTTTGCCCGTGTCTGAAAGTTGGTAAAGTTTCCAACTTCTACATTTAATATGTGTTTTAATTTAAAATATAATTTCTCAAAATTATATTTTATTTTAGACGAATGATTGCATGGAGCCATACGGAGGGTGCAAAAATATGGATATACAGATTGTTAATCTAACTTAGTTAAATTCTAGAGATAGTATTGTCATTTTAATATTATTATTGCACCTAATAGAAGTTCCAACTATTTTCAAGAAGTAATTACGCACGTCCAAGCCTTAATTTAATATTTATCGCATATTTTTATTTATGCATAAGCCACTTTTGATAGTCTGGTTCTAACAATTTAAAAATAATTATCTTGTGTTTTTTATATGTGATAAGTGTTACACAGTTCTGTAATTAACTTTTGTGATTTTTGATGAAAAATAATATATTAATGTTCTAGTAGATCTAAAAAAATTCTTTCGTGATGAATGAGAATATCACAAAAGAAGTTTATTGCTTTTGTTGGACATGTGTGGTTGATGGATTGAAAATAGAGTATCTCTCTGTATTACTATTAGTTGGAATCATTGAAGATCTGTGAACTAGTGGGGGTTCAAATGGCAATATAAGAGGAGATCTCTTCAACTTCTAAAGTCACATGCACGAGCATAATTTTTTGGTAATGTGATCTCTCTTAAAGATGTCTTCATATTTGCAAAGTATGGCTTCAAGGTGAGTTTTGAATTGATCATTCTTCGTCGAAAAGCGATATATTTGTTGGAATGAGCCACTCCATTAATGATATGTTTCACAGTTATGAAATAATTTCTATTTGCTAAGTCCTTGATTCATGACATATTATAAACTTGGTTACATGAATCTAAAACCATTAATCTGGGGGATAACCAATAATTAATCAAAGATTGAGGTAAGGCTCGTTGGGATCAATGAATTACATGTAGCATGTGAAATTCTACTAAAATGTCTTTCAAATGTGTTGAAAAGGCACTAATATTTTAGAATTGATCTATATTAACATGCCTAAAATGGACTATTCTTGCAAAAGAAAGTGCTATGTTATAATTTTTATTAATGATTATTCTTGATATACTATTTTTTAATCTTTGCAAGCTAATTTTTCGTAAAAACTCTTAAATAGTAGTATGATAAGTTTAGAAAGGCAATGATTGTAGCTGTGTTTCAAATTATGATATGAAGCTTTAATGGGTTTCAAGGAAATTCTAACCTCATTATTTGCCTACAAAGTTCCTTTCTTAGTCTTTACTCTAATTGATCCTAGTATGAAGTTGGTTTGCGATTCAGGCAAAACATTGTATCGACTTGATTCTCAGATTATCGGTACTATGTATTAGGCAATACATAGTCTTTGCAGCGGATATTTTGATTAAGTACACATCTAATCTAGAAAAAAAGATCATTGGACTACTCTTGTGAGAATCTTGAGGTACTTGAAGGGTACTATCAAATATGGGTTGCATTATGGAAAATACTCAGCAGTTATTGAAGGCTACAATAGTGCTACTTGGAATTGTGACAAGAAAGATTCCTTGTGTGTGATAACCTAAATCTTCACTTTAGATGGAGCTGCGATTTCATGAAAATCAAATAGGTTGACTTGAATAACTCATTCTCTGATGAAATAAAAACTTATAGCATTTTCCTCAACTGGAGAGGAAGCTAAGTGGCTAAAAAACATATTAGAGGGTATTCCAATATTGAGTAAGTCTATACTGCCCTTGACAATTTTTGTGTGCCAATAAGGCTGCAATGCTTTAAATTAACAATGAGTTTTACAATGAAAAATTAAGACATATGCAGTTAAAACACAATCATATTGAGGAGATCTTGACTAATGGATTATTACAGTTCACTTTGTAAAGGCCAAAGTTGATTTGGCAAATCCACTGTCAAAAGATATGTGAAGTAACCTTGTAACCGAGACAACTAGAAGGATTGGAATAGAGCTTGTAATCGATGATGTTGTAATATTATGACAACCTAACCTAGCGATCTATCTCTTGGGTTCAATTGGAATAATAAGAAACAAAATAACTTGTGTGAGCATATCAATGTTCCATTCCCTATAATGTGAGTGAAGGCTCGAGCTTGTAAATAGGGAGGTTGAGACTTGGATCTTTTAATGAATCGATAGATTAGTTTTTTTATTGGGGTTGTACTGGATCACTCTTAATAGATTCAATGGCTAATCTTGCAATGAGGAGGATGATATTAAGTTCTCTTAATGAGTCCATAACCATTTTTCGGTTGGAGTGTGTAAAATCATTTTTGATGGACACATTGATTTGAGTGTGAAATTATGGTTGCTTCTATAGGTGTTGACCTCAAGGTTTCAACCAAAGGTTATTTGGGTGATTTTGATGATAACAATCTACTGTAGTATAGATCTAATAAGTTTACTTGAGTGTGTATTTTACAAGGTATCAAATTATCTCAAGTATCTTAAAGGCTTTGGACTTCAAAGGGAATTAAAAGAAGATATATGAAGTCACATGATTATATAACTCAAAAATCAATAATCAAGATCAATGGCGAAGTTGAAGTGAATTCAAGCCACATGATGAAGGAACCAAAGAGTTTAAAAGATTTGAAGATCAAAAGACTTGGGTGGGGTACTTGTATTTATTGTAAAGTTACTTTGATGTACTCACATGAAAGCTCTAGGACCAATACATATTATTCATATCATTCATAAGTCCTTAGAGTATAAGCAATAGGTCATTAACTTCATTTATAACATCATGAGGCCTTTACTAAGGTTAAGCTAGTTCAAGCTTTCATAAGCTTTGGAAGAACTCAATTATTAAGTCATAACTAGGATCATATATTTCAATCATATAATTTGGAATGGTCTTTAGGAATTAGAGCAATAAGTGTTTGAACTTATATGTTTAAATCATGAAAAATCTTAGGTAATATTGAGATGATCTTCTATTTAAGTGTGTCGCATCTTTTAAAGAACTTATTTCTATGATAGGACTATAATACATTTCATTCATATCATATATTCGTCTTTGAACTACTTTGAAATAAGTCAATTATGAACCCAAAAGACCTAACATGACTCATAGTCCTAACCTATACTCAGACATATAATTCTTTAAAGGTTAGAGAACTTTGAGGCACCTCAAACTTGAATTTGAGCCACCTCAAAGTTACAGAAGAAAACTGAGTTTCTAGAAGACTTTTTGAGCCATATCAAATTACATTTGGACTCACCTCAAAATTTATGAGGCTCCTCAAAATGCACTTTGAGCCACCTCAAAAATGTTTGAGGCGACTCTTTTATGTTGAATTCAGATCTAACGGCTAGTTTGGGTAATTTAATACTCCCAACAATTACAAAACGGTTATATCTCTTAAAGGGGCTATAAATACATCTTGTATTATGCATTTTACACGTGAGAGAAACCACTACACCAATAATTGATCATCCATTGTTGGTTGAATCTATTTCTTAAACTTAGAAGTCATATTCTATAGAGATAGTCACCACACTTGAACATATTCTTCAAAAAATCAATTTATTGTGGTATTTCATTCATCATTCTAGAGTTGAGATTTCATAATGATTTATCAATTGTAATTTCAGATTTGAAAGAGCTATGATATGTATATCTATCCATTGAGGGATATTATCCATTGTACTTAAATCTTATTCATCATATTTGAGAGGAAGATCAAAATGTTCTCTTAGCATAGGTAGCTTGGAAAAGCTTTGTAAGAGTTCTTTCTAAACCTGAAAAAGAGAGAGGTTTCACTCAAACTAATAATGAGTGGATTGATTAGCGCTCTATGCTCGTTGGAGTGAGCAATGGTTCTCACTTAAGCTGTCAAAAGTGAAAGGAAGCCCAAGTTGTGCATTTGGTAATGAAGTCTTGGTGAAGTGTTCACCGGAGCAAAGAAGCCCAAGTGTTGGATTTGACAATTGTAAAGGTTTTCTTTCCACCCTTAAGGGAAGCTTCATAGTGAAAACCTCAAGAAGAGCTCTTGAGGCATGGATGTAAGCCGGAGGTGTCGAACTATGTAAATATTGCGGTGTTACTTGGTTTGCTTTTTTTTTATCCTTAAACTCATTTACTTGATAACATTTCATTTGTTTAAATTCTATATTACTTATTTATGAATGCTATAAGTTTACATGCTTCAATTCATATAAGTAAGATAGGATGAATGCTTGGAGTATGTTGATTGATTGAGTATTTATTTGATTATTCATTTCTAATCAAGTTGCACACCATGTGTTTGATAAAATGTGCAATCAATATTTTCACACACTACAAATATGATATGTTGCACTTACATGAGCACTTATATCTACTATATCATTTAAGCGTATAAGAGCATTATAGATAGAGCATTCTCATTCCCACTTGTTGAATACATAAGCTAACCAAGTGTTTGACAAAAGTCTAATCAAGCTAACTTTTGTCAAAACAAGCTAAATAAAAAAAGTTATGAGATATAAATTTGTAATTAGCATATTTCGGTGATCAAAACCTGATTTATCGAGTTGTAATTTTTGATTTATTCTTTGTATCGATCGTCAACAACTTCGAGCTGATATTCAAGTGCATAGAAGTAGATAAATCAATGAGAACACCATATAGTACAGGTAAGTATGGTGAGGACACTGCACTTTTTTATTTCTGAGCCTATTTTAAAAAATTAAGGTTTAAATGAAAAATTTAGGATTTTTCAAAGTAGGACCGGTCCCTAATATTTAGGACCGGTCTAACTTTTCTCGACAGTTTGATTTTTGCAGGTTTTTACAAAGTCCCATTGGTCCTATTTATTTGGCATCGGTCCCACTTATTCTATTCTAAATAGGAAACAAATTTTGACGAAAATTCTGATTCCTATTGGGTTTGAAACTTCTAGGAGAGTTCTATTTTGGTAATTAACTTCTTTTCCAAATATAATTAGAACTTTCTTGCCTATATATATGTATCTATATTTTCTCTAAAAAGTGGTGAAAAGAAGGGAGCCTGGAATATTATTTTAGAGAGAGAAAGTATATACAGTATAATTAGGACTATATATTTTTAAGAACACACATCTATATTTCACGAGTGATCTTTAGGATGGTATTCTATTACTACTGATTAGCTGTTCAGAAACTTCATCAAATCATTTGCTGATTAGAGCATTGGATTGAAGGTTCTTCTCTTGCTTGCTGAGGAAGAAATGTGACTATATCGTATTACGAAGAACGAAATACTTGCAAAGTATTTTTGTTCTTCCAACAACTTTTCTATAAGGATCGTGACGTTAGCCAGAAGTCTGCAGTAGTTGGACGTGTTGTCGCAATCATAAGCCTGAGGTGTTATGCATCATATTATTGACAAAGTGAAGAAGGGTGTGAGTCTGAGACAAAGTTTGTTGTACTTTGCTTCATTATAGTGGTTTCGTTTCCTGAGGCATTCCGCCTCCCTCCGTGGTTTTTCCCGCCTTGGGTTTCCACGTATATCTGGTGCATTCTTTTCTTTACTTGCACTTTAAGTTATTTACTTGCTTTAATTGTTTGGTTAACTGGACTTAAAATTAAATTAATTAAAAATTAAGCAAACGAGTAAGTGATCCTATTCACCCCCTCTAGGTTTTAAAATATTTTTCGTAACCACTTTCGCACCATGCAACTCACAAAAGTTTCATCGTTTGCCTAAAGTCTCTATTCACCCCCCCTAAGGACAATTCTTGGGTAACAATAGGATCTGGACAAGCTCAATCCTTGACGATACTCTATAGTATAGATTTAGGACATATAGTCGAAACGTGTCAAAGTTGGAGTATTTCATCTTCAAACAGAAGTGTGTGAGAGGTACTTTTGGTTTGTCAACGTGGTTCTTTAAGACTCTATTCACCAAGTTCCTAAATAAACCTAGATATATTTTCATTAGGTAATAGTTCAAGTCCAAAAAATACCTTTATCGATGCACACTGCTATAAGTGAATATTTTTTAAATTTTGAAACAAGTGAGAGATTGTTAGAATATTTTTCAAAATTATGTATTTTTTCTTTTACAAATCTCTTAAAATGTCTTTAAGTTTAATATTTCTTTATTTTATGATATAGAGAACAATTTGCCTTATTAGTGGAAAGGAAAGGTGGAGTTTCATTTTTTCTCATAACTGACAGTTTTCCTTGGTCGGTTACATCATATGATCAGGATTATTCTAATATTTATCAGAAGTTTATCTTCTTGCTCCCAAAGACATTTCAACTCAATCATACTAGTCGTGGATTAAATGTGTCTGATGAGTTATAATTCATGATTCTTGGGTTAAGGTGAGCTGTGTATAGATTCACCAAGTCTAGAATCCGGCGAGATTCTAATATAATTTTGGGAGTCAAACTCAAGATCCCGCCAATAAGTTTTCTGGTAAAAATGCAAAAGACAAATGTACAAATAGCCCCTAATGTTCAATTAACACCACTATATTTTCCAATTTGTTCAAATAAAGACAAATTGTCAACTTAACGATTAAAATGTCTATAATTCCCTTACCACAAAATAAAAAAAAATAAATAAAATTAATGAGAAAGCAAAATGTCCAAAAAGGGCACTTTGACTTTTTCAACTCTTTCATCTCTGTTAGGTCTTTCTTCTCTCTCTTTGTTTTCAACTCTCTTTCTCTCTCTCACTTTAAAAAAAAAAACGTTTAGGCTCCGTTTGAATTAAGGGATTTGAAAGGATAAGGAGAGAAAAGAAAGAAGAGAATTGGCATTGTTGTATTTGGATATTTTTCATTAAAAGAAAAGAAAGTTATCCCTCCTTATCACTCATGTACTATCATCTCAAAATTAGAAAGATTAGGAGAGAAATAATATTGTTTAAGTAGTAATTTCATAATTTCTAAATCATGTTCCATAAATATAAAAGGATATGATAGTAATTTGGTCATTATCCTTTCTCTCTCATGTGTTATTCAAATAAGAAAGTTATGTCTCATTTATTCTCTTATATTTATCCAAACATAATAAAGTTTATAACTATCATCTCTACTCATTTTTTTTTTTTTCATTACTAATGTTATCCTCTCATTTGATTTTTTTTTGGTTGTGTCTATCGGCGACTTAATCCGCTGTTGGTCTTGCTCTATACCGCTAATCGATTCTCACCACGCCAATCGGAGGAGATTCAAGCTGTCCATAATTCTATATCAAAAGGAAAGTAAGAATATATATATATATATATATATATATAGATGGTGACACTAGTGGGATTTGTAACGACAATTGGAGAGTTTGCTCGGCCGTTATTCCACCGATCATATATTTCTCTATTGCGAAGGAATTTCTCAGTCTCTGCATCATCATTGAAACGATGAACCATCGATTTAGCCTTCACTCACCGGAAATCTCCATGTTGGGGTGCCAGAACTGCCCACTTCAATTACCACTTCGCTAGGTTCGTTTTTTCTTTTCTCCGATCTGTTCATTGTCACGAACCAGTTCCATCGCTCCAGCTCCGAATCAACCATCGATTAGCATTTAGCCTTCGACTTGTTCCGGCAAAAACTTAACCAATCATCATAACCTCTGAACATGGATCCACCAATTCAGTTTCTACACCCTGTTTCTCAAGTCATCTACACCATGTTTCTACACGAATTCAGTTTTGCTTTTAATTCTAATTTCTTGATTATTTAATTTAATTTTACATGTTTTTATAATTTGCTTTTTATTTACCACATTGTGGAAAACAGACTTTTCAGACACATTATACATATGCTTTTTAACACCGCATCATGCAACCTTATGGTTTTGTTTCAGAGAATTAATTGGAATACATGTCGGTATATATGCATGTATCTATATATCCACTTTCACGGCATGGGTCTAAACATATTGATGATCTTGAAAATTTGAACTTCCAACTTTCATTTTAGAGAGAGTAAAACAAGAGAGAGAAAGGGCACAAAGGTATTAGGGGCATTCTAGTCTTTTCAAAAGGGTACTTTGGGGTTTTCAATAAAAAAAATTGGTCAAAAATAGCCGGATGGGTGTATTTGCACCTAATTTTCAAATATTAGGGAGTTATATGCACGTACATAATTGTAGAGGTATTATTTTTGCACATTTTGTATATAACGGAGTGTTTTTTGCACTTTACCCATATATATTCATACGTGTTTGAATTTAAAATATAATTTTAAAAAAATTATATTTTATTTTGGACGAATGATTAGACGAAAATGAATACTTAGGTTCATAAATGTGCAACTTTATGGATATACAGATTCTTAAATTTGGCTTAGTTGATTCCGAAAATAGTGTGTCATTTTGATATTCTGATCGCACCTAAAAGAATATTCAACTATTTTCAAAAAGCGATTACATGCCTCTAAGCCTTGATTTTAAATTATGTATAATTTTTTTAATTTTGCTTTTAAGATATTATTTATCATATATCTATACTACTATTAAAAGTATAAAGTGATTTTTTAGTTTTAGTACGCTATTTTTCTATTTTTAAATTAAAAAAATAGAATTACCCAAGCAAAATCATTTTTTAAGCAAAATCCTATTATTTCTAAATTTATAACCCGCAAAACCCTAAACACCTAAAATCACTCTTCCAATCGTCTACGGCTCTCCATTCTAAATTAACCAAGCAAAACTCATTCGATTCGGTTTCGTCTCGGCTTACATGTGAGTTCTTTTCTTTTTATCTTCTTAATGGTCGTCTAATGAATATGCACTAATTTTTAAAGTAATTAAATTTGTGTTGGTACAGCTGCTAGATGTTTTTGTTTTATATATATGCACATACACAAAGTCCTTCTAATTGGTCTGGAGTTAGGGGATCTGTTTATATTTTACACAAAGTTTAGATTTGGTTTTTTTTTTTTGTTTCTTAATACAGGAATGTTTACTATCTTCAATTTTGCCTCCTGTAATTTTCATTGCACAAGCAGATTGTAATCTTCTATTTTAATAAATGAAATCCTTTTGTTTATAAAAAAAAATCATTCCAATTTCTATCTTTTGGATTGTCCAATTGACCATAATTCTGCAAATCAAAGGCCTTTGTGAAAAAAGGTCGTGTATAGCATTAATCGGGTTGCATTGTTTAGTAACTCATCATATGTTACTCATATCATCCAAATTAATATGAACTGAATTTAGTACTTGCAATTTGGATATTACATAATATAATAAGTTTTACTTATTCAAAAAATTGCTAAAGAAAACGTTTAGAATTTACAATTAATACTTAAAACTTAGTTCTTGAAAATTTTAATACTTTATCTTCAATTATCAAATAACATGTAAATGAATGAAATTTTAGTTGGATTGGATCTCAAGTTCTATTTCCATCCATATTTCACTGTATCCTTATATCATATATTCAAACAGGTAAAAGATTGCAAGCCTTATTAATCTGTTGAATTTTTTTTTTTTAAGGGTAATCTTTTGGGTGTTTATTTTTTTTGAAAGTATCAGTTGGTTGTTGCAATTAAGAATTCGTTGGTAAAGATCCAAATAATATATATATATATATATATATATATATATATATATATACACACACACACATGCATAGATAGAAATAAAAAGAGATTATATGTACACGTCAGTTAATCATTTATCAAAAGTAACAACAACTTGAAGAAATTGAAATATAAAACAATAAAGCTGATTGAATTGCTCTTTGCCTTCTATTTTTTGAATTTGTAGTAAGACAATGAAGTTATATATAATACGCATCTCTTTACCTTCTATTTTTGGAGGAAAATGTTAAATTTCATGAAATTATTTCATGATTTTGTATCATGAATGATGTGGCATGTGATAATATCATTGGGATTCCGTGTATGGAAAAAAATCCTACCAATACTAACTCACCATTTAATTTAATCTCCTAAAATAATAGAAAATAGAGATTTATTGTTGGTGGGATCCCTATAAATATAGAATTGTTACTTGCCACATCATTCATGATACAAAATCATGAAATAATTTTATGACCCGTAGTATTGTCTGTTTTTGGACCTCTGATTTTGGAATACATAGAAGAAAATTCACAAATGAGGCACTGCTGTAACATTTGACTTTTAGGTTATTTTATTCAATGAAAGCATCACTAAATTCAGTGATTCACTTTTGCTTCACAAGACTTACATAATTTCTAATGGAAATGTGGGTAAAGTGAATCATAGATATAACAGTATGCACAAGGAATATGAACTAAAGTTTAAGAGTAATACCACAATTGAAGTTGAGGAGCTTGAAATTGTAAGTTTAGAAAAAATAAAATATAATTTTGGAGACTTTAAACAAGTACATTCATGAAAAAAAAACTATAGATTTGTTTTCTTTTAACTCTTTACTCTCTTTATATATACTCTCTCTTATATATAAATATATAAATCTTTAATTTTTACTCTCGCTAGATGCTTTGGAAATCATCACTGAGTATATCTTGCATTCAATATAACTAAGAAGAATAATGGAGGGACATCCAAATTGCGAGACATCATTACAACACTAAATAAATGCTCATAATTACCATTATAAATTATTAAACTAATTATTTTTTATAATAGTTCAAGAACAATTACTTTGAGATTGTGGGACGATCTTGCTGAGAATGAAGGAAATTTGATAATGAAGCTAATAAATGAAAGATCTATCATCACAGTTATACATTTGTCAATCAACACATTCAAAGATAACTTATCACACAACATTGAGATTATTCACTTTATATTTTTTTTATTATATCTCAATGAACATAAAATAAAAAATAATATTATATTTTAGATTTGGGTCTTCAAACACAACCGAAATTTACCTTACAAATTAACATGGAATTGAAAGAGTCAAAGCATTACGATATTGATTGGTTATTTATTTCTTCTTACTTACATTATGTTTTAATTATTTATTTTACTTAAAGAATATCATGACCGGTAGGACATGGTTTGTGGAAACTAATCCACTATCAATAGTTAAAAAATCAAACAAAAATTATAACTTTCTTTGTTCATGAAACCTATAATAAGGTCTAATTAATGACTGTGTGTGTGTATTTGTACATTTCAATAACATATTATTCCAATAATTTATTATGCTTTGACAAGTTTGAAGAAAACGTAAATGACAAAAATATGACGCTCTCATTTCAAGTTCAAAATATCAATTATTCGAAGAGGCTGAAAAACTTTCACTTGAAAACATAATTGAAAATTTTGCAATGGCATTCAAAATATTTAAAAAAATTTATATATACATTCATTTAATTTTTCTTTATTATATCACATGATTATAATTAATTTATGTTAAAAGTATATATTTTGTCACTCAACTTGCAAAAATCACATTACTTTTTTGAAACAAAAATTATATAGATTAAAAATGCATATGAACCATGGTACAATACATGTAAGCAATGCAAGAAGAAAGTTGAAGTACGAAAGGATGGACTCAGTTGTACTAACTGCAAAATAAAAGACGCTACATGCTTTCAAATGTATTATTATATCTTTAAACATTTTATTTTTTTAAAAAAATTACAATATGAAAAATATGTCATTCTTTATTATTATGCATCAATGAAGTATACTCATTTATGAAGATTTATGATGCAATTTTGAGTCAAAGATATAACAAATAATGCATATCTAACAATATTTGATGATTCTTAATCGTTAATAAATTGTTCACTAGATGAGCTAATACAGTTAAAAAGTCAGGTAATACTTTTTCCCTCACTCGTAAAATTTATGGATAAAATAATTTATTTGAAATGTATCAATATTACTAAAATAAATTTGTTCTTTTTATAGGGCGAGGAGATGAATGAATTTTACGACAAAGTGACAAGTTGCAAAGAAAAATCGTTTCTTTTTATGATCAAGATAAACAACAGTAAAAATGACGTAGTCAAAAATAGTTTTGTGGTGGTGGCTATCAAAGAAGTTTCACTTGAGAATGATTTATTTAGAAAAGAACTCAGAAATATAAAAAGATAAAGTGTTGATAATCTTCAAAAGAATAGTAATAGATTGTTTAAGAATGGTTAGAATTATACCTTTTGATTTCTTATAGTTTATACTTGATTCTTTCCATGTGAATAATAATTAACTTATAGTTTTATGTTTTTCAACAAGTGAGTTTATATTACTAAGGTTACATAATAGAAATAGTTTTGAGTGTTTTAATTAATGTGTTTGGATGAGTTATAATAGTTTTGAATGCTTTGGATATTAATAATAAAATTTTAATTTATTTTTTATGCAAGTGCATCGCACGTGCTTTAAACCAGTTATTATAAATGTATAAGCGAGTTTTGATAGTCTGGTCCTAAAATGTAGTTTGTGCACTTTGAATTTGATAAAATACTTTTGAATTGACATTGATTCTATCTTATTAAACCAATATCTTACTTTGTTTAATAAGCAATTTTGATATAGATAATTTTGTTCAAAAATACATCTAACATTCCACTTGCTAATAGAGGAGAATGAAAATTTAGTTTCCTGTATGCATTTGGTTAGCATGAATTCTTTTTTAAAAAGTTGTAGAAAAATCTTATTTTGTTAGTTTGGATAGCAGGGAAGTGAAAAGATAAGGATTCTACTTGCCAAAATTACTCTTATGATTTCAAATACTAGAAAATAAAATAAAGGAATTTGTGTTTGATTAATCATCTTCAAACCCCATTGTTTATATTCCTTTTTAAATAATTTATATTTGAAAAAAGAGCTTCATAATATATATATATACACACACACGACGAGAAGAGGAATTTTATTGAGAAAAAGTTACCAAAATACACATCAATGCATTAATATATCTTTCTATATTGGACATCTCATCTTGTTAGGAAATTGTTCTTCTTAACAAGGGTATAATAGGAAAATAAAACATAAAAGAACAACTTTCACGAGAAACTGTGTTTTATATGAGAAAAACTGTGCTAACGGAAGTAGCAGGAAAGAAAAAGAAACAGAAAAATTTTAAACTTTTTAAGAGTTTAGATAGTGTGAAACTAATTTTTTTTAGGAAACTAAGGATTCTTGTACCCATCTGTTTTTTCTCAAAACGTTTATGTATAAAACACAGTTTCTAGTGAAAGTTATTCTTTTATGTTTTATTTTCCTATTATACCCTTATTAAGAAGAACAATTTTTGTATAGAAAGATGTATTATGAAGCTTTTTTTCAAATATAAATTATTTAAAAATGAATATAAAAGGGTATAAAGATGATTAATCAAACACAAATTCCTTTATTTTTTTAGTATTTGAAATCATAAGGGTAATTTTGGCAATTAGAATCATTTTCTTTTCACTTTCCTGCCATCCAAACTAACAAAATAAGATTTTTCCACAACTTTTTAAAGAAATTTTCACGCTAACCAAATGCATGCGGTACACTAAATTTTCATTTCCTTCACTTCACTTCAATTTTCTTTCACTTTCACTTTCACTTTGGTTAGCGTGAAAATTTCTTAGAAAGTTTTGAAAAAATCTTATTTTGTTAGTTTGAATGACAGGAAAGTGAAAAGAAAAGAATTCTACTTACCAAAATTATTCTTATGATTTCAAATACTAGAAAAATAAATAAATTTGTATTAGATGAATCTCTTTATGCATAATTATGTAAATTCATTTTTAACAAAAAAAAAATTAGTAAAATGATCATTTATTAAAAATAATAAATATAATTTTTTATATTTATTTTTAAATTTTTTATATTTAAAATAAAGATTCATAATATTTTTTTAGGTGGAAGTGATTGCTATTTTAAACTTTATTTTTTTGTTAGCTGTGTAGGCAAAGGAATCATGAAGTTTATGTCATCAACTCTATGGATGTATAACACAAGGATGGCGTGGTTGGTTGGGTACACAAGCATAGAGAATGAAAAATAAAAAAATAAAGTAGAAATAAAAAAGAGAATAAACTTTATTTTTTTGTTAGTTGTTTAGGGAAAGGAAGCTTGAGGTTATGTCATCAACCCTCTTGATATATAACACAAGGATAAGACATTCTATATGTATTATTGTTTTTCATATTACATTACATTACTATTATTTTTTGGGAGAGATTGTGTTATAATAGGAAAGTTAGATTACTATTTTTTTGTAAAGTCTTGGGGCATAATAAGAAATTGATATATAAAATCACAGAAAAGTAAAAAATTTCGTACGTGCATTTGGTTGGCATATAATTTTTTTTAAGAAAGTTGTAAAAAAAATAAAAATATATATATATATATATATATATATATATATATATATATTTTGTATGAATTGTTGGAAAATATATGCGTATATGTTACTATCTAAGATATAAAGCAATTATACTAACATGTTAAATCACATAAACATATTAGAAAATCTCTTACCATTTCACAATAGTTTATATATCAAGTAAGATTATAACATGTAATAATCTAGACTACTGAACTCATGTATAGTACATATATCACATGTTATATAAACCATAGGAAATATAACCGAACTTAAAATATATAAATACTGAAGAACCTGTAGATCGAGGCTAGAGTTAGACTCTATGTCCTTAAGACAATTATCGCCCCGCAATGGTGTTGAACGGACTCTTGGCGACTGTCTCCCAGGATACAACGATCTTCATCTCAATCAGTAGCAACACTACAAACCAACTGAGCTTTTGCGAACCACCTGTGTGTTTGTACTCTCTTGGACTTGACTTTCTTAACCCGTTGGTTCAGACCAAACTACTCAGACTTAGACGTGGAGAGAAGAAGTAATATATAAAACATATTTTACAAATGAAAGTAAATGACCTATTTATAGGCATACTAGTACCCTTTCAAAAGTACCCGAATAGGCATGGGACACATCCTTTGGTGCAAAAGGTTGCAACTCGTACTGTTTCAACTTTAAACAATACTAATTGTGTCTCGAATAGGCATGGGACACGTCCTTTGGTGCAAAACGTTGCAACTCGTACTGTTTCAACTTTAAACAATACTAATTGTGTCTATTCGATACTAACAGACACTTTTGGTGTCCATTCAGTGTGAATCGCACTGTTTCACATTTAATTTTCATTCAAATTTTCTAACATGAATAACATAAAAGAAAATGATTTTACCTACAAAACTACCCTTATAATATCAACTACTAAAAAAATAAATGAATTTCTATTGGATGAATCTTCTTTATGTCCAATTATTGATATTCATTTTTAGCAAATAAATAGTAAAATGATGATTTATTAAATATAATAAATGTTATTTTGTGGCTCAAATTTTGTCTAGACTCGGGTCGCATTACGACCCGGTTTTGACCCGATATGACCCTCTTTTTTTTTCCTTTTTTTGCTTGCGGGTTTTGGGCTCGAATTATGACTCTCTTGTAACCTGGCATATAAGGGTTTGGAGTGTGAGAGAGAACATTGAAAACGGAAAAAGAGAGTGAGAGAGTGAGAGCTAGGGTTTGGGTTGGACCTTGCAATCTCTTGATTTTCGCATAGTGAAATCTTTCGCCAGATTTTCGTCGTGAACATAGGCACATTACCGAACCACGTAAATTCCTGTGACCTGTGTATTGTGCTTGTCTCATTGTGTCGTATTTCGTAATTGTGCTTGATTCGAGACAGTTTTACACAACAATAAACATAATTATTTGTATTTATTTTTAAAATAAGGCTTCATAATATTTTCTTGGTGGAACTTATTGGTGATTTAAACTTTATTTTTTATTTTTGTTAAATGTATGCAAAGGTTTCAAGTTCATATAATCAAAACTATGGATAGATATAACTTAGTGATAGACCAGTTGGTTGGGTACCACAATGATAGAGAATGAAAAAAAAGGAAAAAAGACTAAAAATATATACACCATAATTAAATAAAAATAAAGTAGAAATAAAAAAGAGAGTTCTAAGTCAAATGATAAAAGAACAATGACAAAACAAATTATTTTTTCACAGTTATATTATATTACTATAATTTTTAAGTGAGAGATAATGTGTTATACTAGAAAAGTTGCACTGAAGAAGAAGAGTAAACAAAAACATTTAACGAGACATAATAGGAAAGTAAGATTTAAAGTCTGTATTTTATACGAGAAACGTTTTGGGAATAATATGGCAGTTACAGAATTCTATTTTCCTCAAAATTTTCACTTTCTTTCTCACCAAACTCCTACATAATTTAATTTTTTTCCTTTTCTTTTTCTTTCCTACTATTTTTAGCTAACCAAACGAACCCTTAGACGGAACTATAGTAGAAAGTGAAAGTGAACGAAAAGTAAAGTGAAAGAAAAGAAAATTTAGTTTCCCGCATGAATTTTTTTGTAGAAAAGTTATAGGAGAATCTTATTTTGTTAGTTTGGATGGTAGGAAAGTGAAAAGAAAATGATTCTACTTGCCAAAATTATACTTATGATTTCAAATACTAGAAAAATAAATGAATTTGTGCTTGATTAATCATCTTCATACTCCATTGTGTACATTATTTTTAAATAATTTATATTTAAGAAAAGGCTTCATAATATATATACATATATATTATGCACAACAAGAAGGAATTTTGTTAAGAAAAATTTACCAAAATACACGTCAATGCATTAATACATCTTTCTATATTGAACTTCTAATATTGTCAATAAACTGTTAAATAATTTTTGTTGTGTGCTTAAGAAAAAAAATTGCTGTGTTTAACATAGGCCAGTTAACAGATAGATAAATAATTAAATTATTAGGGGTATAATAGAAAAATAAAACATAAAACAATAACTTTCACAAAAAACTGGAAATTTTCTGTGTATTATACAGAAATGTTTTGAGAAAAAACTGACGGGTATAGTAATCCTAGTTTCCTAAAAAATTTATGTTTCACCCTATCCGAACTCTTAAAAAGTTCTAAAATTTTTCGTTCTTTTTCCTTTATTGCTGCTTCCAGCTAACCAAACTCAGCCAGGGAAAAAAATGTACTATGAGGGTACGTTTGGTTAGACAAACTATAGTAGAAAGTGAAAGTGAAAGAAAAGTAAAGTGAAAGAAAAGAAAATTAAGTTCCCAACATTCATTTGGTTAGTATGAAAATTTTTCAGGAAAGTTGTGAGAAAATATTATTTTGTTAATTTGGATAGTATGAACGTGAAAAGAAAATAATTACACTTACCAAAATTACCCTTTGATTTTAAATACTAAAAAATAAATAAATTTGTGTTAAATAAATTCGATCTCTTTCTACCCAATTGTTTATATTTATTTTTAGCAAATAAATTCGAGCTCTTTCTACCCAATTGTTTATATTTATTTTTAGCAAATAAATAGACAGTGCAAGTCATCAAGAACTTATGAGAGAGTATTTGGAATTAAAAGTTAATGTAAGCCAAATAAAAGACTATCTATTCTTCAAAACTAAAAGTTATATAATAGTGATGCTTCAACGCTAATATACCTCTTCTACTAGGTTGGTAAAATTATTAATAATGGTAATTTAGCTTAGAAAGATAATTATTGGAAAGAACGATCTAGTTTTAAAAGATAACTCTTGTTTTCAATAGGTATAAAATATAAAGAATTGAGAATTCCATTTTGATTAAAGAGTTGTAACTCTTGAGAATTTCAAAAGTGAACACGTTCGGATTATTCAATTTCTTGCATTAAAATTTTAAAATATTATTTAATTAATAAAATTATAAAAAATGTATAAAAAAAATAAGAAAGCTATACCGTTTTTAATAGTATATGTGCATATGTATAGATATAATATAGCTTAATGTTAAAGCTAATAATAGCATATTTGTGAGAGATAACGTGTTATAGTTGGAAAGTTATAGTGAAGAAGAGTTATAATAACTCACCACTTTTGTGAATTATGTGGAGAGTGAAAAGAAACAAGGGGGCATAATAATAAATTAAGATATAAAGTAACGAGAAAGTAAAATTTCTCCGTGTTTTATGGTAGAAATTTTGTGAGAAAATTATGGAATTCTATTTTCCTGAAAATTTTCGCTTTTCTTCTAACCAAACTTCTAAAAACTGTAAAAAAATAATTCCTTTTCCTTTTCCGCTACTTTTAGCTAACCAAATGGACCCGAGGGAAAGAGCACCATATCCTATACTTTTTATCTTCCGTGTTCTTTGATGCTCAATCAAACTATTCAAAACATTTCATTATTTGTCTTAATTACTCAAAATAAGAAGTATTATTCAATAAGGAGGCAATATTTGCACTTTTTTTTTCATAGATGAACTTTACTTTTAAAATGAAATAATATCAGTGTTTCTAAGTGATAAATAGAATAATAAAATAATAAGTATATTTTTATTATTTAATTAAAAATTAAAAAAAGGGTAATGCTACTTCGGCAGAATTCTTAGACAGAATTCGTAGGTAGAAACATTTACATCCATTGGATGCATGTGGTGAGTGTATGTGGTGGAGCCTACCACAT
The DNA here is from genome assembly GCA_026545225.1 of Cornus controversa. Lineage (NCBI taxonomy): Eukaryota > Viridiplantae > Streptophyta > Magnoliopsida > Cornales > Cornaceae > Cornus > Cornus controversa. Next base: position 48,082,244 of record CM048847.1, on the reverse strand, counting down.
ACATGTAATGGATATAAATGTTTCTGCCTACGAATTCTGCCTGAATAGCATTATCCTTAAAAAAAAATGTAATTATAAAAAAAAAGAGTGTGAATATCACATCTTTGTTATTATTATGATCACTTATACTTGAAAATCCACAACATGTTTATGTATTGTTGTTGGACTTTTGGACACATTTTATGAGTAATTATTGAGTACATCGGTATTTCATATTTATAAGAATTTTATTAATAGTAAACTTTTTTTTCACACTATTTTAAGAGATAATATGAAATAAAGAGTTACTAATGATGGAATTCTCCCATGCACAGAGTTACAGTGATATTTAATAATTTTTTCACATTTCAGACTAATTTAATTCGATAAAAGGTAAACAGTTATAACATAACAATGAACCTAAATACTTTCTACTACCAAATTTGTATTTTGCTATTTATTTATATAAAAGGTGTTAATTTGAAGTTAGCGAACGGGCAAGTCTTTAGTAGCCTGAACAATGGTTCTGGAAGACTCGAACGGATAATTATTAAAGAGCAAACTCAAAAGCTGACCTAAGCTGCTCCGCACGATGAAGTTCCACATATGTTATAATATAGTATTGCATGGTTGTGAAATGATGGTATCTCTTATTGCATTCTCATTGTAAATACACAATTTTATATCAAAGAGTATCTACACCACTTAGACTACAACTCTTGTTATTATTATCACTTTAAAAATAATGAAAAAAAAAAGTTAGTCGACCTCTTAATTTCTCTATTACATGCGTAACCTCCCTGTCCTCTTTTTCCATTGTCATAACACCACCACCTCTCTCTAAACAGTTGATTCATTTGAGAAATATGCGAACAACATCTAACATACATTTGGTGTAAATGTATGCGATGAATTTGAACTTGTATATTTTACATGTACAGTGAAAGAATACAGAGTCAGCTGGTGTATAGGATTAAATACAACATGAACATGTAGTATAGTATGGGGTAATTTAGTAATTAGTGGTTGGTACTTTCCAGAACTCCGTCAGTGTTGCTACTAAATAATTGTAAAAATCGACAGGAAACGTCAATCACTGATAAATAACAGAAGAAATAGAGAGGGCACAGAGGAAGCGGCAGTGAAGTACATCTGGAAGAAATCTAGTGAGAAAGAGGGAGAGGGAGATTGTAGTGGAGCTTGGAGATGAAGGGGAGACCGAAGGTATGTTATTTAGGGTTTCATTTATTAGGGTTTCATTTATGGAATTCGAAGGATGGAATTTGGAGAGAATTCTTATTACTCTTCCAAAATTAGTTTTAAATTGACTTTTCAAAACTTGAAAAAATAATCTTCACTCGCTGATAAGCCTGCTTTGTACTAGAGACTTCTTTATATACAGCAACTCTCAAAATAGGAAAAGAAATTAAATCTCCTATAATCTACCAGAGTATTCTAGCAAGATTCATATCTCCTACAAACGGTTAGGTGAGTATTGTAGAAAGATACATGCACAAGGAAGTTCATCTAATCATTTTGGGTTGACATTAGTTTGTTTAATTTACCAACCCTCTATTTGGTTGCCTCCAATTTGGAGGGGAAAATAATTTATTAGGTTGATTGTGCTCGATAAAACCTTTAATCTCGCAATTTCATAGTTGTTTTGCATAAAAATTTGGGTTTCGTGAGTTGATTTAAATATGTATGGTGTTTCAACTATATAACTGTCCCAAAATTAGTTTATGCTAGGATGTAACTGATTTCTCTTAAATTTACAAATCATGTGCTTGAAAAATTAATTTTGAGGATGGTGGTATCTTCTGAACCCTATTCCAGTTCATGAAAATTAGATAAGAAAGATTAAGAGTCATAATGTGAGAGACATTGTTGTACTAGTGAGGCTAATGTGTGATCTTAGTTATATGGGAACCTACCTCACTAGTGACTAGTCCCTTGGCCCCTTGGGTGTGGAACAGCTCGTTGTGTCACTAAGCTTAGTTGGTATTGAGTTGATATGGGGTTTAGTAGTTTTTGTGTTTTCACACCCACTGGGACTCTGATAGGTGTGATTCAATACTATATGAGATGGAAAATAATCCCATTTTTTTGTGAAAATCCTTGACGAGGGTTGTTTGTTAAACATATAATTTTGTTGATAACATAATTACTTCCATGTAAAAGAGCTTGCTGCTTACTTCCCTTTCATACATAGTACCTCTTTAGCATTTTCATTTTCTTTCATTGGCTCTTTCCGACATCCAAACAGAGCCTGGAGAACCAAAAATGTTTGAATATATGGGAAATCCTTTGTCCAGCAACTAACTCTACTTGAAGGCCTCAGATATTGGTTATATTCTTCTCTCAAGAGTTTTTTATGTGTTGTGATTTCTCATGACAGAAGTCCGAGGCAGGGCAGAGCTCGATTGGCATGTATGCTGTACAATGTGGGGAATGTTTTAAATGGCGGGTGATACCTACACAAGAAGAGTTCGAGGAAATCAGAAGTAGGTTTGTGGAGGATCCATTTTTCTGCCACAAGAAACCGGATGTTTCTTGTGAAGATCCTGCTGATGTTGAGTACGATGGCACTCGAACCTGGGTGATCGACAAGCCAAACCTCCCAAAGACCCCAGAAGGATTTCAGAGGGGACTAGTACTTAGAAGAGATCACTCTAAATTAGATGCTCACTATACTACTCCCACAGGGAAGAAAGTGAGAGGCCCTTCTGAGTTGACATCTTTTTTAAAAAGCAATCCGGATTACAAAGATGTATCTTCTTCAGACTTCTCTTTCTGGGTTCCAAAAATAATGGTTGATACTCTTCCTCAGAAAGCTGAGACAAAGGGTTCAGCCAGTAAGAGAGTTAGAACCAGTTAATTGACTTTTCTTTGGGAGCATTTCAGATATTTAGTTTGGTTGGTGTGTATGTTGGGAGCTTTGTTAACTTCTCTCTTTCCAATTAGTGTGTATTTGTGCATTTTCGCCTGCAGTTTATCTGATTATAAAGATGCTCTAAATGTGTGTGTGTGTGTGTGTGTGTGTGAGTGTGAGTGTGTATACATATTCAAATTTTTTGAAGAAAATCACTATAAGATGATGACAATTGAAGACATCTTAAGCTATAGGAGTGACAATTTCATTCGTGCTAAATTGGAGGCTATTCCAAGCATGATCATTTCAAATGAATGGGAAAACCAATGAACTCGAATAAATTTGATGAGCAGGTAAATGATTGGTTCAAAAAGATGGAAGTTGCGAGTTTGCAAGAAAAGAGTCTTTTCACATATAAAAGAGTCTTTTCACATATAAAAGTAAAGTTGTGTACATCTGGCTCTTCTTATACCCCGCAATGACGGGATTCTCATGCACTAGATTTGTCCGTCCTCTTATTTAACCAAACAAGACAGAAAAATGTCCATAGCCACACACTAGAATGAGAATTACCATCTTCAGTTTTGCATCATTTACGTTTCATCTCATATCACAGTTCCATTGCCGCATAGCAAAGTAACAAAAGGACTGCCGTCCGCTCAGCTTGGTTCCATTCTGTGCATCCATTTAGTAGATTAAAGTATAATTATAGCTGGAAACTGAAGAGGAAAAAGAAATGTACTTGCTGAGAATCAATATATTTATAAAAGAGTAATTTTACATTACAATTGCATGTCATTCTCTTTAACAAAAGAAAGTGAGAGTAAATGATAAAATAGAATAAGGAAATAACTTCCAACGTGTCGGAGATTACATTTTTCTTCTTCTTCCTGTACCTACGGGAGTGTGTGGAAAAATAAATGGACAGAATAATACATTTAATTTGCAGTGATATAAAGAGGGGAAAATAAATGATTAAGAAAAGAAAAAGAAAAAAAATGAAAGAAAACTTGTCAACAAGGAAAAAACATAACTGTCATTTCTGTTTACACGAAGCCAGAAGTTATCCATTGCAAACTGAAACTTATATACATGTGCAAGAATCACAAAATGGGATGCAGTTGGAAACAAGCATGATACATCTGTATATAGAACAAGTAGTGTTTTGCATCTGTTGACTCTCCAACAATCGAACAAAAACATCATCAGCAGAGAGTTTGGTAGACTACAGAGCTTTTTCAGGACCGACAAATGATTCCTCACTATTGGTTACAAATGATTCCTCACTATTGGTTGGTATTCTTCTATGCAATTGGTTAGTATTCTATTCAATTGGTCAGTATCCTATTCGATGTAACTGGATGTTAAATTAAATCTCATGTCAGCTATTTATCCCTGTGAAGTAGTTGCAATAAAGAGGTGGCATTAACTAATCAGGTTTGGTGTACTCGAGCAACATGTGCGGTGACCTGTAAATTTTCACAACCGTCCAGTAGAGGACCTCCTCGACTCCAAGCTCATCCTCTGCTCTAGCAGCATATATATCCTCACAAATGGCAATCAACCTTCAAAAAGCAACAAGTTAAAAAGATATTGAGTGTAAGGTTTTGAATATATGTCTGGGAAAAATAAATCTGGGAATCTTCTGTTGCAGCAGAAGATGAGGATGTTATATTGCTAAATTTACTCAAAAAATGACGCAATTTCTTTGTCATTTTTCATTTTATGAATTAGGCTCTGGGTGTTGTCTTAACTATGCAGTTTTTTTTTTTCATTTTAAACATTAGGAATTCCAAAATCTCTTTCGTCTTTGTAGTATCAAATAGCACATGCATATTCAGATGTTAGTCTGAAAGTACACATTAATTGTAGGAACCTTCAAATATTTTCTGTTTACCATCACATTCGCACTTGGGCAAAAAATTTGAACAATACCTTTAAAAAAGAAAAATTTAAAAAATTGAACCATTTTTTCTTGTATTTAAGATAACTTCTGATGATTACAACATCTTTTCAATTTAGTCCCAAACTCCTAATACAGATTCTCCTTGACTCATTTTCTCATCATAATGCATCATTATTAGGAAAGGGATATGTTATTGGAACTCAAATTTTGTACACTTGCACTATACTTAATTTTATCAATAAAAGAAATGTCAAAATTAGCCCTAAAAAGTGGAGAATAAGAGTACCTTTTGGTATAATGCGTAGTGAGTTATGCCATTTTCTTTTTTAAGGAAAAACAAGTGGAGTGCAAGTGTACAACAGTGGAGTGTGAATATCATTTCCCTCAAGGAAAATAAATGATTAAGAAAAGTATCAGAAAGAAAGCATCAGTCACCTGTCACAAGAAGGAAGGTTCTCGTAAGGGATTCTCATTCTTAGGTCGGAGCATTGAAGTCTGATAAACCGACCGACTGCAAGCACAAAGGTGAGATAGAGTCCCCAAATGCTGAAATTGCTAAGAGTTTCCCCAAGAAAACCCTCTGAAACAAATCTCAAGGATTAGGAGTAACTTGTTAGAGAAAATACATTACCCATCCGTCAACATTTGAATATTAATGAATTTCTCCTGAAACTTACGTGGTGTTTCCTCAGAGACGATGATGGCCATGGGTCCTGTCAATCCTCCACATCCACTTACCTCCAACGAATTGATATCGTGGAAGGACCACCACGCAGGATTCCCATGATTTATAACAAGATCCGCGCTAACATTATTTGCCTGTAAATTATAATAGTTTGGGGTTTCAATAACCAACTGATCCACCTTCCCAAGAAAAAAAAAAAAAAAAACTGATCTAACATCTATACAAATAATGGAGGGAACTGGCCAGTATTTACCTTTATAACACTAACCACCTTCTTTTCAATTTTTAAAAATGTTGCCACTAAAAATTGTGTTGGTATTTCCTCTAAAATAGAATTTTAACAATTTAAAAAAAAATAATGGCAATAGCAACATAAAAAAAGTTGCTATAATGCTAATTACCCCTATGTCTACAAGAAACTAAGTGGGTAGGTGAAAAAGCTAGAGAAATTGAAGGATATAAATTATACTTTACAGGAAAGACTAGACATAGAAATGGAGTAGGGATAATCATAGAGAAAAATTTAAAAGATGAGGTAATAACCGTTACTAGAAAAGAAGATAGGATCATATTAGTAAAACTCGTATTAGGAGGACATATAGTTACTATAATTAGCGCATATGCACCCCAAGTAGGATTAAATGACAATATTGAAACACTTTTTTGGGAACATATGGACGAGTTGATGCAAGGGATACCCGAAGGAGAAAAAGTGTATATAGGAGGAGACTTTAATGGCCATGTAGGAAAAGAAAGCGGAGGCCATGAAATGGTACATGGTGGGCATGGATATGGAGATAGAAATCATGCCGGGGAGACCATCTTAGATTTTGCGGTAGCATATAACCTTATAATTAGGAACACATTTTCTATAAAGAGAGATGAACACTTTATAACCTTTAAAAGTGGTTCAAATGTAAGCCAAATTTATTTCTTTTTAACTAGAAAGATGGATAGACTAGCAAGCAAATATTGTAAGGTTATTCCCGGAGAGAGTGTAACCTCACAACATAGGCTTCTTGTCCTAGATTTATGTATAAAAGGGAACCAAAAAGGAGAAAAAGAACCATAAACCCAAGGACTAGGTGGTAGAATTTAAGAGGGGAGAAAATGAATTTGTTTAAAAATAATATGTTAAAAGAAGCATCGTGGAATGTAGAAGATGAAACAAACTTAATGTGGGATAAGATAACTACATATATAAAAAGAGTGGCAAAAGAAGTTCTAGGAGAATCAAAAGGAATGAGACCGTCATTTAAAGAAACTTGGTGGTGCAATGACGAGGTTCAAAAAATCATAAAAACAAAACGGGAATGCTATAAAGTTTGGCAAAAAACTAGGAATAGTGCAACCTTTAACAAATATAAAAAAGCAAATAAAGAAGTTAAGAAAGTTGTAAGTGAGGCAAAACATAAAGCATATGACGATTTCTATTCTAAATTAGGTACAAAAGATGGAGAGAAGAATATATATAAACTTGCCAAGCTAAGAGAGAGGAAAACTAGAGATTTTAGCCATATTAAATGTATTAAGAGTGAAGATTCACGGGTTTTAGTAAAGGACAATGAAATTAAAGAAAGATGGAAAAGCTATTTTGAGAAATTGCTAAATGAAAACCATATAAGAAGACTAAATGTGGAGGAAAATGTTAGAGATATTATATTTTTCCGTATGATCAAGGAGTGGGAGGTTAGGAATACCTTAAGGAAGATGAAATCGAGGAGGGCTTTAGGACCCGATGGCATTCCTATCGAGGTGTGAAAGTGTCTAGGAGAAGTTGGTTTGTCTTGGTTAACAAAATTGTTTAATAAAATTATAACAACTAAGAGGATGCCAGATGAGTGGCGCCAAAGTTTTCTTGTACCTATATATAAAAATAAAGGAGACGTACAAACTTGTAACAATTATCGTGGTATTAAATTAATGAGTCACACTATGAAACTCTGGGAGAGAGTGATTGAACAACGCCTAAGATGAGAGACAGAATTGTCGGAGAATCAATTTAGATTCATGTCGGGTAGGTCAACGATGGAGGCTATTCACTTGTTGAGGAGAATAATGAAAAGATATAGAGAGAAGAAGAGAGATCTCCATATTATTTTTATTGATTTGGAGAAAGCCTATGATAGGGTACCTAGAGACCTAATATGGAGGGTTTTAGAAAAGAAAGGAGTCACAAAGGGATACATCGACATAATTAAGGACATGTATGATGGGTGTGTAACTATAGCGAGAATGCCTGTAGGGGAAACAAGCGAATTCCCAATCACCATAGGCTTACACCAAGGGTCAACATTAAGTCCATACCTCTTTGCTTTTGTGATGGATGAGCTGACAAAACACAGCCAAGATGATATTCCGTGGTGTATGTTGTTTGTCGATGATATTGTTTTGTTGATGAGACTAGAGGAGTTAATGCCAAATTAGAGGTTTGGAGAGAAGCTTTAGAACTAAAAAGGCTTAAGATAAGTCGAAATAAAACTAAATACATGGAGTGTAACTTTAGTAAATCTAGAAGGACAAATGAGGATGTAGTGAGGATTGAGAATCAAGAGGTACGAAAAAGTGAACATTTTCGGTATTTAGGCTCAATTATTCAAAATGAGGGAGAAATTAGAGATGACGTTAATCGTAAAATCAAGGCAGGTTAAATGGAGGGGTGCATCTAGTATATTGTGTGATAGGCATATCCCCTTACGATTGAAAGAGGAGTTTTATTGAACAGCTATTAGACCAGCCATACTTTATGGTACTGAATGTTGGGCAGCTAGGCAACAACATTTGCATAAAGTTAGTGCCGCAGAAATGCAAATGTTGAGATGGATGTACGAGAAGACTAGAAATGATAGAATTAGAAATGAACGCATTCGGGAGATGGTTGGTGTAGCACCAATTGGAGATAAAATGAGAGAAAATCGGTTAATATGGTTTGGACATGTGCAAAGAAGACCTTTAACTGTGCCGGTCAGGAAAAGTGACAAAGTCCAAATTGAGGGCAATGCTAGGGGAAGAGGAAGACCAAAGCTAACATGGGTAGAGGTAGTAAAGAAAGATATGATAGCATGTGGATTAACTGGGGAATGGAAACATCGGATTCATGTAGCCAACCCCAAGTAATTGGGAAAAGGCTTGGTTGTTGTTGTTGTAGCAACAATTATCAATAGTGTTGTACATCTATAGTTGTAACTAGAACATTATAACGGCATCACTTAACCATAAATTGATACAAAAGAATTGAACAAAGTTCAGTTAGAAGTCAAAGAGAGGGGGAAGGGATACAATTCATATATCACAGAAAGGTAGTTAGATTACTTAGATACCTCCGATTCAAATTGTCTGACATCGCCAGAACCAGTAACTCGAAAATATCTCGGGTAAATATTAGCAATCATAAAGCTGTTGCTAGAACCATTAAACACTTTCTCCACTTCTGATGGCTTCGGAAGATCCAAAGGATCAACAGTACTTTCATATTTCACGAGTTCCTTTCCTTTAGGTCTGTCCCTGGCAAGTACCCAAGTAAAAATTATATCCATACTCCTGTTAAGGGAACGAATAAATCTGCTAAGAACCACATCGGGTACAAGCCACAAAGTACTAGCATCAGGTTGGCAGCATATTAATTGGATATCATTCCTGTCATATGTATCCAGATAACCTTGGGGATCAAGATCAACAACTGCTTTAAGACTATCCCATGAGATGCTTTCACACAAAGTTGTATGGTACACGGTCAACCTTCCACCTGCTGTTTTAATATCAAGCTGAACACTCGCATCTTTAATAGGGTTTGCGATGTTCGTTGGGTTACCACTGCTATAGATCTGTAAGAAAATAAAAGCTTCATCAGCATCCAATGAATTATTTTTCTGGAAAGTGACGAGCATAAATGAGTTCCCAAAGCTGATTGTTATGCTAGTGCTAAGGTTTGCAGAAATAATACTTAGTATCAAATTTATTAACTTCATATAAATTCTACTATTAGTTTAGTGTGATTTCCCCAAGTCACACCTATAAACCTAAATTCCACACACATTGGCGCAAAAAGGAGTTGCCAGCCCAAGCAAAGGTACTCCTAAAAGTTTTCATTGCAGTCTACCATGCATTAAGATAGAGCAGAACATAAATAAAAAAAATCAGACTATATAATAATAATAAAATTTGGGTAAACACAACCAGGTATAAATGTTTCTACATAAGCCACTGACTGAAAATATAGCAGGCATGACCCAAACCTACAGGACTACAAATTCAGTCCAACACTGTTTCACTGAGCACTACAAAGTCCAAACAAGCCAAGCCAAGGCCTCATGTTGTCTATCAGTTCTAGTCAATTGCTTCTAAGTGTTTCATAGCAGCTTTGTAATCCAAGTCCAGGAAATTCCTGTGGGTTAAAACAAACCCAATTCGAACAAAGCATTTTTTGGGATCTATGCCTAAGGAGGGATTCCGAGAGGTCATGAATGATAACACAAGTTCAATTCTTATATACCATTTGTTCGAGTAAATGCCAACAGGTCAGAGATAGGAGGCCCTTATGTGGCTTGAAGGGATTTAAAAGTAGATTGTGAATGTGGGGAAGCAGGTCTAATTAGGGCAAATGAAATGACATAAAGTGACACAGAGACCACTGGATGACAACACGTGTCAACTTTAGATGACTCATTATGATATATGATTGCTCAATACGTGACAAATAGACCTGCAGAAGATATGACAAATATCAACCCTTCCATCTCCTGAACCGCATTGTGTGATGCAGGTGTGGTAATGTAGGAAATTGTGGTAATGACCCCTCGAAGTACATATGGAAGCCAGAGAGCAACCATGATTCCAGCACTTGATTGTCAAGTAATATATTACCGTGACTTTAACCTATAGCATTCAAAGAAGTTCCTTGACCAACTTAATGTTGACAAGTGTTTAATAAACTTGCCTGAGTTGGATACCTCGTGAGAGCTCCTTTAGCTCAGTATGTAACTGAGGTGATTCGTGACATTGCGCTGCAGTCTTGTTATTGCAATTCAACACTTTTCCGTTACACAGTATACTAGACTACCAATTGCTTCAAAAGTTCAAACTGTTTGGATAATGGGCCCAACAATGTAGATAATCTCACAACCTCCTCATGTGCAACATGGACTTGCATGTGGAGGGGCAGACTGAAAAAAGTGCTAGCTAGCAGAATGGGAATAAATATAAATGTAGAGACTTGAACCCAAGACGCAAGACTTCACTGAACCAACACTCTGATATGATGTTAAGAAATTGACTAACAATGTACATTAAGCTTACACCCTTCCTCACTTGCAATCTTCTCTCGCATGTGGAGTAGCAGAGAGATAGAATAGATTGCAAATATAAGTATAAATAATGTGACCCCACTTTGCATCTACATATATTTGCTGTAGGGAATTAGTATAATAACTAATAAGTGTTGGAGCCATATTGCAATTGTCATAACATTATACAAGACACATAATGAGAACAAGCCCTAGTTAACGAGCCTCTCTTTTTTCTATTTATTCGAATTCTTCTTCTCCTCTTCTATGTTGTTTTCTTCTTTCACAATCGTAATATGGTATGAGAGCATCGGTGCTGGAGATAATGCCAGAGATTATTGACACAACGACTGCATCCTTTTCTCAAGAAAAGCTTTGTTCGCAGCAACCTACAACCATGGATCCAAAACCTCTGAAGTACACATGGGATACCCAATATATCAACTGATATTAGACTTCTCTTGGCATACAAAATCTCATCGGGTCCTTCCATTGTATCAACTAGCACTACCTCAAGAGGGAAGAAAGATGCAGAATAAGAGAACTACATAAAATACTTCCCTTGTTCCACATCATTTTTCCTTTGAAGAGAGATATTTATCTACTCTTTAAAGCACTTAACCACTCAGACTGATATTACTACCATAGCCTTGCAAAATTCTCCTAGTGAAAGGAAACTAAAATAATTAAAAGAAAAAAAAAAACTCACAATTGTACAACCTAGGTTAACCACCAATCCATTAAGATTCCTAACCACACCTATCAATGCCATCAACTGTTGTCTAAATTAATCTTGATACTACAAGCATTGTCGAAGCACTAAAAACAACATTAAGATTAATAATTTTTTACTAACAAAATATATAATAGTATCATTTGAATGATTTAAGCAGGTAACGATTCCTGCAAAGCTTCCACCTCTGGAAAACCACTTGCAAGTTGCAACAGCCTTTAAGAATTAACCTACACAAAGCCTCTTACCAAATTAAAAGGAAATGGAAGAGAGGGTCCCATCACCTAAGAAACCTAGTGGAATCACCAACACCAAGGAGAGAGCTAAGATGAAAGCTAAACCCTGTGTTCTTCACTATCAAACCCCAATTTCCACAACTAATAATAAACCTTTTGTTGTGAAAAAATTGTCGCGAACCAAACACAATCACGAAATACGACACAAAATGAAACAAGCACAACACACAATACAGGAATTTACGTGGTTCGGCAATGTACCTACATCCACGGCGAAGATCTGGCGAAAGATTTCACTATGCGAAAATCAGAAGATTACAAGTTTCAACCCCAAACCCTAGCTCTCGCTCTCTCACTCTCTTTCTGTGTTTTCAGTGTTCTCTCGTTCCCCACTTCAAACCCTTAGATGCCCTTATATATCGGGCTACAAGAGAGTCCTAATCCGGGTCCAAAACCCGCAAGCGAAAAACGGGTCATAATATATATATTTTTCCATTTTTCGGGTCAAACCGTTGCGACCACACAAAGCCCATTTTTCGGTTCAAACCAGGTCATAACGCAACTCGGGCCAAGACAAAATTCAGGCCACAACATAACAAATCTCCACCTTGGCTCGAATTCCATCAAGCTTCGCAATCCCAACTACTCCTTTTGCCTCATTCGCATGCCCCTAAGGGCCTCAGCAACTGTAAACACCAATCAAGCCCAGACAGTGTCTAAACTTGATAGTAGGAATGACCTTAGTCTTCCTCACTGCAATAGCACCCTGTGCAATCACATCTCTAATGAAGTGCAACATGACATCAATCTACTTGGTCCTCTCATGGAACATCTAATTTTTAGTCAGATATATAGTACTTTGGTTGTCGCAAAATATAGTCAAATTATCTTGCTGCAAGCCCAGATCACTAACCAAGTCTCTAAGCCATATAGCTTCCTTCACTACCTCTGTGGCAACCATGTACTCAACCTCTGTAGTAGACAATGCAACTATAGACTGCAAAGTCGCCTTCTAACTGATCACACTCCCACAAAGAGTAAAGACATACCCTGACAAGGACCTCCTCCTATCAAGATCTCCAGCATAATCCAAATCAACATATCCAACAATACTCTCAAACGTGTTGCTACCTCTGTCATAAGACTAATCCAACATCTGCAGTGCCTCGCAAATACCGCAATATCCATTTCACAGCCTGCCAATGAACCTTCCCATATTTATCCATGTATCTGCTCACTACACTAACTGCATGTGAAATGTCTAGCCTAGTGCACACCATATCATACATGATGCTACCAACTGCACTAGCATAAGGAACACGAGACATGTGCTTGACCTCCTCCTCGGTCTGTGGTGACAATTCTGCCAAAAGTCTGAAGTAGGCTGCCAATGGAGTACTCACAGGCCTTGATGCTTGCATACCGAAGCGTTCCAACACCTTCTCAATGTATTTCTTCTGTGACAAATACAATTTGCCCACTCCTCTGTCTTTGTAAATCTTTATACCCAAAATCCTCTTCGCGGCACCTAGATCTTTTATCTCAAATTCACCACTAAGTTGAGCCTTCAACATGTTGATTTCTGACATGTTTCTGCAAGCTATCAACATGTCATCAACATAAAGCAACAAGTACAAATACGAACCATCTGAGAGCCTCCTGTGATACACACAACTATCGAACTCACTCCTACAGTAGCCACTCCCAACCATAAAGGTGTCGAATCACTTTTACCACTGTCTAGGAGACTACTTCAGCCCATACAAGGACTTCTTTAGTAGGAAAACATGGTCTTCCTTTCCCTGAATCTCAAACCCCTCAGGTTGATGCATATAAATCTGCTCTTCCAACTCTCCATGCAAGAACGCAATCTTGATATCAAGCTCCAAGTCATACAGAGCATCCATAGCAAGTAACACTCGGATTGAGCTCTGTTTCACAACAGGAGAGAAAACTTCATTGAAGTCCACCCCTTCCTTCTGTGTATAGCCTTTCGCTACTAAGTGTGCCTTGAACCTCGCATCTTCCACTCTTAGAGTTCCTTCTTCTTGAAGACCCATTTACAAACCACAATCTTTTGATCCTTAGGCTTCTTTACTAGCTCCCAAGTCTGGTTCTTATGAAGGACTCAATCTCCTCACTCATGGCAACAAACCACTGTGCTGACTCTCCACCCGTGATGGCCTCATGATAAATACACAGTACATGCTCATCAATACTCTCTGCCACACTATTGCATAAGCAACCAAATCAGCATGTGAAAAGCCATACTTTTAAGGTGGCTTAATCGCCCTCCTCGATCTGTCTCTAGCTACACTGTACCGCTACAATTGTGTATCTTTCTCAACCTGAAACTACACCTGCTCATGATAGCTCCACCTGCTCACTGACACCCTGAGCTCTAGCTCAATCAACCACCTCCTTCTGCAAAATAAGCATCACACACATCTCTGCTAACAAGTAATTTCTTTCCCAAAGCATCTGGGCACCACAATCTGTATCCCTTGACCCCGGACTCATAACTAAGAAATATGCATTTCTTAGCCCTCGGTTCAAGCTTCCCCTCATTGACATGAGCATACGCAGGACACCCAAATATTCTCATATTACTGTAACTAGTAGGAGAACCAGACCATACCTCCTCTGGAGTACAGTCGATAGCAGTCGATGAAGACCAGTTCACCAAGAAACAAGCTATGGAAACAGCTTCAGCCCAGAACACTTTGTCTAACCCAGCATTAGACAACATACACCGTGCTCTCTCCAATAGTGTTATGTTCATCCGTTCTGCAACTCCATTCTGCTATGGAGTTTTCCTCACTGTGCGGTGTCTCATAATCCCGTGAGTCTTGCAAAACTCATTAAATTCTCCATCAGAGAACTCCAAACCGTTGTCTGTTCTCAAACGCTTAACCTGTTTTCAGTATGCTTTTCAATTAAGGTCTTCCACTGCTTGAATTTAACAAATGCCTCATTCTTGTGTTTCAGAATATAAACCCAAACTTTTCAAGAAAAATCATCAATCAACGTCATCATATATCTACCACCACCATGTGAATTAACTTAAGAAGGTCCCCAAAGATCAAAATGAATATAATCCACTATTCCCTTGGTCCTGTGAATTCCCGCACTGAACTTCACTCCACACTGTTTCCCAAAGGCACAATGCTCACAGAAATCCAGCTTTACAGTTTTCTGACCACCAAGTAGACCTTGCTTACTCGGAACATCCATCCCCCTCTCACTCGTATGCCCCAGCCGCATTTGCCACAACCTGGTAGTATCTAAATCCGGATCCAAGGACGATACTGCAGCATAACCTGTAACTGTGCTACCCTGCAGAGCATACAAACCATGTTGCTTCAGTCCCTTCATCATCACAAGAGCACCCTTTGAAACCTAATAACTTCACCTTCAACCTTGTAACTACAGCCGATGGAATCCAGCGTACCCAGGGAAATCAAATTCTTCTTCAGTTCTGGAACATTCCTGACATCAGTTAGTGTTCTCATTATACTGTCAAACATCTTGATTCGAATTGTACCGATACCTACAACCTTGCATGGCACATTATTCCCCATCAGAATTTCCACTCCATCAATGGAACAATAAGAGGTAAACCAGTCTCTGTTAGGACAAATGTGATACGAGCAACCCGAATCAAGTATCCATTCATCGCTAGAGCCACGGGCAGAAATTGTGAGAACGCTACCACCATTTGAATCATTACCCTCTGCAACAGCCACCCTAGTGGCTTCAGAGGATTTTCCCTTTCCCTTCTTACGCTCCAAACAGTCTTTCCTGAAGTGCCCTCCTTGTGAGAAGTGAAGCATTTCAGCTCCTTCAATTTGTTCTTAGACTTAGAACGACCTCTGCTGCCAGACCATCGCTTCTGATCCGTTCTCTCTCTAACAACCAAGCCCTCTGTCAAACTTTCTGTATTGCCCTCAAACATCCTTCTATGCAACTCCTTAGAATTCAAAGACGCCTTCACGTCTTCCATGGACATATTAGTTTTGTCATACATCATTGTATCGACAAAGTTTTCATACGAGGGCGATAGAGAACACAACAGAATAATAGCCTGATCCTCATCCTCTATTTTAACATCAATATTCTTTAAATCCATGATGACAGGATTAACCTTGTCAAGGTGGTCTTTCAGAGACGAACCTTCCTGTATCTGAAGAGTGAACAACTGCTTCTTTAGGTACAAGCGATTCGCAAGAGACTTCGTCATATAACGGGATTCCAACTTGCTCCACAGCCCATCCGCCGTAGTCTCTCCAGAAACTTCTCGCAAAACCTCGTTACTCAAACACAAGAGAATCGCATTGTGTGCTTTCTCCATAGCCTCATCTTTCTGATCGTCCTTTCCACTTTTTTGGAAGTGCATCCTTTCCCTTCAGCGCCTTGGATATCCCATGTTGAACCAACAGTGCCTTGGATATCCCATGTTTAACCCACCACAAGTTGAAGTCGTTCATGCCATTAAACTTCTCGATTTCCATAAACTTGGTCGACATCCCAGATTAGAACCAAAAGCTCTAATACCAATTTGTTGTGAAAAATTGTCACGAACCAAGCACAATAATGAAATACGACACAAAACGAAACAAGCACAATACACATAACATAAAAATTTACGTGGTTCAAAGATATGCCTGCGTCCACGGCGAAGATCCAGCGAAAGATTTCACTATGCAAAAATTAGGAGATTAAAAGTTTCAACCCCAACCCCAAACCCTAGCTCTCGCTCTCACTCTCTTTCTGCATTTTCAGTGTTTTCTATCGTTCCCCGCTCCAAACCTTTAAATGCCCTTACATAGTTGTCAAAGGCACGCGGGGCGCGCGCCTGAGGCGCCTAGGGTATGCCCAGGCGAGACTCTTTGAAAGAGGCACGCGCTTCAAGCATTGAGGCGCAAGGCGCAGCCTGCAAAACCTGTTTCACTCACTCCGGAATCTATTTTTCTGTTTCATTTGTTGTTAATTGTCATGAATATGCTTTTTATTTGCTCTCAATTGTAGTTGTTCTACATTGTTTCACTCACTCACTACAAATGTTATATTTTTAAAAAAAAATTCAACTTGCGCCTCACTTCAGCCAAGCCCGCGCCTCGCCTTGCACCTTAGGCTCGAGGAAGCCTTAGTGGCTTGAGCCTTTAACAACTATGTGCCCTTATATATCGGGCTACAAGAGAGTCCTAATCCGGGTCCAAAACCTACAAGCCAAAAACGGATCATAAATTTTTTTTCCATTTTCCAGGTCAAATCGGGTCGCAATGCGACCACACAAAGCCTATTTTTCGGGTCAAACCAGGTCGCGAGCCGAGACAAAATTCGGGCCACAACATAGCACCTTTTCTACACAGAACTACAACATCATCCTGCAAATTTAGTTTATATCCTCGTGTCCAAATACTTGCTACTTCTAAGCAGCCCATAAAAACTAACGGCCCAAACAGATGAATTTTGATTTCAAGATTCTTGTCGGATCTCAAGCCGTCATCTCAACTAAAACCAATTGATGTTAAGAAGGACAAACTTTTAATCTTTTACGGGCTCATACACATCCTGTTAAGAGTGTCACGTGATCATCAGAACATGAGAGTAGTATCCAACAACACTCCCCCGCACGATGGCACTCATGCAAAGTCGAATAACTCTAATACCACTTGTCGAATCTTAAGCCGTCATCTCACTTAAAACCAATTGGTGCTAAGAAGTGCAAACTTTTAATCTTTTACGAGCTAACACGCATCCTGTTAAAAGTGCCACGTGAACATCAGAACCTGAGAGTGATATCCAACAACAAAGATAATACCACCCAATCGCTATCTTTGACTTCTGAGCTAATATCGTGATGAATACATAATTCGTCACTACACTAATTGGTGTGAAGTACAAACAGGTCCATTGAACCCCCTTCTTAGACACGGAGGAGATATACCTACCAAGTTACCAACAGATGTGAAGAACAGCCACTTCGACACCTTTTACTAGGGACGTTATTCCGACTCAACTTCCCCAGAGCCTTCACCACTTCTCTTCAAGAACAACTGTTCTAATCATTCCTTTGAGTACTCTTTGATAGAGAATAAAGCATTAATCTCTGTAATAATAGTTGTCCTAAAAACTACTTCTTGGTATCTAACACAGTCCCCACCTTAAACACCGTTTTCTAGAGCTTTCCCAACACTAATTAAGTTACCATGAAAAACTTCATATTTCTATCACCCTCTATCGTCCATGAAATCCAAGACTTCTAATTATAAGACATCCAAATTCAGTAAGCCATCCCCATATCCAGTGAACCAAAAAAATCCCTGTTCCTTAAATCTCCCTTTAATATTTTTAAGTTCAGAACTTGGAAAACCCTCAAATAGTTTTCCACCAGTCTTTACCAAGACCACAAAATTAAAATGCATTGCACATGTTTTTTGAAATACTCACTTCACCTCTGATAGATGGCATTAAACGAACAAAATTTAAAAATGATCAACGACGAGCCTTTGAAGTACTAACTACATTACAATTGGTTTTTCTCAACAAGCCAACAAACAGAATCCATCTAGCTTTGATAAAGGATTGCTTCTTCGAAAATCTTTTAAACATAATCAAGCACCAGCTATATTCAGGAATGTAGTTGAAAAATGCTTATCCTGCAGGCCCGTGGGGGAGTTCAACAGGTTGGGGCATGTAAAAAGCATCCTTGCACTGTGAAGCTTTGATAAATTACCATAACCCAAATATCTGAATCACCTATTTGTTGGCTATTAGCATACTTGTTAACAGGAATGCACAAGCCTCAAGATGGCCAGGATCCCGAGGGGAAGGGAAGATCGCCTTCTTGCTATACTTGGAGAGCTTGGAAGGCTTTTGGGAGAGCTTCTAAAGCCAGCAAATTCTCCTTTCCAGAAAATTCATCTCAAAGATTGCAAACTTAGGACGGACAGAATAAGAGTTTTCTTAAAGTTACATTTCTAAGCACCAAGTTTTAACTTAACTGCTGTTCTTACAAAGAAAATTCCTACAAGGGGTGTTGTTCCATGCAATAATCCTTTATACAACCATTGCAATTATCTATCAGAAAACTATAATTTAAGCAACCACACCAACTGTGTCTTTGCTCTTTTACAGAGGTTTTAGATTTATTAGTGTCCATTGGTGGTCACCAACTAGTACACCTCCAAATGTAGCACAGAAATGAAAGATAATTTTTGAATTGAGAATCAAAGTTAATTTCACTTCCTATCATTATCATCATTCTTACTGTTAACAACCATCTACTCTAAAAGCTTAAGCTGTTAGAGAGGGTGCAACTTAAATATTTAAATCCTCAACACGCCCCCTCACGTGTTGCCTTCTTTTGGTCCAACACGTGCTTCAATTTTAACTAGGGTGACAGTGAGGTTCGAACTCAAGACCTTGCCTACGGCAGAAATCTGCTCTGATACTATGTTAACAACTATCTACTCTAAAAGCTTAAGTTGGTAGAGGAGGTACAACTTAAATATTTAAATCCTCAACACTTACCTTAATCCAATATGAATGGGGTCAGTGTGGCATCCCACATCGTCTGGGTATGGTGAAAAGGATGTGCTTATATGTGGTGTGTTCTTTCTAAATAGTGTAAGGCCTTTTGGGGTAAAATCAAAGAACAAAACCGTGCGGGCTCGGGCTCGGACTCGGGCCCAATGCAGACAATATCATGCCATGTGGAGCAGGTTGTTACAAAAGGTATCAAACTTGGAGCCCAGCCTGACATGTGGCGAATGGCGTGCATAAGCACATGAGGGAGACATTAGCGAGGACGTTGACTCCCAAGAGGGGGTGATATCAGCGAGGATGCTGACTCCCAAGAGAGGGTGATTGTGGCGTCCCAAATCGCCTGGGCATCGTGAAGAGGATGTACTTATATTTGGTGTGTTCTCTCTAAATGATATGAGGCCTTTTGGGGGTAAAACCCAAGAACAAAACTGTGCGGACTCAAGCCCAAAGCAGACAATATCATACCATGTGGAGCGGGCTGTTACAGTCGACCACATGAATTCTCTCTCTCCAATCTTTTCTATTACAAGTCATTTCACCTACTATATTTAACTTTTTTAAGTCATTTTTTATTACATCATCCCATGTTATTTTCGCTTGTCCTCTCCGTCTCTTACCTTCTATTACAACTAGTCTTCCTCGTTTGACTAGCGCATCTCTAGGTCTCTGATGTATGTGTCCAAACCATCTAAGTCACCAATGAGTGCTACACCTAATTTTTCTCATACTTTCATTAGTGTTCATATCTCTTCTACTCACTCTACTCATCCATCTTAACATTCTCATTTCCGCAACATGAAGGTGTTATTCTTGTTTCTTTTTTAGGACCTAACACTCCACTCCATACAACATAGTTGGTCTAATAATGGTCCTATAAAATTTTCTTTTTAGCCTATGTGTTATTCTTTTATCACATAGTATCACACTAGCTTGTCTCCATTTTGTCCAACCTGCTCCAATTCTACTAGTTATATCCCTATCTATCTCTCCATCACTTTGAATTATCGATCCTAGATAATGAAAGTGGTTGTTTTGAGTAATCTTTTGGTTTTTAAGTGTTATCATTATTGTTGAAGAATATATTATTGGAGTGATTTATGAGATTAATTTTAGAAATCTTCTATTAATGTATTTTCTATATTTATCACGTGTATTCTTTTACCTATAAATAGAGGTGGTCATTGTAAACAAAACTAAGAGAGAATACAATAAAAGTGATATAGCCCTCCGGGCTTTTTGTCGTGGATGTAGGCCATAGTGGCCAAACCACATTATATTCTTCTGATCTTCTTGTTTAATTTCTCTCTTCAATTCTATTTTATTTTATCATGGTATCAAAGTAAGTTATGATACGTTACTCTAGATTCATCTCGGATCTTCAGATCAACTCGTCTCGGATCTCAGGATCAACTCATCTCGGATCTCAGGATCAACTCATCTCAGATCTTCGGATCTGATCTTAGGATCAACTCGACTCGGATCCCCCGAAACTTCGTATTTAGTTTCAAGTTGGACACTTGAGTTAAAATCTCCGTGTACCAACTTGAAGGGGGGTGTTGGAGAATATTTTATTGAAGTGATTTATGGGATTAATTTTAGGAATCTTCCATTAATGTATTTTTCATATTTATCACATGTATTATTTCACTTATAAATAGAGGTCGTCATTGTAAACAAAACTAAGAGAGAATACAATAAAAGTGATGCAACCCTCTGGGCTTTGTGTCGTGGATGTAGGCCGTAGTGGCCGAACCACGTTATATTCTTATGATCTTCTTGTTTAATTTCTCTCTTCAATTTTATTTTATTTTATCAACAATTATATTATCAATGTCCGAATCTTTATTAAACTTACACTCCATATATTCAGTTTCGTTTGACTAAGTCTCAATCCTTTGGATTCTAAAGTTCTCTTTAGAGATATCCAAAAGCACAATATCAACAGCAAACATCATGCACCATGGAATCTTGTTTAGGAAGACTTTTGTTACTTCATCTAAGAATATTGCAAATAGATATAGGCTTAGCACCGATCCTTGGTGCATCCTACGTTTATGGAAAACTCACTAGTGTTTTCACACATCGTATGAACTCTAGTTTTTGTATATATATATTGGATACTTTTTATGATTTGTAAGAGAATTTATTTTTGTTGTAGGCCCCACCAAACTATATCTCCTGGACCCAATCATATGCTTTTTCTAAGTCTATAAAAACCATTTAGCTTGTTGTTGCTTAAATCTACATTATTCAACTAAGTGTCTAAGTAGGTATATAGCTTCCATTGTTGATCACCCCGGTATGAACATGAATCCAAATTAGTTATCAGATACCATGGATTTCTTCTTTAGTATTTGTTCTATTACCTTTCCCATATTTTCATTGTAGTTAATTTAATTCCTCTATAGTTGTCACAATTTTGTATATCCCCTTTATTTTTGTAAATTGGTACAATTGTACTTTTTCTCCATTCATTTGGCATCATGCATTGTTTTAAGATGTTGTTAAACAACTTTGTTAGCCACTCAATTTCTACGTTACCTAATGTTCGCCAAGCCTCTATGGGTCTATTATCCGAGCTTACCGCTTTATTACTCCTCATCTTCTTTAGTGTGTCCTCTACCTCCTTTTTGGTGATTTTATTTATAATTCCTATGTTAAATTCATTTTCTTCTACTTCTTCTCTAGGGTATTCCTCATTTAATAGATTTTGAAAATTATTTTTCCATCTAATTAGTATATAGCTCTCTTTGACTAATATTGTGTTATCTATGTCCTTAATACATCTAATTTGATTTAATCTTTATTTGATCTATCCCGATTCTTTGCAAATTTATAGCTTTTTTTTGGCCCTCTTTTGTGTCTAGTTCTTCGTATAAGACATCTAGTGAGCTTTCTTTAGCTTTCTTACTATCTTCTTTGGTTCACATTTGAGTGTATTATACACGACTAAGTCTTCTTATAGCTTACTTTTTTGTCGTGCTTTAAAGCTTTTTCTCTTTTGTTTAATTATTTGTTGCAATCCCTCATTCTACCACCATGTCTCTTTCTTAATGAACTTATTTCCTTTAGTTTCGCCCAAATTTTCTTTCGCTTTATTCCTAATATATTTGCTATTTTGAGCTAAAAGTTATTTACATCATCATTCCACTTCCATTGCTTTTCTTTTAATATTTGTTCTTTAAACGTTGTCTCTTTACTACCTTTTAATTATTTCCATTTAAAGTGTTTCCATCCCTTTTTCATTTTTTTATACTCTAAAATTAGCATACGATGTTGGTTTGCGAGGCTCTCCATGGGAATCACTTTACAATCTTTACATGAGGCTCATTCCCTTCTTCTATACAAGCAATAATCAATTGTGTTTTACTTATTCAACTTTTAAATGTTATTAGATGCTCTTCTCTTTGTTTTTAAAAAGGTGTTAGCTATAGCTAATCATCTGGTTTTGCAAAGTCTAATAGTATTTAAACTATCTCATTTCGCTCTCCAAAACCATATCCTCCATGGATTCGTGTATAACCTATCTTATCAACACCTACATGTCCATTAAAATCACCGCCTACGAAAATGCTCTCATGATTAGGTATAGATTGTACCAATTCATCTAACGGGTCCCAAAAGGGTTTCTTTATGTTGTCATCTAATGCTCCTTGAGGAGCGTTCACACTTATTATATTCAAGATATGTTCACCTGCGACAATTTTAATAGTTAATAATCTATCTCCTTGTCTTCTCATTACTTTATCCCCAATGTAGTGATCTACTACTATGCCTACACCGTTTCTTTGGTTATCTTTCCCTCCCAAGTAGAAAAGTTTAAATCGTTCCCCAATCTCTCTAGCTTTTTCACCTTTCCATTTAGTTTCTTGTAAGCAAATTATGTTTACTTTTCTTCGTTTAAAGGTATTCACTAGTTCATTGCACCTACCGATTAATGTCCTTATCTTCCATGTTGCTAGCCTAATATTTTTTGACTTATTTTTTTGGTATTTTTTATTTAAGTGAGAATTCATCAAATATTTAACATAAGTTTTACAATCGGTTGTTTACCTGACACTAACGCACCTCCTTTTCACATACGGCCTTGGGTACCGGCAATGGGAGAGTTGAGACAAAGTAAATAAATAAATAGAAAAATAATAAAGTAAATAAAAGAACAAATAATAATAATAATAACAATAACAGTAATAAAAATAATAAGTGTCACCCCTACACCTAAATGTCATATATATATATATATATATATACTGACTATATCTATATGTTGTGCCTACACTATCCACAGGGAGTGAGTGATAGAAATAAGATGACAATATGCAATAAGATGAACAAAATGCATAAAGTTCAGGATGCAATGAGATGTCAAGATGCACATAAACTCAAAATGATATTGTAAATAAATTGTGTAAAGATCAGTGAAAAAACTATTCCCCAATTTTAGCATGTCGTGTGTATATTGGTGTTCAAGCAATATATTGTCAAATGCTATATGTATATAACAGCCACACACACACACACATATATATATATTTAGAAGTTCAGATATATATTGAATTGCAGGATCAATGTTAAGGTGTATGTGTGTGGTGTGTGCAAAGAAGATGGGTAGAAGATTTAGTTAATTTCACTTCCTACACATCCTCAAACTTACATGATACGAAATTATCAACCATAGAACTCAGAAGGCAATGCCAGTAAACAATTTCAATTTACAAGCCTTTTTATTAAGATTCACCCAAAAGGTCTCCATGTTTCCTACATCTATGATCAAATCGAAAGACAAACAGGCCACCGCCATAAAATATCCACAATGTTTTTGGAAGCTACACTCTACAACTCTGCTTGAAAGGACTAAAAATATTACTACATGATGCAATCAGTAGATTCTGTTTCCCAGATTTCTTACCAGCATTGGAGCCCAGATGACACAGATTAATATGAAGAACAAACATATTCCATTGCAAAATTTGATCATTTTTGTTTGCTTCTCTCCTTGCTTATGACTGGCTCTATTCAAGATTGCATCGCATTTGACAAGGTACAAGCTTGCATTTATATCCTCCAACTAAATGGACAGCAAAATATTAGTTTCAGAAGTAAACATCCAAATTATCTCAACAACTTACATGTCATGACAGTGAACCAAATAAAGAATATTAAAACAGTTCCATAATACAGCCATCTTTTAGCATACTATTCCATGCTATAGCAGATTGACCACAGCATTTACAACACCAAATGATACTGATGATTTTACAGGATGCAACTCCGTTTCCTTTTACCTTTCACTTTGATAAGTATTTCACTAGAGAGCACTGTGCTTGGAGAGGCCATGAAGGAATATCATAATTTAGAGTTACACCAACACATTTGTTATGACATATAGAGATCACTGTTGATGAAATTTCATGAATGTAGGTAAATGTCACATTTTGAAACTTACCGACTGATTTTGCTATAGTATCTTAGCAAATCATGATGTCACAATACTCCCAAACAGCACAAAATTCAAAAAAAGGGAATGTGTAAAATCGATGTTCTCATAGATATTATTCAAAATTGTATAAAAAGTCAAAAAATTGACCTTGCAATAGAATCATTCAAGTTAAAGCATTATGAATGGTTGCACTATCCAAATAAACTAGAGAATTATAGTATTGATTCATTAATGTTCTACCAGCATACAATCATAAAAACTAAGTTGATCAGAGTAGAATGATTTCTCACTGTTAATTCATATAGAAACACAGAAGTGTCTAGATTTTGAAGATCAGAAGAATTTAATTCCTTAAACTCCAGTCTATGAAACAGAAAACATTACAAAATCCAAAGATTTGTTTAATTATCACAAAACTCTTTTGGGTAAAAAAAATTCATTCAAGGGGTGAAAGTATTAAAAACCCATGTGTCATAAGTACAACTAAGGATTAGTTGTTCCTTAATTAGGGGCATAATTGTTGCTTTCCTTATTTATGTTTTCCTTATCTATGTTTCCCTTATCTATGTTTCCCTTATTTTGTGTTCTTGAGTAGTATATATTCCCACTGAATACATCTTTTCATTAGTGAAAATAAAAAATCTATTCTTCTCTCTCTCTCTAATATTAATTTCTTAGTTAGCTTATACTTCATCATGGTATCAAAGCTTCAAGTTGGAGACCCAACGAAAGTACTTCTATTCTTCTTCTTCTCGGTTTCTTTTCTTCCGGTAGAGTTGGCTACTCTCATCTATCTCTCTCTCTCTCTCCTCATCTCTCTCTCCCTCTCTCTTTCTTCTCGTCTCTCATGCCTCTCCCTCATTCTCTATCATTCTGACAGAGATGACCTAACCCTAGGTCCAAAAAAAAAATAGTATCTTTCTTCTCAATTTTATATTCAAAATTCTGTTGTTCTCTCGCTTAAAACTTGTACTCGGATTGTCTCATCTCGACTATCATGGGTGACAAATTGGAAAACAATGACTCTCTCTTTTTCGACTATATGACTAGTACCAAATTGAAGGGTTCCAACTACCTTCAATGGTCTCGGGCAGTCCAAGTTTTCTAGAAAGCTCGTGGGAAACTTTCCTATACTTTCCTATATCAAGTCACCCAAACCTAAGGATGAAAAATTGATTGACGCATGGGAACAAGAGGATGCATAAATTATCACCTAGTTATGGAACAGATTGGAACCAGAGGTGTTTAATAATGTCTCGTTTTTGTAGTTTGCTAAGAAGATTTGGGACACTCCCAAAGAGATGTACTCATTAGAAAAGAATATCTCTCGCATCTACTAGTTGTACCAGGAAATCTTTTCTCTCTATCAGGGTATCATTCGGTTGAAGAAAACTACTCGAAATTGAAAGGCATATGGGAATAACTTAATATTTATCAACCTTTGACTACAGATTTAGAGAATCAGAAACAACATAGAGAAGAATTTCAAGTAGCAAAATCTTCATCGGGACCTCGATTAGGCCTTGCTCCCATCAGTTCTCAGATTCTCTCAAGCAAAGACTTGTCGACCGCTATTGAGACCTTTGCCCGGGTTTGATGTGCCACTGTCCACTCTTCCACTATAGAGGAGGATCATTTTGCCCTTGCGGCTCCAACTGGGCGATCAGATACTTCACGTGGTGGTCAAGGGGGACGTTTTCCTCCACACACTAGACGCAGTGGTCGTGGTGGCAAAGGTGGTTGTGGTATCAAGAAATGTACACATTGTGGCCACAACAACCATTTTGTTGATTACTGTTAGGAACTTTATGGCAAGACTGCATGGGCAAATCAGGCTATGGTTAAGGGGGAGAACACTAATCCTGCTTCTGAGGAACAGGTTCTTATCTCCAAGGTTGAGTATGATTCAATTGTCAAACGCGTCAATCCTTCATCCACTTCCACAACCACTTTTGTTTATTTAGGTAATTTGTCTTCATTCTTCACTCAGTACACCCTAGATCATTGATTCCGGGGCCTTAGATCATATGACAAGTAACTCCTCTCTTTTGTCTAGCATTTCTCATGTGTCTTTTCCCTCGTTTGTCACGATAGCTAATGGTACCAAGTCTTCATTCTAAGAAATTGGTATCGTTAGTGTTAGCATAGTCCCACATTGCCTGAGTACCTTTGGGATGTGCAGTGTATATACTATATACACATGGACACCCTCTCCTTGTAAGCCAGTTTTCAAGGATGAGTTCTACCCATGAATTTATCATAGTATCAGAGCAGGTGTACCACAGGGATAGGTCGGGTTCGTATTTCCTGCCCCGCATAGAGGGGGAGAGCCGAATGTCTCCAGCCCTGGCGCTGAGGGAGAGTGTTAGCATAGTCCCACATCGCTTGATTACCTTTGGGATGTGCAGTGTATATACACATGGGCACCCTCTCCTTGTAAACCAGTTTTCAAAGATGAGTTCTACCCATGGGTTTATCAGTTAGCATATCTAATCTAACCTTCTCTTTGTTATCAGTTTGTAAATTTACCTCTGCCCTAAATTACTCAGTAACATTCTATCCTACTCACTGTGTCTTTCAGGATCTAAAGACGAAGAGGTTGATTGGTGGGGTCTTTGAGAAGGATGGGCTCTATTACTTCCAGTCGTCTTGTTCGCCTATTTCATAGGCACTCCACACCTCAACTTCTCCGTATCAGTGACATTGTCAGCTTGGGCATCCTTCGTCTGACAGTCTTTGACATCTAGTTCCATCTTTACCCGATTATTCTAGTTTTAATTATGAAACATGTAAACTTAGTAAGCATCATAGGGCTCTTTTAAGCTTAGGACTGATGGACCTTGTTGATGCCCTTTTGAGCTTGTTTACTCTGATGTTTGGGGTCCAGCCCGAACTACTGGATTGGTTGTTGCCTGTTATTTTGTTCTCACTTGACTTGGTTATATGTTCTTAAAGATCAACTTCAAGTCTTTCATGTGTTCAATTCTTTTTATGTTGAGATAACTAATCAACTAGATGCTAAGTTACATAAAGATGGTCTCTCTTAACAATTTCTTGAGTCTAGAGGTGTCACACATCAAACTTCCTGTGTTGATACTCCCCAACAAAATGAAATTGCGAAAGAAAGAATGGACCCATTTTGTTTATTGACCGAGCTCTGATGATTCAAATGAATGTACCTAAACAATTTTGAGGAGATGCAGTTCTCACTGGGCATATCTATTGAATAGAATGTTATCTTGGGTCCTTAAAGGAAAATCACCTTTTAAGATGATGTTTCCTAATAAAGACCCCCTTTTCTCTTCCCCCAAAAGTATTTGTGTGCGTTTGTTTTATACATAATTTAAATTTGAGACGGAAAAAACTTGACCCTTGAGCTCACAATTGTATATTCTTGGTCTATTCTCGCACTCAAGATATAAGTGGTATAGCCCTTCTTTGAGAAAACATTTTGTGTGTGTGCTGATGTGACATTCTTTGAGTATGTTCCATATTACAAAAGTAATAGAGCCCATTCTTTGAGTAATGTGACATTTTGTGTGTCCAAGTGACGAAACCTATTCTTTAATAAACTATTCTACCATCTTCAATTCTTGATATTCCTCCCACTCCTAGGGTTTATATACTCAATGACGTTGTAAGCATACCACTCCTACACCTACCACTGCCCAGGACGAACCTCTTGTGCCACCTACCCTAGCGGTCAAACAGGTAGAGTCTTCCTTGCATCCTCCACCATCTTTCTCGGCGCCTACGGATCCAGTTGTTCATCCTTCTGAGTCCGACCTTGATCTTTTCCCATTGCAGTTCACAAAGGTAGAAGTGTTTATACTTATCATCATCCTATGTCTTGTTTTGTTTCTTATAACCATTTGTCACCTTCCTTTAGAGCTCTCTCTTTATCCCTGTCATATGTTACTGTTCCTAGGTCCTACAAGGAGGCGATTTCCCATCTTAATTGGTGGAAAACTATGGAAGAGGAAATGCATACTTTACAACTGAATCATACTTGGGATCTTTTTGTAAAGCCTGCATGTGCTCATGTTGTTGGTCGTTGTTGGGTTTTCAGAGTGAAATAGAATCCTAATGGCACTGTTGATCGTTTAAAGACTCACCTTGTTGATAAGGGTTTCACTCAAACCCATGGCATTGACTATGAGACTCTCTCTCTGTGGCTAAGCTAAACTTTGTTCACATCATTCTCTCTCTCGCTGCCAATCTTGACCAGCCTCTTCAACTTGATGTCAAAAAATGCTTTCCTTCACATCAATCTTACTGAGACAGTGTTCATGGCTTAACCACTTGGTTTTAGTCTAAGGGAGAGTATATTTGTCTCCTCAGGAAGTCTATTTATGGACTCAAACAGTCACCTTGTGCATGGTTTGATAAATTTAGCAAGACAGTGGTTGCTCATGGCATGACTAAAAGTCAAGCTAATCATTTGATTTTTTTTTAGAAAGACAGAGTGTGGCATTGTGATTTTGGTGGTCTATGTGGATGATATCTTCATTGCTAGAAGTGACAAGAAGGGGATTCAGACCTTGATTATGTTGACAACCAACTACTCTAAAAGCTTAAGCTTTTAGAGAGCGTGCAACTTATATTTAAATCCTCCAACACGTCCCCTCACGTGCGACCTTCTTTATGGTCCAGCACGTGCCAATTTTAATTATCAGGGTGACGGTGAGGTTTGAACCCAGGACCGAGCAGACCCTGCTCTAATACTCGGCTCTGATACCATGTTGACAACCAACTACTCTAAAAGCTTAAGCTTTTAAAGAGGGTGCAACTTATATATTTAAATCCTCCAACAGATTCATCATTTGTGTTCAAATTTTCTCACTAAAGATTTGGGCAAGCTCCATTATTTTCTGGGTAGTGAGGTTGCGAGATCAAAGAAAGGCATCTGTTTATCTTAGAGAAAATGAACTCTTGATATCTTAAGGGATAAAAGTTATCTTGGCTCCAAACCTGAAACAACACCCATGGAGACTAATTTGAAACTATTGTTTGATGTTGGTGGATTGATTGATGATCTAGAGAAGTACAAACGACTTGTAGGCAAGCTACAACCAAGAGCCCTCTTTGACTTCACTAATTCCACACTTCCCTTGGCGGGTGACTTCCCCAAAAATTATGAAGTCAATTCCCCAGTAAGTTGGTGGCCCTTGATTCATAAATTTATTTTATTACTGCTTGATTTAAAAGGCATTTATTCATCTCAGTGCCTTTTCAACCAAGGATTCTTTAGTTGTCCAATCCTAAAATAAATCAAAAGTACAAAAATGCTCACGAGACTTTAGTGTACATAATCAACCACAAATTTTTATTTTGGCATGGTGGTTATGAATAAAATGTGTAATCTTGTTGAGGGATTTGAGAGTGCTAGGATGTAAAGAGATCATCTCCAAGTAGAGAATTCAGTGCATGCTAATGGCTTCTTGTGCAAGGAATCAAACTTGGTCAAACTTTCAAAAGGAAGTCAAAACATATCATAATGAAACACTTCGTGTTCAAGGACGGATGTGGAAGAAGCAGACACAAGAACTTGGCCACACTGGTCGCACTATTGATCGATGCTTATCATATAAATTAGTTGCACATCAATAGCAATGGAGGAACCATTGTACACGTAGCGAACTTAAAAAGATAGCAGCAGCAGCAAATACCTGATTAATTCACCCAAGTTCAAATCAAATTTGAAAACTAAAATCTTTGATTCAAGGTGGAAGTGGTAAGATAATTAGATATTTGGACAGTTAAACTTTTTCTGTTGACAAACTTGGCAAATATATAAAAACTATTCATGACTTCAGAAAATGAAATGTAAACCATTGATGTCTTACTTTACGAGTTGGAATATTTATAAGGAAGTAGAAGGTGTCACTTCATTTGAATCACATCCACAAATCCTTGTACTTGATGAAATGGATCACACTAAGGCTCTATTTGATTTGCGGATTTAGTAAGGAAAGAGAAAGGAAAGGAAAAAGTGAGGGAAAGGTGATTTCCTTCGTATTTTTTCTCTTGCCTAAATAAGATTAGAAGCTAAATATTTCTCAAAAATGGTTTGTAATTACTAATTAGAAAAAAGAAAAGCAAAATGAAACATAAAATTAAAAAAATTCTCCCTTACCATTCTCATATTCTGTTTTCCTCATTTTACATGGTAACCAGACAAGGATAGATTATTTCGTTTGTATTGTCTTTTCCTTTCCCGCTAAATCTACAAACAAAACGGAGCCTTGAAGTCCAATTGAAGATTTTCAGGAGTACTTCTTGAGGTTAAAATTTCTCAATTTTCTTGATACAAATTCATTTTGTCTGCAATTTACATTGCATGAGATAAAATTAATGCATATGCATTGACTCAATGAATTGAAATACATAATAATGGTTTTTCCGAATTTCAGTAGTGAATTTCAAAAATTATGGCAAAAACCTTTTTTTCCCCTCATTTCCTTTTTCAAATTAAAACTTCACTATATTCTGTCAATAGAGTAAACACCCAACAAAGCTTTTACTGTAACGGATGGATTTGGACCATAGTAGGTGAATAGGCAGCAGTAATGGAACCACATGAAATATCAATAATCAGGTGATGGTCCACAACCGACATCAAGAACTACGTAGAACTGACCTAAAGTTCCAGTGGTTATAAGAACTATAATCAATATTTTACAATTAAAAATATACAATAATAACCATGAACATGCAACCAATGCAATCATTGATATGTATAACATATTGGTTGTACCATAGGGTACACGATGACATAAATATGTACAATAGTTCAAAGCTAACCATTCTGACCTTTTCTAGTGGGAATAAATCTGAAATCTCTATATCCTTTAAATTAATGAAAGAGTGACTACATATAAATTTTTAGGATAATTGAACTGAATAGAAGAATTCAGTTATGAAGATGAAATACGTAGTTTTGGAATTCTGAGAGTGGAAATTGGGCCTAAAAGCTACATTATCACATCAGTAAAATTACAATAGAGCACATTACTCTTTTACAGTTGCACTAATTTTTATACCTTAATTTCACAGCATTAAAAAGTTTATGTAATGAGAATATGGCAATTGTCTATCATAATTCAATGCAATGAAATGTAATTTCTCGTAAAAATATCTACATACTAACTTTTTACATCACACACTTAGATACCTGAGACATAATTTTTTGAGAAATTGATTGTAATGAATTATTAGTTATTATCTTATTTTCTATGCATTACACATGTTATGCATATATTCTCCTAATCCTTCTGATTTGTGTGATAATCTAATTCACATGCCCCAAGGCATTATATAATACAGAATGTTCTGTTCTATGATGGAAATATATGTTTCAAACAATTTACGCTTCTGCATTGCATGTTGATGCAAATATGTGGCATAAAATTATGTCCACCACCGCAAAGTACCTTCCGCATAATTTTTTCACTTTTTTATTCAACATGTTTCACTGTATGTTGAAAATTTCAGGCATATAATTCTGATATAATCTAAATACAGCCTGTGTAGCACATGTCTAACATATAAGTATTTCATAAAAAATATGTTTTCGCAATACTCTAGATATTGATGTATAAAATAGTTTTTTATTTATTTCTTGAACTACAATTTATTGCACAACAGGTTACATTTTATGATACATTATATGTCCTTAATCCTGGATCGTTCCACAAAAGAATTGTGAAGATATCCAAGGTTTTAATGTATTTAAAACAATGTTTAGTAACGTATAGAATTGTGATCAAGAGTTGCATAACTAAAACTTTGGAATGTGTGTAATAGGAAAACAAAATCTAAAGTTGGAGTCTTTGACTTCGGAGAAGTAAAGTTATTTTGAGGAAGTTTGCTGAAATCTAGAAAAGCAAAATATCATATTGGAATTTCTTAACAACATCTATTGCCATCATTACTAGTCAGTCCAGTGTATCGAGTGACACAAGTTTTTGCAGTTCTCCGACCGGGAAAGCATTTCTGAATGAAAGTAGACTACTATTTCCTTAACAAATTATGTGTTTGCTTCTTATACGAGCATATATGCTTCAATGGAATCACTGATGGAATAGCATCCAAATCTTTTTCTATTTTACAGAATTTCTAAAGTGTCTTGATGCAAAGCCTTTTAGAATCCTACATTATCCTCTGCTGTTAACATATCATGAGCATAGAGATAGACAAAACAGAACAACAGAAGCAATCAATTAGAGAAGAATAAAGGTGTCATTAGAAATATGAGGTTGGATCGGAGTGTTCACACTAACTGGCCAAAGGTACCTCTTGGCGGAGGGTTGACCTGATCTGGACAATCAATCCACTTACATTCTAATATGATTCTTCTTCTATTCTTAAATTTGGGGCCCTATTTCGCACCTTAATAATAAAAGTAACATTAATCATCATCATCATCATCATCAATGATGATGACAATAAAAGGAGGCAATTGAAGCAGTGATGATTTGTAAGAAAATTTCCAAATTTTGAATTTAATGAGGAATGGAAACTGCAGGAACTAACCTTCAGCCAGTCATACATTGTCAATGATGTGGTTGTGCAAGACCAATCAAGTACACACCGCAATTCATAAAGGAAAGGTAGAGCACGATAGATTCGGTAACCAAGATAATTAACGTATGAAACTTCGCTGGTTAAAAACTGTCGATACAAAGTGCTTTTATGAGGAACCCCATATCGAAGTTGTATGGCTTGCAGTGCCAGTGAAACTGCTTTTGTTAGATATATAGCACGAAGTGCTAATCCTCCGGCTTCTTGGTGGAAAAGCTCCATATGCCAAGCATACTCAGTAACAGAATATGTAAAAAGGATGAGGTTGAAAAGGTAGAAGATCACTTTTCCTGTGGCAAATGAACAGAGGTAGATGATGCGATCAAGCACGATCAAGAAGAAGATAATCTGCATGAAGAAGGCATTAAAAATGGTTAAAAACTAGGAAAGGCACAATGTCCTCCTAGCCAAAATACCTCATACTATTTTGCAAGGAATTGACCACTATCATAACTTGTCCTCATCGTCTCAATTCAGGGACTCAAAATGGGTCCACATAAATTATTCTATCCAAAAATATATATTCTTATTTGCCCATTTGAAATCATATAAAGAAATAAGTCTTCATTCAGCATTCCACAAGATAATGACATGATCCAGTTTAGACTCAAAATTGGCAAGATTCAATACAAGGTTTGTCAAGATGCACATGTTACGAAATTAGGACAGTCATATGGCTTGTGCTTGTTATTCTGAATCGTCCAAAGAGATATGGTCACCCGCTGAATCTTTAAAGTTAATAAATTGTATTTTGCAATACATACAAAAAATTTCAGTTTTCTGTGTATATATATAATACAGAATACTAATAGAAACAGATGGATTAGAAACTTACCATTAGAATAAATACAAACTCTTTTGGAAATTGATCTTCAAGCTGATACACCTCAAGAAATTCACTTTTGTTTTTTATGACAGATTGATAAAAGATGGCAACCAGAAAGAAAACAGTCAAATCTGCACCAAATACGTAGACATAAAGATCAAGTTCTCTTTTTCCTCCTCCAATTACAGAGAGTACAGGGTATGGGAATCCAATTTCATCAATTACACCTGCACGTTGTGCTTGAAGAATCTCCTTTGCTACATCAGCAGCTGGAGTTAGTGACTTGTGCCACTCTGCCGCTGTACATTCTGTTGAAGGGGAAGCATATACCACCTCAAAAACAGCCAAGGCCACATTAGGGTTTTCTGCACTTCTTTCAATGCTTTGTACATGAACCCTACTAGCAGAATGACAAGCATTAGGGTTTTCTTCCTTGCATCTCTCATCATGCACAATCCTAAGCAAATGATTTAATCCAGACTCAATTCTCTCTGGTTGAATCCCATCTTCTGGCCACACACCAACATCCATAGACAGCTGGACAAAGTATGGAGGAGACTCTGCTCCACATGTCAGTGATTTCCAGTACATACAAAAACCTCTAGTTATCATTTTCACCACATGTGATATTCGTTCGAGCAGCTTTTGTGCCCTCTTACTCCAGCTCGAACTCAAAAAGACCGCTTTTGGATAGAGATCTCTCTTCTTACAAAAATCAGATTCTGTTGAGGAAATCCATTCGCTATCTTTTGCAGTTATAGAGCTCTGTATCAGGGTAAACAAATAGACTAAAAATAGAGGCAATGAATTGATAACAAATGACGATGTGATTTTATGTGTGGGAAACCCTATCTCGTAAAGTAGGTCTGACTGGACACCCCATCCACAGTGATGGATGATGATTTGATACAGATACTGAAGCAGAATATAAATTTCTGTGTAGATCAACATAATTACCCAGAAGATATAACTTGGGCCAGCATTTACACATAGTGCATACAAGAAGAGAGCGGCAAGATAGACCATGGAAAGCAAACTGAAATTCCAGAGAAAGACGAGAACAAAGCAACAATAACACACAACATCATTATTGGAGCGCATCTGGGACCATATGTGAAGGAATATCCTCCCAATCTGCATACTTGCAG
Source organism: Cornus controversa (assembly GCA_026545225.1). NCBI lineage: Eukaryota > Viridiplantae > Streptophyta > Magnoliopsida > Cornales > Cornaceae > Cornus > Cornus controversa. The sequence goes on along the minus strand of CM048847.1, from coordinate 48,047,003 downwards.
CATCAGACATGGTTCTACTCTTGTCAGATTGCAGAGAAGATGCACGATCCAAGGACATGTGCCTCATATTCTGGGTCTCTATGTCTCTACATACCCCATCTTCTGCAGATGAGTGTTCATTTGAATCTGAGTCTTCATGCGCGATGTTCAGAAAGCTCACAAGATTCGTAACCGCCTGATTTCCAAAAGACTGTACTTGGGAAACACCATCACCTATTAGCTGCACTAATGGGTTTTCCTTTGCTTCGCCCTTAACTTTTTTTTCTTTGTCTGAATCAATAATTGCACTATCAGTAGCAGCATCCTCTTCAAGTTCAATAATCTCACAAAGCGGTGATTCCATTGAATGCTTTCTGGATTTCACTGGTGATGAACTTTCCATTTTTACATGAGTAGGAGATTCATGCAATTCCAAAGGGAATTCTGAGTCTGCATTGATATGCAGATGTTTTTTCGTGACAATATCTTCCTCTTTATCAAGGTTCTGAGCTCCCATGTTCAAATTAAGAGAAGCACTCCTCCTCCTTCTTAAGCCCTCACTACCAGGGGAAGTGTCACCACAAGTAACATTTGAGTTTATATTATGAAGCTGGATTTGTAGATTGAGCATCTCAGATTTCATCTTCTCTACTTGCAAGTTACGCTGACGTTTCTTCTCCTCAGATTTGCGAATATGCTGCAGCTGTGCAGTCTTCCAGGCAGCTTTCTTCTCTTGTTCACGTACAATGGCATCAATTTGCTCTGCCCCGAGATATTGAAATACATAATCAAACTCCGGTGAAGAAAACATATATGACTGCAACGATACCAGCATAAAGATTATGATCTCAACAAGAGCCGATCTTGAAGTAATTCGAAATCCATAGTCATACTTATAAAATCCAATCACCTCGTATATGGAGTCAAAAGTTTCACACTTTCCCCCGTTGAAATCGCCCACAAAGGGAGATTGATAGGCAAGGGAAAGAACAATAAGAGCAAAGTTGTAAATGCGCAAGAATTTGAAGATTTTATTCTTCTTCTTTAGTATTTTGAGTCTCATCCGGAAGAAAACCAGAGCAAAACCAAGATACCCAAGGTGCAAAATGTCATACTCAAGGGTTCCGGTAATCAAAACCAAAGCAAGAACAAGATCCAATAGATGACAATAACAGTAAAGCCTTAGGAAGTCAAGAAAAGTCCACATGCTTTTTGTTTCGAAAGAGAGATCTCCCCAAATAAATGCATTCTTGCGTTGAGAAATCATTTGGTGATACGTAGATGACCCCAAGAAACTGGACAAATGATCAGCACGGAGTTTGAAACATGCGAGCATGAAGACCACATAGTAGCTGATGAGCATTCGAGGATCATCAACAGTAAATCCTATAAAGACAAATTAGAATGAGCTTTGAGTAAGGAGATAAAAATTTGGCTCTGAAAGAGAGGGCCCCCCCTTGGGGGGGCACAAAACATTTTTGTACTACTTGAACTTGCACAGATGCCTCCAAGTCAAGTGAGCACCAGGTCAACTTAAACAGTAAATCCTATAAAGACAAATTAGAATGAGCTTTGAGTAAGCAGATAAAAATTTGGCTCTGAAAGAGAGGGCCCCCCCTTGGGGGGGCACAAAACGTTTTTGTACTACTTGAACTTGCACAGATGCCTCCAAGTCAAGTGAGCATCAGGTCAACTTAAAAAAATCATTGTGAAAAAACCCTCCACAAGCTTTCCAAACTGCTAAAAGGGAATGTAAGAGCTAACTGCTATTACTGCTACTAGGAAAGATAGAATAGAAAGGGATACAAGACAATCTTACAGATACCATACATATAGTTATAGTATGGGAAGTCCCAACCACAGGAATGAGGAAACTCGTAGAGTGATGACTTTTCATAAAAATACTCAAAAAAACATCAATACTAGTCGGCGTATGACTACAGTTTCTGAACAATATATGGGCATTTTGAGAGCTAAAGCAGCATAAAAACCCACCCAGTACTGGTCCTGCAAACTAGGCTCGTGCTGGAAGGTAAGACTGGAGATGGACCTAACTTTTGTTTCATTTTGCACACAGTACCTGCTCTCATACTCAAACTCACGTCATCATGCTTATCAGCCTGAGCTGTTACCATTGCACCAAGCAATGATCCCTAGCTAATGCAGCTTTGAGAAAAAATTAAGTCAACCAAGTTTCAAGTAATACAATGTGAAATATATATCGTCAATTAAGCCACAATTCTAACAGTGCTAGGAGAAAATTACCCAGCCAACAGTTTCTGCAGTAATGAAAGTATATGTTTGAGCCTCTCCAGCAATCATGGCAATGCACAATGCTCTCATTTAGTACATGTTGATTCAAAGGCATCATGTTCTTCCAGATTGCAAGGTATTCAAGGACGAGAATAGAACCAAACAAGAAGACAAAAATTGCCCATAATTTACGTATAATACGCCGATCCAAGAGAATACAAGCAGCAAGAGATGCAATGTATATCATAGAGAAGGCGTTCAACAAAGCAAAACTGGCAAGAAGCAGAGCGATCATGTTTATCTCAAGGCCAAAGAGGTTGAACACATTCTCCATCCAGAACTTCAAGTATATTTTCAAGGTAGTCTTCTGTGTTTGAAATCTCTCTTTTCTCAAAGCAAGAACTCGTTTCTTGTTCCACCTATGGCTCTCCTTAGTGCTTCTCCAGATATAATCAAGTGAATATTTTCTAATGCTACTACCCTCAAGTCCCCCTGGGTTAGAGGAGTCACCATGAGATGATTGAAACAGACCAGAATAAAAAGATGGACATGAATTGCTTGTCACCATTCGTTTTGCAGAAAGTGCACGGGGATCAGATGAAGGCTTGATTTCCCCATTAGAAGTGGAAACAGCTGGTAAGAAATCTTCTGCTGTGACAAACAATGGGCAAGGTTCCTCCCAACTTCCAACATTTAAAAGAGTACTTGGCATATTCTCCAACCAACGGAAGACATTGTATTGAAGGGTACATGCAGCAATCACCAGAACTTTTCCTCTCAGGCCGGCTTCTAGACCCCAAAAGCTGGGCTTAAATACACGGAAACCCAAAAGAAGGGACAAATCGTAATGTTTCTGGCCAGGAAACATCTCAGCTTGTTTACCCCACATCTGAAACAGGTACTCGGCTATCACTAGAAATCCTGTGTAAACCAAGAATGATTTGGAAGGAATCCGAGAAGCTTTAGGTAAAGTTGAACAGATGACAAGACCAAGAAGATACAAAAATCCAAACACACTTATTGGAGATAAAGATGCATAGAATAACGCAATAAACAAAATCTTCTGACTGTGCCAAAGCAGAAGCCGCCTGATAAACCCAGGTATAGCAGGTTGAAATAGAATGGGAAGGCCTGATCTAATATGCCTGCTCTGTCTTCTCTCATAGCTATAAAGTTGCATTACAATCATAATTGCAAGAGATTCCCAAACATTTTCCAACAATGAGGCCTCAGCCCTATAGCCCAAATCAGGATAAAGATCTACCTTTTGGGACAGCCACATCTCAAAGCTGGGAAATATGCTCAAGCTATAGATGAAGATAAACACCATTATAGCATATGCTTTTAACGGAAACCATAGGCGTCGCTTTGTCTTCTCAACAAGTTGTCTTCCAATGATCCAGACAAGGAGAAGGAAAAGATACCCAAATGATATGTAATTTGGTCTCACTAGGTACACCGCAACAAGAATAGTCAAAAAAGCAATGTAGGTTCCAAACGACCGATACACGGATAAAAATTTCTGTCCTATTGCACTGAGGTATAAAGCTATCTTTCTCTCTGAAAGAAGATCAAACAGAAAATGAGTGCAAATAACAATAACAACATGAACAACAATAGTACCTTACAAAAAAAATAATAATAATAAAATGAACAACAATAGTAAAATGTAGTGCTATTAGTTCTCTCAAAGCCAGTTGTCGAGCTACATAGCATACATGCAAAGAGTTTCAACACCATTCTCTGTTAAACGTCCTAAACTGCAATGATTTTTTTTGTCGGGGAAATTCATCATGCTCTTCTGATACATCCTAGGGAACACAACAATTATTTTGTCTTAAATTCAAATAATTTTCTTCAAACTACTATATTCATCCTAGGAATGGCGGGCTCACTCCTGAGCCTCTTTGACCTTTGCATGAGAGCCACGTTTCCCAGAGCATTTCATAGTATCCATATGCTTAAACAAAAATCTGAGCAAGAAATAAGTATATTTGCCACAAAAATCAGGGAACTGATAAAAATTTCTAACATTTTTTTACCATTGTCGGAGACAAAAAATGAGCTGTAAATTCAAAATTCACTGAACCTTGAACAAAGTTATACCATAAGAAGCATCGTCATGGCTGTCTCTGGTGGTTGATGAAGCATAAACTGACAATAGAACTGATTTGCTCAGACCAGCTTTCAAAATGCTGAATCCAACGGGAGGGCAAGGGGTGTGCTGCACAATTGCTGAAAATGAAAAGAGCATTCCGAAACCATGGTTATGAACTGCACAGAAGCAAGCAAGCAGAGCTATTTCCAATAAATCCCAGGAACTATCACAGTCAAGGAGACCTACATCAATTCATATAAAAAAATATCAATAAATTATTCACATAAAAAAGTTTAGATCAAACTGAAAAAGAAAATGTAAACAAGCATATAAAATTAACATTTTCCCATGGAAAAAAATCCAAAACCATAACCATGTTCTCTTAAAGGATATCAATTCAATGTGAACCAAATAAATACGAAGCATACCTAACTGAGATAGAATTTCCATGCTCAAAGAGCCTTTTTGCTCCAAAGTTCTAGAGACCGAATTAAGCTGAAGAATGTACAGTATTGCAAAATGAGCCTCGCATAAAAGAATCAGCGATTGGCGTATCTTTTTGCTGATGTTGTGGCTCAAAAGATACATCAAAAAGAATATCACTGAAGCACAGATCAGGATTTAGCACTGGTTAGTCAATTGTTGTAAAATCATGTGTCATCAAAAGCTTGTCATTCTATGTCTTTAATCTTCATAGCATATATTAGTCAGCGAAGGAAAATATTCTGGCTAAGAATGCAACTTATAAATGAAAAAATAGATAGCTTTGATTGACATACTATATACAGCATGGACGAAACCAGGTTTCATGGCAATGAGGAAAATCAGAACCAGCATGATTGCCCGAGAGCATTTGCGCAGTCCCCAGGCTATCGTAGCCACAATAAATACCTTGGTCTCTTCTTTTACTGTAATTAAAGGTAGACAATCATATGGATGGAAGTAAAGTGTAACAGTTTACATAAAATTAAAAGTAATAACGTAAATACTCAGAACAGGAATAACAAGAGAGAATTCCCTAGAAGATCCTTTCATGGTAGTCAATGGCCAAAAGGAAGTAAGATTTGAACAAATGAATTGCATGCATTTGAAATGAAGAACAACCCGGCAACAGAACATTGTCATGTAAGATTAAGCACCGTGATAAAAACCTTGTAATTGATATGAATTATATTTCACTTTCACTGTATTGACAAGACAGTACAGCCCTAGAGAAAGCAATGAAATGAAAACAAGATCATTGTGACCCAACCCAAATTATAGGTCTAAGACTTGAGTACTAAGCAAAGGAATAACCAAGCAGAAGTAAACCAAGCATGTAGTAAGGAAGTCCAGTCATTGGTCCAAGTAAATCTAGAACCAAAAAAGAATAATCAAGAGTAACCAGATATCACTTTAACAATGTTATCATAAAAATCTAATTACCTTCAACAGTAAAGTTGTCATTTGAAGATTGCCTTTCCTCATCAGACAGGTAGAGAAAAACAGTGTTGTTTACAAGATTGCCAAGAGCAACAAGAATTCCAAGACAAAATTGAGCAAGCAAAAAAAACCCCGGAATAGGATAATGCCACAACCCAATCATCTCCCAAATTTCCATGTCCTGCATGTGTATTCAAGATAAGACTTAGTGACATCTGAGTTTTCTTAAAACATTAGTGGAAGGCAATGTTAAAACTGAGAGCTACCTTCCCAAGTTTCCAGTTCAGAAATGAAAATGCCACATTGAAGATATATGTGCTGACTGCCCACAACAGAATGAAGACAAGAAGCAATCCATTCAACCGGTGCAAACGGAACAAGGATGGAAAAGCAAATATAATGTAACCAACATATGCAAGTAATCCAAACGCGCAAACACTTGCAAAATGGAAACTCCAAAATGAAAGAGCAAGCAAGGATACCTGTCAAGTTTATCACTGAAAGTCTTAAATATGAGCCACTAAGAATTAAATAAAATCAAAGAAATCTAAATGTATAAAAAAAACAAAAACAAAAACAAAAGAAATAAAGTTAAGTGTCAACTCAACAAAGTCTTTTCCCAACTACTTGGGGCCAGCATATGAGTCCTGTTTCGGCATTTCACTCTACTTCAGGCATAGTCTCCGTTAAACCATATCTATATTTCCTAACTATCTCAATTCTCAACCCATCTTAGTTCTGGTCTTCCCTGCCCATAACATTACCCTTTATAAGTGTTAACCACTATCTACTCTAAAAGCTTAAGCTGTTAGGGAGGGTGTAACTTTAATATTTAAATCCTCTGACACAACCTCTCACGTGTGGTGTTCTTTTGGTCCAATACGTGTTTTAACTTTAATTATCAGGGTCACAGTGAGGTTTGAAATCAAGACGTTGCCTGCTCTGATACCATGTTAATAAAGAAAAAATAAAAGATTGAAGAGAGAAATTAAGAATGAAACAACACAAAAATATACGCCGTTCGGCCACTACGGCCTACATCCACGGCACGCATAGCCCAAAGGGTTACATCACTTTTATTGTATTCTCTCTTGATTATGTTTACAATGATCACCTTTATTTATAGGTGAAAGAATACACATGTGATAAATATGAAAAATATATTGATGGAGGATTCCTAAAATTACTCACATGAATCACTTCAATCAAATATTCTATCAAGGCTTAAATCACTCTATAATGATATTCTCTCACAATAAGAAAAATATTACTCTTCCTAACTGGTGCAATTATTGGCTATTGTTGGATATCCAAACCATCTTAATCAATTTTCTTATATTTTAACTCAATTAAGTGCTACTTTAACCTAAGGGCGAGCCTTGGCGCAACGGTAAGGTTGCTTCATTGTGACCTGGAGGTCAGGTCACAAGTTCGAAACACAAAAACATCCTCTCTGCATGTGAAGGTAAGGCTACATACATCTGATCCTCTCCGACCCCGCAATGACCGGAGCCTCATGCATTGAGTTTGCCCTTTTTTAAGTGCTACTTTAACCATGTCTTCTTTACACACATCCATCTCAATTTTCCCATTTATGAATTTTTCACCTTATAAATATGTTGTTTCTTCATAGTTAAAGAATCATTGGCTAGTCACTATTATAGGATTTCTCCAAAACTATGAAAAACCACATGGAGATCTTTCTTTTTTGCTCTATATCTCTCCATTAATATACTTAATAACTAAATAACTTTCATTGTTGACCTCCCTGACAAAAACCCAAATTGATTGTCTGCTACCGTAGTTTCACGCCTTTGGCATTCTTTAGTATCTCTCTCCAAAGTTTCATACTTTGACTCATTAATTTGATATCCTAATAGTTTTGTACAATTTTGAATATCCTCATTGTTTATATATATAGGTAATGAAATACTTGTATGCCATTCAACAGACATTTTCTTAGTTATTATTGTTTTATTGAATAATGTTGTTACCCAAGACATGTAATCATCACCTAAACACTTCCAAAACTCTAGCAATGTCACCTGGTTTTGAAACATGTCCTATCATCTAGTTCAATGCTTCTTCTTTTTAACCTTGCACATCTTGATCCTACAAAAGTGTTATTTCCTCCAATCTACCTAAGGTTACTATAATCATCTAAACATAAGCTTCCTATACAATTTTCATTTAGCAGCTTCTAACTTATTCACCTTTCTCTAATTCATCATCTTTCACCCTTGACGCACTTAACATTATTGAAATCTCTAGTTCATGTGCCTTAAGTTGACATGTTTATAATATCCTTCTCCCCGTCTTTGTACCTAATTTAGAGTAAATATCATCCTAAGCTCTATACTTATCTCCTGTTATTACCTTTTTAACTTCTTTTCATTTTTGTATATCTCTAAGGTTTCATTATTTCTAGTTTTTTGTGAAATTTTGTAACACTCCCCATTTAGTTTTATGATTTTTTTAAATAGATTGGAAATTGGAATTCTATTATAAAAAAGGGATGATTTATTATGTTAAAATGGATGAATAGTTTCAAAATGAACAATGAATATACTTGGAGTTTGCTGTACAAAGGTAATTAATTAACCAAAACAATTTATAAAGTTAAATAAATAATGATAAAAGAAAATTATACTTTCAAATCCTCCTAGTGAAAATTATGGATACTATACAGCTACCTCAATCATTTTAAGAAAAATCCCTGGAAGAAAATAAAGGAAATAATACTAGCAATGATAGCGGCTATTGTTTGACCCTTAACATTTTCCCTGCACCAGGGCCTAGGCCATGTAGGGGATGGTTAGGTCCTTGGCAAGCACATGGAGCGGGCTGCCAGCATGCCACAATGGGCGGCAGTGGCATTTTCGTAAATAAACCAAAGTCCGGTATATACCCCATGGGTGGGCAGCATGTGCAGCACATGCATAAGCGCCCCAAGCCGCGTGTTTGGCATGGAACGCCAAGCACGTATGGCCCTTGGGTGTGCTAACTTGCCCTTGGGCAAGGCTGTAACTCGAACAATGTTGGGCATTCAGTTATAGCTTGGCAAGCCCTTGTGGGCGGAGCACGGTGCGCACAGATGGACTTGTGGTGCGGGCATGAGCATTGGACCATGAAGCAAAGGGAATGGGATAGGCCCCACTCGGTTGGCTACTCAGAAGATGTTGGTGGCATGAACCAAGGCCATGGGCTGAGTATTGCCAAGGCATTGGCTGACACTTGGCTGAGCCAGGTGGCATGCAGAGACATGGTCGGTTCCTAGCAGTTAGGAGTGGTTGATAGCACCTTCCACGCATGTGCATGAAGGGATGGTGGGGGTGTGCCTAGCAACCACCCGTGCAAGGTGGCAGATTCTGAGCATGACAACACAAGGGGCGGTTGCAAGCAGTTGAGGGCATTTCTCCCACATTGCTAAGATGGGGGAGACATGGGCAAGTGTTGGCAATGGGGCAAGGGCTGGCAGGTGCCAGCAAAACCCTAGCAATTGGGGATGTCAACTGCATGTGTCTTGCTGGCATGCAGCAGATGCTGCCAGCACAACCCTAGGTGGATGGGGGTGTCATCCACTAACTTATTGGGTAGTTGTGAGCAGTTTTGAGAGATGCCTACATATAGGCTTGTGGGGGTCTGCAGTAAGCATTTGAATGATGTGAGTGGGTGCATAGAGTGCATTGTAAGCTTGTTGCAGACCTTGGCCGGAATTTCCTTGTACTATTGTTGATATAGTGAAAGGTTGGAAGCCGAAGGCTTCTGTAAATTGTTGTGTGTGTTGTCCTTTCTCCAGCTTAACCTTTGTGTGTGTGGGAGTGTGATTTGGTGTGTGTCCTAGGCACCAAGGGTGTTGGCTGAGACTAAGTCAGTGGCAGATGAGGGATGGCTTAGTGCCATCACAGCGGTAAAAATTTGATCTTGAATTTGACCCCTGTGACAGCAACCATGGTGACAATGGTAGTAGATACCATATTGCCATAGCAACTGCAAAGAGCAGTGAATGTTGTGGTAGTGGATGCAGTCATGGTGTGGCAAAAGGAACCTGTAATGGCACTGGAAGTTTAATTGAGAGTTTATTAGACTACTGCCACTAAAAATTTTATTAGACTAAACCCACAAACAGTGGAGAAAGTAACTTCTTAAAGAGCTGCTTTTTCTTCGTGATTACCTAAGCAGGGAGGACCAATCAGAAGTAGCTCTCTATGAAAGCAGATGCCAGAAAAACTTGTCGCAGCTATCTAGGTCTTATATAGACCAGACGCTTGAAATATATTACCCTAAGGCATACTGCTGGCAATAGAGAAGGCAATTTCACGCAAGGCGTCCAACCTAATACTCCTGAATTGCATCCTGGTCACACATACTATGTCCACTAATGCTTCAGGCACTTCATACCACCAACTATACTTGATATAGAGTCATTCTATAATAAGATCTTAAATAACAGTTTTCCCATTACATCTTGGGATGTGCAATTTCGAAGAGAGTTCCATGATTGGGAGCGTGCAGAGGTAGCAGAGTTCTTAGCTTTGCTCTACAGCCAGGTGGTGAAGGGGGAAGGGATGGATGAGATATTGTGGTTGGGCTCCTCGAGAGGAACTTTTGAAGTTCGATCTTTCTACAAGAGCTTATCGGAGATTGTGGGTCCTTTCCCTTAGAAGGCCATTTGGATATCGAAAGCCCCCTTAAAGGTGGCTTTTTTTGCCTGGACAGCTGCTCTTGGGAAGATTCTCACCCTTGATAATCTTCGAAAGAGGCGTCATTTTGTGGCGAATTGGTGCTGCATGCGCAAAAAGGTGTAGGAAACAGTGGATCATCTTCTTATTCACTGTCCTGTGGCAAGGAGGTTTGGTCTTTTTTCATGGCTGCATTCGGGATGGTGTGGGTGTCCCCCGGATCCACGGTTGATGTGTTAGAGGCTTGGAGGGTGTATAGTGAAGAGCCGAGCCAGAGTTGCTTGTAGGGCCACTCCTCTTTGTTTATGGTGAGGTTTGTGGTGTGAGAGAAATAGGAGATCCTTTGAAGACAAGGAGTCTTCGATTTGGTCTCTCAAATACAACAGTATGAGTTCTTTATTCTTTTGGGTTAATGGGCAGATTTGTAAATCAGTGGGGGACTTTATGGATTTTGTGGATAGCTTAAGCTTATAGTTGGCCGTTTTTGGCTTTTTGTGTTTTCTCTTGGGAGTGCTCCCCTCTCGAGCGCCTTTAATGAAATATTACTTATAAAAATAAATAAATAAAACAGTTTTCCCATAACATAACCGTTGTTACATCACAGCATTTCCACCTGGAAGTACCATTAGAGGTTGTTGCATCGGTCATAATTAAATTCATGTTACAAAACAGTTCGTAGCAGACAATTACAACTCCGCAACAGATAGTTCAGTATTATGAATGTTTTAAACCTTATTTTTCTTCCTTTTGTCCTTTCCACAATTTCAGCTCCAAAATCTCCCAAAGCACATTATAATCGTAGATCTACTCCCAAAACTTATAATCTACAAGATCTACTTAGAATCCATGAAACTTCTTATTCATTTCTCACTTAGTTTAATCTTACCTACATTTATTATTTCCTCTTAGATCTTAGGAGATTGTTGGTGAATTTTGATTTGATCTACAAATCTATTGATTATTGATGAATCTTGATTTATTTCCAGTTCTTCACGAAGAAGTCAGTTATTTATTCCCAACAATGTACAACGACCTCTCACAGCCACCCTGACGTGCTACCACCCTCTCACACGTGGAGAGACAAACAAACAAACTGAGGCTGACAGACCATAGAATGAGGAAAACAAAAGTAGAAACTGAGACTTGAACCCAAAATCTCCTAGAACCAAAGTTTTAACACCCTTATCCCATGTAGACAACTACTTTCCCAAAAGGTTTAAATTTTCAAATAATGGCCCAACAATGTACATCACAAGATCTCGCAATCATCATGAGGCACATTAAATTAATACAATATGTAGTTTAAGAATATGTACCGGGAAACCATACGTGAAAAAGTTTATACTAAATGTTCGAAAAACTGCTCCCCTTAGTAAAACATTGGTGTTCCTTACACCAGACCTGAAAATCACCAAAATGGATCAGTAAATCTGCAAGCAAGACAGTGTAATGTATTAAGCAATCTCTAAGCAGTAAAAATCATTCAAAAACAGGAAAGAAGGAAAAAGGAAAAGAAAACATTTTCTGCTCCGCAATTCTGTATTTTATCCACAAAAGAATTTCTTATAGAACAATAAAGATAATTAGACCAGATAAATCATATGGACCGAAACCCTAGGCTCGGATATAGAGTTGCGCAAGGTCTATTATCCAGGCTGCAATGGGGTAGATTCAAGGAACATTTTGGGACAACAGAGAACATAATCGCCAATCCAAGAACCAACAGAGTACGATGGCAAGAGCAACAGTCCCAATCCAATTGGGATTTTGAAATCCGTTTTCATACCCTACCAGGCTACCACATATGACCAAAGTAGCACAGAAATGTCTACATAAGAGTTGTGAATGTATCCAACATATAAATGACACTTATTAGTCACTTTTATATGTATCTACAGTTTGAAAATAAGTTTAAAAAATTGGACCTTAGTCAACACTTAAATGACCCATCCTAACATACGAGTCCCGTATTTATGTAGCACAGACACCTGTTAACAGAAGCCCATCTAGCACTCTTGGAAACATCAAGAACACAGCTCAAGGTGGCCTTTGTCCCTTTCGTAAAAATATTGACATCTTAGAAATGAATAAAAGTGAAGCACGCAGCTGCCACTTTTTAATATAGGAAAATGATATTATATATATATATATATATATATATACACATACTATGGTTAACTACATGGAGCTGATTGGAGGTTAGAAGACCTCCTGGAATTTTCAAAAGAAAAAAAAGGTCAAATTCGATATTGATAACAATTTTTATAAAAATTTGTAGTCAATCCCTTAAATCCTGAGTAGTAAAGGTTGGAAAAAATGTTTACTACTAGAAAGTTAAAAGATAGTTCTATAAAATAGATTCTTTTATTTATCATTTTTTTTTTTTTTTTTTGTAAGTAAGCAATGCACACACCCATTTTGCCCACATGGGACTTGAACCATCGAGCTCCCCTTTAGGGAAATACTAAATTATACATATACGTCTTCTATACTCTGTGTGTGTGTGTGTTCATTAATAATATATTTCTATGTGCTCCTTGTACGTTGATGTGTAGTTAATGACAAAGCGAGTCATACATCCCCAACTGTATCCTATTGAGGGCAGGATAGGTTATCAAATAAGTAAATGTAGGCATGTAAAATTAATTTATTTCAGATTAGGTATGGGAATTGAATCAACCTGAAACCAACCCAAAATATTCTCTCTCTCTCTCTCTTTTTTTTTTTTTTTAAAGGTACACCTAAATATGATTTCTTTTGATAGAATGTTTTAACTAGTTTGGACTTTGGACAGGCTCAAGACTGGATTAACCTTAAACAACCGTATTGCTTTTAGATTTTTTAGTTTTTTTCTAGTATTTATAATTTTAAAATTGTTACTGCTTATTCTACTTGGAATTAGATTTTGTTTGTTATCAGGTTATTTTCCTTTTTCCTTCCATTCAATAAACCACCTTTGATGGTGGAGAGTTTGGCACGGACCAATACCTGATTACTAAATGAAACATATATGCTCAGCCAAAGAAACAAAAAAGGAGACTTCAAAAAGATGAAAAGAAATAGCAAGTGTGCAGAGTACAATTCCAAATAACCTCAAGGCAAACCTAAAATTCTAGGAAAACCTTTTGGCAGAATCTTCTAGGGCACAAAAAACTCCAGGTAGGAAAATTTGAGTTCCTTCCTTTTCCCATTTAATTTTTAAAATTCTCTTCATTACCTATAAATGCATCTATTTCACAATATTATAATCAATAAGAGATTTTGTAGTTTTTTTTTTCCTTTTCATTAGGAAACCATCTTGCATCAATATAACATCAAAGAGAAGCATAAATCCCAATCAATTTAACATAAGCTTCCTAATGGCCTGATTCCAGAAGTTCACGAAAACCGAAACCAGCAACCAGTCTTCATCTTCATCTCAACAGACAACAAAAACTGGGAAAATAAAATAATATGATTCCTAAGATAGAAGTGGAAACAAGAGACCAGAGTTCATCTTCATCTCAACCAAAAGATATGGGGAATAAAATTCATAAGGATTTAAATTTGGAAGTGATAGAATTGAAAGGTTGTGCAGTTTCTCAAGACAAAGCAATTTAAAGAAATGGCATAATATAAACCAAATCACTAAATGTCGACGTTAATTACCTCGATTCTCGAATAAAAAAAGAATGGTTTGAGGGAAGAAGCTGCTCTGTCAGGCTGCCTTCTCTTGTGGACATAATAAAATCCATTTCCTCTAAATCACATTTGACGCATGATACCTGTACATAAACAGTAGTAAAACCTAAGCAAACAACCAGTATAGAAAAGAAAAAAACATTTTTTTTCTTGTTGGAAAAAAAAAAAACGAAGAAGAAGAAGAAATCATCCTAAAAAACAAGGAAACTTAAAATACAGAATGGACACGAACAGAGTATCACCAGTTAGCACTTGAACATGTGATTATGGGTTGGATTGGAAATGTTTAGTCGCAAATTATCAATAGTTTGCATCAACAGATAATTGGGATTACCCAAATCCATAAATTCACATTATCATCTGTGTAATCAAAGAAAAATAGTTAAGGTGAAGCTGGCAGCCAAAATAACTACCAGATAAAGGGACAGGGTGATGTAGGATAGGTATAGTAGATTTAGAATTAGAAAGAAAGAAGGGGATGAGAAGACAAAAGATGAGATGAGGCTAGAAGAATGAGGTGAAAAGACAGACGAATGGGATGAGAAGACAGACTGAAGGAGATAGGCTGGATAGACTAAGGGGTTGAGAAAAGCAAGAACAAGGAGGGAGAAAGAGAAGTTCGCAAACTCATAATAATAATTCAATAATCAAAACTAAATTGTCTGTTTACAAAGAAGCCTTTATATAGGCAAAACATAAGAAAACCCTAATAATCCCTAAAACATGAAAATACCAAAATAACCTTAAAATTCAAACATTACCAAAAATAACAATAAGCATAAATAAAAACCCTAATTTACTAAAATCCCTAATTTTATTCTCTTTCCCTCTTCCCCAAAAGTAATGCTGAAGCATGTGCAACCCGTGCATGTGAATGATAGCTCGTTCCCCATCAATTCTCGTGAATTATTATCGTGAGTTTGCGAACTCTCTCTGTCTTTTCTTCTCTCTCATTCTTGCTTTTCTCAATTCCTCTGTCTATCTTGCCTATCCCCTTTAGTCTGTCTCCTCATCCCCTTCGTCTATCTTCTCATCTCATTCTTCTAGCCTCATCTCATCTTTTGCCTTCTTATCCCCTTCTTTCATACTAGTTCTAAATCTATTGTACAGGTCCTGCATCAACTTGGTATCATAACTTTTGCGTGCTACATCACATGGGGACATATAGAGAGAGAGAGAGGAGGAGGGGGGGAATCTCAAAGCCTAGAAACCTTAGCTGAAGCAAACTAAAAATATGAATTGAAATTTTTGAAAATCAGTTCCTGCAAATTTGTTATACAGTATCATATAAAGCAAAGGACCTGAAAAAACAATAAACGAAGTGACCTCGTCAAAATCTACTTTCTCAGTCATAGGGGTCTAAAACCAAATACACACCATAAAGCCACAGCTAAGCAACCCCAATAGCATCATCCCACAACAAGTTAATTGAGGAGGGAGGGACTTAGAGGTAGCAATCCCATAGGAAAGGTTGTTGGTATGGGTGGCCAGGCACTAACCTTAAAGTATGTGGACAGTGCAGCAGTTTCAAAATCCATTTATCTAAGCACTTAAGCCAATGTTTGGATCAAATCATAAGGGCTTCTTTGAAGACAATCAACCGCTATAAGAGAGTGCAATCAATCACTACTTTCCACATACTTTAAGGCTAGATTTCAAAGTCAATGCATACTTTGGGTCCTGTAAGATGGCCCAGATTTCAAAGTCAATGCATTACATATGCCAATGTTATCCGTATCAAAGAGCCAGTCTCCATATCCATTCCATATAAGACAACATGCTCCTATCTTGATCAACTTCAAGGGTAATGAGGCAAAAGTTATTCAACCAGACATCTCCTCCCATACAAAATTCTGAAACTGTTTGCAAAATCAGGTCTTTAGGCTCTAAAAACTGAGCCAAAGAGGAGAAAAATCTTAGCAATCCATGGCAATAGAAGCAGTAAAAGCATAAGCAGTAGACGCCATATTTTTACGTGGAAAGCTCTAGAAAGGAAAAAATCACAGGACCTAGTCCACGCAAGCCAAATCCACTATCAAGAAAGAGATTACATCCTAGCTTACCAGATTCTACTCCAAGAATCCCTAGTTACCTCCTGACAAAGAAGACTCCAAACTTTTCCCTCGAAATGTCTCCAGGCAACTCTTCTGTTCATCAGCATCGTCCGCTCCTCACGAACCTGCTTCTCTAGTGAATCGGCCTCAGCCACTGGTCGTCAATCTGGTTGCGGATTGAACAGTAGTGCTGAACTTTTCTTTGAAGCATGCAACGACGATGTCAACACGTATAAACTACACTCACCAACTAATGCAAATGATGAATGTTAAAGAAATAGAGATGCACTCTCAAAAACTCACAAAAATCTGCTCTCAATATGATATTATGTGTATATGGGATGTATCTAAGTCTGCCCTAGTGTTATGTATTTATAGGAAGCAAGATAGTAGAGACAGATTAGGTTTTTTCGAAGTTTAAGACAGAGTTGGAAACTACTATTCCAAACAACTTGATCAATCAAAGTTGATGTCAATTGATCAACATTTGTCCAAAAGGCTTTGATCAATACCTCAATCAATCGAAATCTCCTGCAGGTTTATACTTGGAATATTTCATTAAGGAAGTTTCCAAAAGCTATTTCATACAAGTTTAAAATAATTTAGGAAATCAATATAAGATTGAAATTATGTAAACATAGAAACCCTAATTATGCATGCATGAATCCTAATTTGGTGAGTGCATCAATGTGTCAATTTATCTTTATACTCTTAGATGAAGATTACCATAATACCCTTGAATGTAGCATGAATTCCATCTTTAACCTTGGGAGGTAACTAACACTAACTTTTGAAAATTTCTAAACTAAGCTAGATATTAAACACAAGTTTTGATCTACAAAATATGTCAACCTAAGTTCTATTGACCTAACAACAATAATTAAAGAACCAAAAAATCCAAATTACCCTCGGAGAGTAGTTGCACTGTTATCCTACAAAGTTTAAGAGTGTTATATAGTTGTTAACAACCATCTACTCTAAAAGCTTAAGCTGTTAGAGAGGGTGTAACTTAAATATATAAATCCTTCAACTCGCCCCCTCACGTGTGGCCTTCTTTTGGTCCAACACGTGTTTCAATTTTAATTATCAGAGTGACCGTGAGGTTTGAACACGAAACATTTGGCTCCGATACCATGTTAACAACCATCTACTCTAAAATCTTAAGCTGTTAGAGAGGGTATAACTTTAATATTTAAATCCTTCAACACGCCCCCTCACATGTGGCCTTCTTTTTGGTCCAACACGTGTTTCAATTTTTAATTATCAAGGTGACGGTGAGGTTTGAACTCCTTCAACACACCCCCTCACATGTGGCCTTCTTTTTGGTCCAACACGTGTTTCAATTTTTAATTATCAAGGTGACGGTGAGGTTTGAACTCCTTCAACACACCCCCTCACGCGTGACCTTCTTTTGGTCCAACACGTGTTACAATTTTAATTATGAAGGTGACAGTGAGGTTTGAACACGGGACATTTGGCTCTGATACCATGTTAACCACCATCTACTCTAAAAGGTAAAGTTATTAGAGAGGGTGTAACTTAAATATATAAATCCTTCAACACGCCCCCTCACATGTGGCCTTCTTTTGGTCCAATACGTGTTTCAATTTTAATTATCAGGGTGACAGTGAGGTTTGAATACGAGACATTTGGCTCTGATACTATGTTAATAACTATCTATTCTAAAAGCTTAAGCTGTTAGAGAGGGTGTAACTTAAATATATAAATCCTTCAACAATAGCCAATTTGATCTTAAATGGTATCCATAATAAAGCTTTTCATCATCAACAAAAGTTTAGTCATCAACTATGATTACGAAATCTTGGAATCCTTGATGAAACAACCAGCCAGGAGTTAATCAAGAATATGTAATAAAGTTCCTGATCATTGGTATTGATTGGTGGGATCTGTTTCTTGATTATCCGGGCATAGATGTTGTTCAATTTTTGTGAAAATCAGGTCTGCAGGTGAGCTTGCAAGCAACTATGCGTAGATCGAATTAAAGTTAAGGTAATCCATTCTTGCAAGTGAAAGTTTGGCGGAGTATTTCTCAAGGCAAACAAACATTCTGGCAACTAAATTACTGCTAAAGAAGATGCTTGAGGTCAACAACTTCCTATTACCCTAAATTATTCAATATTATCACTTGCAAGGTCCATCAAACTACTCTTGGTTCTCTTTCTGCCACAGTTGAGATTATAGATGGCTATTCAACTATTACATCGAGCCAATATGACCTAAATTTTCTACAAAAAAACAAACACATCCACACACAACAAAGAGATAGATAGAAGGATATACAGATATAAATGTGTGTGTATATATATATATATAGAGAGAGAGAGAGGAGGGGGTGAGGGACAAGAAAACAAAATCTCATTGAAACTTTAGAGTGGCTGCCTTTCAATTGGGATTCAGATCCAAACATATCGTCAGACAACTAGAACTATTGTAACTTAGAATAGCAACATTCCAATTTTCAAAATAAAGGGGATGTACAAAATTGTGGTAGTTATCAAGGAATTAAATTGATGGGTCATAAACTAAAAATACAGGAAAGGGTAATAGAATAAAGATTGAAAAATGACTCCACAGTATTCAAAAACCAATTTGAATTTATACCAGGAAGATCTACCATGGAGCTCATTTTTTTAATTAGACAATTAATAAAAGATTGTAGAAGTAAACAAAAATATTTACATATGGTTTTCATAGATTTTAAGAAACCATATAATAGAGTATCAAGAAATATAATTTGGTGGGGTTTAGAAAGAAAACGTGTCCCTTTAAAATTCACAAAGATATGTTAGGATTATGAGTTATGCGTTGGCACATTCCTACTCAAAACTTGGGTTGTAGTGTGTGTAAAAGTTATGAATCGTTCGTCTACAACCACAGAAGAAGATGGAGATGAAAAATCTGTGAAAAACATGGCACACATCTCGCAAGACTCAATCACATATATAGGGCAAAGGTAATTGAAAATATAGAGACCTTAGTTGACCTAGATTTGATCGTAAATTGGCTCAATATAATGTTTTGATCCTTTTTCAAAATTAGATAAGTGGATCAATCGACAATTTTCCAAAAAAAATCAGATTGCAAAATAGTGTGCTTCGACCGATGGCTCGATCAATCAAAGCTTTTTCACTAGGTGTCAATCAGAGGGTCTATTGATCAAACTCTGCGGAAACTTATTTTTGGGAACTCTCTCAAATCAGACTTTTGAAAGGATTCAACTTACTATACTAAATGAGTCTCCTACAATGTCTATAAATATAGGGTTATATTTAGTCTAATGTAATGAATTAAGTCTCTAAGCAATCTAAAGAGAGAATATATACTTTTAAAGGGAAAGCCTTATTTATCAATCTAGAGTTTTTCATAGATTATTCATCATATGTTATTGAGAAGATCAAGGCAAGGAGCATCTCAAAGATTATCTGACAAGAGCAATTCAGCTGAGCAAATCAGAGCAAAAGGATTGAACAAACCATGGAGAAGTGAACACATAAGGAGCAAATCATTTGATGGAGCGGACAATCTGGAGACTTGAGTGGAGAATTTGGTGTCTCTGTGTCAATAGGTAACAAGCTTAGTCGTTGCTATGGGCCAATTTCTGACATCCATGGATGCCAACCAGAGTGAACCTACAAAGAGTGGCCCAGTAATCTTCGACGGAGTCGTTTGGCACCTCGATGTCGACTCATCACATCCTGGGGTTGAAGAAGGTCCCAAGAGTTCGGTTGTTTGCCATGGTGATACCACCATGCAATGGTGCGTGAAAAAGGAGAGGTGATGCTCTGTGCGTTAGTTAGTTCTAAAGTAATATCCATAAGACCTATTTTTCTTTCCTTTCTTTTTTTTTCGTAAATCCGTAAGACCTATTTACCCCCCTCTAGGTCTAATTGAACTTAGCATAATCTTATGAGAGTCTTTGGTAATGGTTTGATCTTTCAAGATTATTCAAAAATATGAATAATGAGACAGACTAGATTTTGTACCATATGTGGAGAAACTAATGTTTTTTCTATAAAAGTACAGTTACACCAAGGATCAATGTTATGCCCATATCTAGATATTAGATTAAATAACGAAAAAAATATACATGAAGATATTCCACGTTGTTTATTAGTGATAAAGTACGATTGCATACTTTTAAGGAAGCTCTAAGAACAAAATTAAAACATGAGAAAAACATTAAAAGCAAAAGGATTCAGGATTTGTAAGACTAAAACATAATATATGGAATGTAAATTTAATAAAGTCTTAGAAAATAACAATATAACAATAACAATTCAATACCAAAAGATTATTTAGAATGATCATTTTTTATACTTAGGATATAAAATACAAGAACATTGGGAGATTGATGATGATGTAACTAGCAGGATCAAAGTAGGATGGATAAAATGGAGACAAGCAAGTGATATTCTATGTAATTAAAAATGTCAAATAAATTAAAAGGGAAATTCTATAGGACGGTTATCAGGCCTGCAATAAGAGTGTTGGGCATTAAAAAAGAAACAAAAACAACGAATTCATGTAGCAGAAATGAGAAAGTGGTGATGGATGTTAGGTTAGGAGTGACAAGAAAAGAGAGGATCATAATCAACATGTGAGAGAGAGATTAGGACTAAGGAGTAGTGCTAATTAGTGAAAAAATAAGAGAAACCAAGCTTAGATGGTTTGAACACAAACACTGTAGATCTGCAGGTGCACCAGTGAGAAAAGGAAAATTAGTTTCCATTGAAGATAGAGACCGCCCAAAACGAACTTGGGATGAAGTAATTAGAAATGACTTCAAAAATATAAATATTAGGGGTGGTATGGCTTGTAATAGAATAGAATGAGGGAAAAAATAAATAAATAAATAAAGAATTCATGTAGTAGACCCCGATCATATAGGAGCAAGGATGATGATAATCCTTGAGTAGTCAAAAATTGATGGAACAAAAAGAACTACTGAGTCCCAACTTAACCTGCTTGAACAAGTAATTAATATTTTGTAGCCAGAATTCCCAAGCTTGCCACTTTATGCTTTATGTAAAAAGCTCTACATCATGTGAGGACTTTCTTTCATGACTTCATCCACAATTTTTTTATCTTATCATGTTATTAGTATATAATTACCATATAGTTTCATTTTCATTAATAAAGAATGTTATACATGTCATGCTCCAGACCACCAATAAAGATCTCAAAATGTTAAGTTGCATCTTCAGATGAACAGTTAAAGTTCTCATGGCTCCTGAAAGTTACAACATTGCCCCATTCCCATCCAAATCCTAGTTTATGAAAGGAAACTCTTGAAACATTTTATTACAGCTAATAAGTAACAATGGCATTCATGTATGGACAAAATAGATCGAGATCATTCTGTTTGGTATTGCAACTTCATAGATTGAGTGGGCAACTACAACCCAAAAAGAAGCTTGTTATCCATTAATTTAAGCTAAGACACAATGGATGTGCAGAACTTCATTGCTAAAGAAATGGAAATCAGTTGTTTGCATTTCTCCAAATAACGCAGACCTTATCTAGAAGGAACATATAGAAGTTGAATAAACATATACATACCAGGAAGTAGAACACAATAAGAGAAAGACCAGAACAAATTTCTGGCCACTCAGATTTTGCGGATATTTTGTAAAGACCAATGAATTGAGCAATACTTCGAGACATCTCCGGTAACCCTATAGGGAGCTGATACAAGTAAAGAAGGGAAATGTTGAAGCCAGCATAGAGCCAAAGAGGCCTCCACCACCTTCAAAATCATATATACAAACAAAAGCCTCATGAAGCAGCTCTAGCAGCTAATTAACAAAATTTTAAAAAATGAAAAGGGATTGAAACTAATTGCAGCAAAGAACAAGAATTACCTGAAAAGACCAAGAAAATTGCTTGTCAAAGACCAATCTACAAGGCCAACACAGCTACAAATAAAAAATGGTAGAGAAACCCAAGAGGGGTTGCTAATTCCAACAACAAGTTGAACGGCGGGTAACAGCAAACAGGAAGCAACCCTAATGTGAGAACCTTCCACAAGACAATATATTTATCCCTGTTAACTTATGAAATGATATTTGAAAAAGAAGGTTTTATTGAGCAACTGGTATGAATGTTTGATTCGTCATAGCAGGCACAGGCATATAAAAGAGTTACAATGTGCCAACTCAGTTGAGCATTAGTTACTAAGATTTTCAGTGAAGCCAATGTGATAATCCTCAAGTCCTCAATATAGTACAATATCCAAGGACTTCGTCACTAACTAGCTTCTCTAACACCCTAATATTTCTTTGCATGCACAAAACTGAAGCTTTTGCTCATTGAGTTGCCAATTCCGTGCAGATGCAATCATGTAATTGACAACAGTACACAACCAGGTAATATCATGCATATGTGTTACACATGTAGTCATATGAGAACTCCAAATTTTAATTTCCTAAATAAATAGTATCATTGAATATCTGGATTTGGAATCATTCTGTATTTGCAACTGATTCATCTATTATGTAGATGATAAATGTAAAGGATTGAAAAGAGGGTTTTGAACAAAGAGAGAGGGAGTGAAGCAGAGAGAGGAAAGCTAAACAAGAAAATATACACACATTAATTGCAGACGACTCTAGATCCATTATTAATCTACCCCATTTATATCCTTAAACTCCTCAAGGGACAACATAACTCAACTCAACAAAGTCTTTTTGGAGTTGGCTACTGATGCATCAAAAACGGAAAGGGAGGAGGGAGAGAACCACCAACGAGAACAAATACTAAAGGCCAGTTTATGCTTTTAAAGAATTCTTCGTGCTATTATTCCACAAGCCTAATTGCTTCTCATTATGCCATGCCTCCTCTCAGCAACTCTCTTCGGCATTTTCATGTGAAGTAGACGAAACAGCTACTATGGTTTTACATAACACTATTTTCCCACAACAACATTGAATGTAGGGAAAGTGGCATCCTAAATGCAGCATATCTCTACAAAATCAGCATGAACAGAGAACCATACAAGAACTTTAGATTCAGCAATCCAATTTGTCAGCAAATATGTGGCATCTGAACCACTACAAGGAAAAGATGGACACCCCTCTACATAGGGAGTCCTAAACTTTCTACAGAAGATAGTGCTCCAGACAACCTCTCATCATTTGAGTCAAAAGCAGTATCCAACTGTGAAATCCTTGGACACACCTAAATGGATCTTGCACCGACCATTAAATTGGTCCAAACTAAAAGATCTCTAGAAAATTACAGCATGCCATCCTAAACACCATACACATAAGAGAAGGATAGATTCTCAGAATCATAGTGTCAAGCCTGAAATAATATAAAAGAAGAGTAACCACCAGCATAACTGCCAGCATACGGTTGAGTTCTTACAATATTTATCACCGTGATTTTCCTCAAGCTCATTACCTATGATTTGTCAATTAGCATAGGTTGAATTTGACCATTTAACTACCAATTTGCTCTCCTTTGTCTAAATGAAACCCCTTCTTAATCCCTGTGCCCTCAACATCAACATATTAAACAAGGACAAGAAATAGCATTCTTTATTACTTTTCTTACTCAATGGAAAAGAATTCTTTCAAAATAAATCATTGTAAAATACCTTGCCTACAACTAGGTACAAATTCTGGCAAGACAAAGTAAAGGAACAAAATGGTGTAATAGCAGTTAGATCTAGCATGCTCTTAAACCTTGGAGCTTCAATCCCACAATGGTCTGCTAAAGCTAATGGGAAAGGGGGAATGGAAGGATATTTCTGGACATGCTATAGCTAAGTTAGAGATGAACTTTGTATATAGTGTCATTCACTGTCTTCCCTATCTTCTGCTAATTTTGTTGTTATAATATGATTAATGAGGTTCCCATAATAGTGTCCCTCATAAGTCATAACAGATGACCTAGCCTAAATTCTCCATCTTCCTGTTTTTTTCTCTTCAATTATATGTATCCTCAATGAAACAACCTAATAATTTGGGGTCAGCTACAGAAGAAGTGCCTTCGACCCATTTAGAATCGAGAATAATCCCAGCAAATGCATGTAATAACCAATGTGCATCAATTGAGTCCAAGAAGAGTTGAACCAGACACATTGCTTTCCTGAGCCATTGCCTTGGCTTATTCACCTCTCCATGAGGTTATCCCCACCATCTAATGTCATATCTAGACTAAATTACAGACTATGATGCCTTTTCACTACCTTAACTGACATCCTTGTCCATCTACCCCTTATGCTTGCAACAGCCTGATGTTACCAAGAACATGGATCAATGTGGTACATGTGATAAAAGTGGGTAGAGGGTACACACTTACACCAGAATGTGATACAATGGGAGTAGGCTCATTTAGCCTATGGCCCTATGTAGACAATTAATCAGACCTAAAATACCATATAGTAGCTTAATTGCTAAATTAGTTTGCTTTACATTCAATGACTGTTTAAAGTTAAAACATGACACATTCAATTTTTTTAAAACAGACAAGCTTCTATGCGCTTTCGGTAACATGATTGATATGATCAACCACATAAAGACATATTTGTTCAAGAGGTGCTATGGCTGTTACCCTGTTTCACCCTAAAACTTTTTATCATGGTAAGTTATAGTTAATTATTCTTACTGCCTTAAGAAAAAGTAATGAAATGGCAAACTGCTTGGACTAAATATTGTAAAACACTGCAAAACTCTCTACTTGGAACCACATAACTCCTTCCTCACAAAATATTTATAGGTCTATATTACATATTTATAGGTTTTTATTAGTCTCTTCATCTCCTCAAAATGATATATTTCTAATCTTATCCATTCTTCTCTTACCCCTCATCCATCCAACCACCCTCATGTCAGCTAGATACAATCTATGGAACTGTTGCTTCTTTCACTCCCTAACAATTTATATCACAAGGCACAGTTAGAATTATGACCATTCCATAAAATTTTGTTCCTTTAAATAGATTAATAGGGATTAACCATACCATACTTCAAGAGCTCACCACGCTTCAAGAATTTTAAGTGCAAAAGCTTATTATAAAAGGAAGAACGACACATCCGTGCTTAGCTCTTAATTTTAGTTCAAGACCAAGAAAACCTTTCAAAAGATAAAGGAAAAACAACTTTGACATCTCCTAAACCTTACTAACTAGAAAAGAAACCCTACAATTACTATAACCAGATGATTCAATATTTGGTATTGAAAGAATTCCCATTAAATCAAAATCTAGGCCAAAAAAATGATGACCACAACTAAAATGTTTGTGTTAAGTTCTATAACTGAAATTGTCAATCCACATAAGACAGAGCTTGAACTGTCACATGATTCCCTCAATTGGAACTTAAAGGTTCCAAATGCCTCGGCTCAAATTGGTAAAAGCTTAGACACCTTTTATACACTGTTCATGAAATCTTTTTTATTTTTATAATCATTATATTTGCCTCCCCTTATATCATGGTGTCAAAGAAGATTTACTTTTAACCATGCCAATCCTTTGACCCATTAGTTTTTCTTTTCTTTTCCCTCTCTCTTTGTTCTTTTTTCTTTTCAGATTGAAGATTCAATTTTTATTTTCTCACAGTGGGTAACACAACTTGGTTAAGGATACTTTAAACTTCTTATAACAATATAACCATTGGGCTCTAACCTCCAAAATTACAATTATCAGTTCATGAATGTGCAGGGGCCATTACTTGGTACTGATGTGGTGGTAAAACCTTTGTGTGCCTGAGGAATGTAGGTTTGGGAATGGCTGATAATGCTAATTATAAGATCTACACCAGGTTTGGTAATGACATCCTTTTATTCCATGACCGTGCAATGAAGGGTTATCCAATTTTCTATGCCTTCCCTTGCTTATAGTTGTACGTCTTTTTTAATTGCACGCGCACACACACACACTCAATTCCACAAAACTATAAGTCTAGTATTTATTGCTCCTGGGGAAACCACTTGACTCCCCTTCTTTAAGGTGACAACGCCTATTTTCTCTCTCTTGGTCAGGAAAACATAACAATTAATATCATTATAATTTATTCCCTTCCAGTGATCCAGACATGGCCCTACCATTTATAATCATTATAATCTACTCTCTTCAAATTATCCTACCATGGCCATATTAGAAGTAGGTAGCACAAATACATGCCTAATACGAAACTGCTTCCCTTCAATAATCAAAGTATCTCATTATCAATCACCATGATATTTACTTACCTGCCAATCATGCATTGTTCATACAATGGCCCCTGACATGGCTCAAGGAAAACAAATTCATGCCACGTAAAAGGGGACTCTACTTCATAAAGCCCCATATACTCCACCTTGACTGGATTTGCTCTATACATAATTGGGAGATAAACTACAGGCAACAACAGATACTTTTCCCCAACTAGCACCCCTTTAACCTTGGAACTCCCCTACAGCCGTAACTCCTCATCCTAGTCAACAGTATAGCTTTGTTTACGACACTTCGGCAATTTGTCGCTCTATGTCTCACACTAAAGCACTTCATAGCATATTATCCCTCCTGGGAATGTCCATGAATTCCCACCACCTCTCCCTTCCTTGGGATTTGGTGCAAACCAAATCAGGTTACTTCAACTCTTCAAGTCTATTTATTTAAGACATTGTGCATCACAATAGTTTAATTGATGTCAAAAAGATGTCGCTTATTGTAAAATTATATAATGAATCCGCTAATAAGGATGATTAGAAACAAGGAATAAGTAATAAATAATTTCATAAGAATTAAAGCTGAAATCAATCAGTCACAAACCTATTTGTGCAACAACTGATGAGAAGTGTCCCCAACATGAATCTCGACTCGGAACCAAACCCAATTTGTTGCCATAAATTTCAGCTACAGCAACAAAAGCTGCTAATAGTTGTATGACCAATAAATAAACTACAAAAGGAGATCTCCAGGACTCAACCCTACAAAAGCATACCACATTGATATGTACAAGAGACAAAGTAAAATGTAATCATAAATAATATAGAAATAAAGAATGAGATAAAACTGAAAATCAACTCTTACTTCATAAATCCAATTAGCTTTGCCCACCAAGCATCTGCTACACTCCATTTACCACCCTCAATTGCCCATATGATAAGAAATATCACTTGCGAGAGAACAACAAATTGCGAAAATATAAAAATGGACCACAGTAAATGAAATCTCCCTCGGAACCGAAATCCTACAGAAATAAAGATATATAGCACAATTAAGAGGGAAAAAGAATTGCTAATTGGAGTTCTTCAAGAATTAGGAAAATCATTACAAACACAGCCATTACAGAACTTCTGCAAAATATTAATACAGGGTGCTGCAGCGAAAAACTAGATTCAGAGGTGAGTGCTATGAAAGGATAAAGAACCTACTTATCAAAAAAAAGAAAGGATAAAGAACCTACTTATCAAAAAAAGAAAGGATAAAGAACCTAACATAACTGAGAAATGGATTTAAGTTGGAGAATACATAAAACCTGCTTTGGGAACTGGTACTTTTTTGTTTGGAGATAGTCACCATCTCTTCTTTGTGCTTCAACTGTTCCAAGTGAGGTAATTGTTCTTTTCTTTTCTTTTCTTCTTTTTTGGTAAATATTCTTTTCTTTTCTTTCTTTTCTATTGAATTGTTTCTATGTGCTGTTTTTTCTGTGAGGAGGATATTCCCTATTGAGCTTTGTGCTATATTTCAATTATGTTATAATATTCTTCCTGACCTACCAAATAAAATAAATTATATAAATAAATTAATAAGTTTAAAAGGGATTTTCAAAAACACATTGACTCGAGATAATAACCTTTACTTTCCATAAATAAATAAAGAAGACAACAACCTTGCAATCAGCAAAAACAAAAGTCTATGGGCATGTAATACAAGATCAGACTCTGTAAGGGACGATTCCATGCCTCCAGTCTAAGTACATGTACCACGATATGACCACCACATAGGGCAAGCCAATAAAATTTCAGTAAATTAGATCGTCTCCTTGTCATGATATAGCCCAGTGCTACGGAAAACATTCATTCTCAATTACCCTACGAATAATTTATTGTTGTAGAATTCTTATGATCCATCAAAGAGAAATCTTATCATCAAGACAGTAACATAGTACATATAAAGGAACAGTAGTATCTGGAGAACTTTCTAACATAGCTGCTTACATAGAATAGCCCTTAAACATACAACTACTGCAATGTGCATTTTGCTATCTTGCTATTCCAAGTATGCAATAGTAGCATTTGAAAATAAAAAAGCGGGGAATAAGAAACTACTTCAGTACTATATTATGGCTTTCATGTCAAAACAAGGCAGATGCAGGAAGTTATGGAAGTCAAGTCATTAAAATCACATTAATCATGTTACTTTATAGTCTATTATTTCTCGATTACTGGGGAAAAATTAACCAGTAAGATAACAACTGAATATCGTCAAATAGGGAAATATTTGTAGAGAGAGAGATTTCCCATGTCCAGCCAGAAACTGAATATTCTTCTATTTTCTTTTGTTAAGGAGCTATAAATTCATTGAAGAAGCAAAAAAAAAAAAAGGGGTCCAGTTTTTTTTTTATCAAAGAATCGCAATACAAGAATAGGACATAAAGACAATCAATAATGAACATTGATCCACTAAATAGATGATAACACACCAAATGCCTGGGGAAAGTATGACATGGAGAACTGACATATAACTTCTCTTCAAATTTCAGCAATGATCAAGGGGATGAAAGCAAAAGATGCAGGTATTCCTCTGAACTCATGCATTTATAATTAAAAGTAGGGGAAATGTAATAATGATAAAGACTGAACCAGAAATGGTGGATGTGCACAAGAAGCTTACCTCTTTTGGGTGCTGTGACTTGAATGAGAAGAAAAGCTACCAAATCAACAAGAGATATCAAACTCCAGTTCAGTAAAGCAGCTGCAAGAAGGAAGGGTGGAAGAGGTAGAAACAATTATTACTCCAGTTATAAAGCATGATATACATGTAAATAAATAAATATGATGCCCTGATTTTGTATCAAATGTGTAAAGGATATTGGCAAAGAGAATATTAGATGTAAAAAAGAAATTTATAGATATAGCTCATACTAAAACTAACATAATGTGGTTTTGACACTGTAATTGTTTTGCAACTATATGTGAGAGCTGTATAATAACAAGAAAAGTAACATTATTGAGACAAATTCTCTGCACACAAATGAGCTTCCTATTTACATTATTTCATCTAACAATCACCGATATTACTACTTGTCAAGAGAGAGAGAGAGAAAGTTGTCTCTGTATTTTGTGTACCTAAGAATTTGAGACAACAATGTTGACATCCTCAGAAAAAAAGTGGATGACATTGACTTCTGACAATGGTGTAACTTCAAAAGTTCCAAAAAGGTACTGCTAATCCTGGATAAATGAAAATCAAAACTATCCAGCAAAAGTTCTCATATTCTAAAAACCCATTGAACAACTCTGGAATCAGTCAAACCCACCAAGGGACAAAAGAAATCAGGGAACCTCAATAGTTCACATCCATGGATTACTGCCTGGAAGTGCCAATATTTAGAAAAAAATGCCCTTATTGAGTTGTGGTCATAGAAGGGATTGTTCTCCAGACAAGTTACATTCACATGGTCCTAAACAAATATATTCTATACCATAGTCCATTTTGCATCTCCTCAATCAGAAAATTAGCAGCAAAGTTGAATGCAACCTGAAAGACAATGAGCTTTGGATTTCATTCATAAATGAGCTTCATTACTTATCAAAAAAAAATTTCATAAATGAGTTTCATCAAATAAGCCGTGTCTTTTAATTGAATTTAAAAGAATGTTATTCTTTGGTTCCTTAAATCTACAAAGTTTTGGAACTAAAAATAACACATCAAGTGGGACATCATATTCCTAAAAGAGTTTGTCACAGAGTCCGTTAGAGTGTACAACGGTGCCAGGAAACTAATTCGCTTTTTAAATTAATTAACATAATATTTTTTTTATTTCCAAACACAGCTAGTCAGGTGGTCATCTTTCCAAAGCTGCCTGAATTAAAGAGTCTGATGTATCTTTAGACAAACACTAACCATCTCCAACATTAGAACGCCATAAATTACTAGAAGGGTTTCTTGCATGTACTACTATTATCTCTTCAATTTCCTCAAGGAAAAGAATTGACACACAAGTATGAGGGAAAAAAACTAGAAGGCCTACATTGCAGTTACTTAATCGAAGTTAAACTATTTTTTTTTTATTGTAGATTTTAGGGTTAGCATATTAGGTAGGTCGAATGAGATGAAGGAGGAGAGAGAGAACAGAAAATTGGGGAATGGTTTAAGAGAGTATATGTTTTCACTCTCTCACACCAATATCTTATATATAGATACACATCAGAATAAAGAAACAAGGAAAAGACAAAGATACCCCTGTGGGGATAAACTAATTACATATGTGCCTTATTATGACTTCTAACACTCCCCCTCAAGCTGGAGAATATATATCATATAATCCTAGCTTGGAACAAATAGTCTTCAAACGATTATGACCTAGTGCCTTAGTGAACATATCAGCCAACTAGTATTCAGATTTCACAAATGGTGTAGAGATGTTTTCACTCAATACT
This sequence comes from Cornus controversa, assembly GCA_026545225.1. Lineage (NCBI taxonomy): Eukaryota > Viridiplantae > Streptophyta > Magnoliopsida > Cornales > Cornaceae > Cornus > Cornus controversa. The sequence continues at coordinate 48,016,221 of CM048847.1, read as the reverse complement.
TTGTCTTGAATAAAGTGACAATCAACTTCAATATGTTTGGTCCTCTCATGAAACACTGAATTAGAGACAATATGAATAGCTGCTCGATTATCACAAAACAATGGAAGAGGAGTTTGAACTCCCAAACCAAGTTGTTCTAGAAAATGTTGTAGCCATGTCAACTCACTAGATGTATGAGCCATCGCCCTATACTCAGCTTCAGCACTAGACCTCTTCAGTTAAGTCGCCACGTAAAAAGGCATTCTTAACATGCAACTGAAACAAGGGCCAGTGAAAATTAGTAGCAAGAGAAATGAGAACTCAAATAGACAAAATCTTAGCAACAGGGGAAAAAGTCTCATCATAATCCACGCCATAAGTCTGTGTATATTCCTTAGCAACAAGTTGAGCCTTTAATCGCTCAATAGTTATCAGGGAGGTATTTGACAGTATAGACCCACTTACAACCAACTGGTTTGGTACGAGGAGGCATGGGAACAAGATATCACGTCCCATTACGATGTAAGGCATCCATTTCATCTTCCATTGCTTTTCTCCATCCTGGATCAAAAAAAGCATCTTGCACAGTCTTAGGAACAAGGGTAGCAGACAGCTAGGATGAAAAACATGAGAAAGAGGGTGATAGAGAATTATATGAGACATAGTTAGTAATGAGATGATTAGTAACACAAGACCGAGTACCTTTACGCAGAGCAATAGGTAAAGAGTCGGATGCAGCAGACGATGTCGGATCCAAAGACTCCGAAGAAGGCGGATGAAGCATGGTAGATGGCTTGGGTCTCCGAGTGTAAACCTGTAATGGAGTAGCTAAGTTGGGAGGATCAAGGCTAGGTGAGGGAAGAGGAACAGGTTACAATGATGACCCAGGAGTAAGTTCAATAGGAGAACTGCAATCTAAAAAATATGATACAAACTCGCAAAAGGAGACATCAACACTAGTGAAATAACGGCGAAGGGTAGGACTATAACAACGATAACCTTTCTAAGTGCGAGAATACCCGATAAACATACAATTAGTGGCACGAGGGTCAAGTTTGTCAAAACCAGGTTCAAGGTTATGGACATAACATACACACCCAAAGACTTAAGGAGTAAGAGTAAACAATGCTGAATTAGGAAATAGGACAGAATGGGGAGATTTCCCTTGCAACACAGAGGGTGGCATACGGTTAATAAGATGACAGGTGGTAAGAATTGCATCACTCCAAAATTGTTTAGAAACATGCATATAAAATAAGAGAGAGCGTCACTTCTAAGAGATGACGATTTTAATGCCCTGCCACACCGTTTTGTTGCGGTGTACAAATACATGAGGTTTGATGAATAACACGTACAAAAATAGGAATCAAAATGAGCGGATGCATATTCTTTGGCATTGTCAAAACGCAAAACTTGAATAGAACATCTAAACTGGGTTTTGATTTCTTTACAAAAGAGTTGAAATATGGAAAATAACTCAGAACGATCTTTCATTAAGAACAACCAAGTCATACGAGAATAATCATCCACAAATGTCACAAAATAACGATATCCATTACCAGAAACATGTTTTATTAGACCCCATACATCTAAATGAATTAACTGAAAAGGACTGAACACACGCTTATTAACTCAAGATTTGAAAGATACACGATGATGCTTACTAAACTGACAAGCTTCACATGACATTGACAAAACACGACTTAGACTCAAGACTTGACGCTGCAAAATAGGAAGTGAAGGGTGGCCAAGACGACAGTGCCACTGGGGTGCTGCTCAAAATCGAAGTAATACAAGCCACCTTCTTTACTTCATGTCCAGTACCAATCTTCTTCTTCGTCTTGAGATCCTGAAAAACACAACATGAGGGATAAAATGTAACGGAACATTGAAAAGTTTTAGTAATTTTACTAATAGACATCAAACTAAAAGAAAATTGAGGGACTATAAAACTGAAGAGAGAGACATAGAAGAACTAAGATGAGTTGTCCCTAAACCTGAAACCTTAGATGATGAACCATTAACAAGAGTAGCACTTTGAGAAGAAGGTAGAGAATGAAAAATAGATAAAATGTGAGAACTACCAGTCATATGGTCGGAAGCTCCAAAGTCAAGAATCGAGGGACTGTGAGTGGAAGACATTAAACATGCAAGAATCCTGATTGGGCGAACGAAGCCATGGAAAATGAGGAGGATGCTTGTTGCTGAGACATAAGTTGAGCTTACTCTTCACGTGGGATAGTGATCATATCAGACTCAACAACCTAGTGGGAACCTGGGGGTGGAGCCGGTGAACTAAGAGCATCCTCTTTGTAAGACACCTGATTCGCATGGACTGATGGTTTTGGTTTTCCGCGAAAATCCCAACAATAATTGACAGTGTGATTAGTGAGTCCGCAGTAAGTACATTTTCGGGATTCTCTACCTCGACCACGGCCGCCCCTTGAGTCACGGCCACCACGTGTAGAACGACCCCCATGGCCTCCACGAGAACTATTGGGTCCACCTTGGGAAGCTGTTAATGCAGATCGTTCACTACCATGATTGTTCCCCAACAATGGAGTACCTGAAGCACCACTAGATAAAGTAGCTCATTGAAGGCAGGAGAATACATCAGTAAGAGATGGGAGACTAGGATTGCCCAAAATTTGTGCACGAATCGGCTCATATTCTGGCGACAAGCCAGTGAGAAATTGAACAACATTGAAGTTTGCACGTTGCTGCTGCTGCTGCATAACCTGAATGTCACTAGTGATGGGCTGGTACATGTTCATTTCCTCACAAATTCCCATAACTTTTGAAAAGTAGTCTTCCAAACTTTGATTACCTTGCTCAAGAGTGAAAAACTGTCTACACACTTCATACATACGAGTAATATTACGAGTGTCAGAGTACCAATGTATCAGACAATTCCATATATCCTTGGCAGTATTCAAGTAAAGTAAATTGGAGCTAATCTGGGGTTCAATACTTGTCAACATTAAAGACATAATCTATACATCCTTTTGCTCCCAGGTATGACCTGAACCACAGAGAGAAGATCAATAAACTGACTGAAGTATAGCAGAACTGGACAAAAAGAAATTCAGTTTACTCTGCCGGATCGGGTTGAATCAAACGAGTCAATTCAAGTTGGGTCGGATTTAACCTGATTAGTTCTGGCAGCTTGGGTCAGATTTGATCTGGTCGCCCACAAAACAACCCACCACACACTGAAAACCCTAGATATACAAACGAACAAGTCTTCAGTTTTCTTTGGCCACAATGATCAATACCATTAATGATCAACACTCTCACTACCTGATGACGACAACAATCTGAAATCAACTCTCATTGTCCGACGACCATCAAATAATGCAAAACCACTTAAAATCAAGCAACTACCACACTACTACCACCATTCACTAGTTCTAACAACCTCCACATTGTGAATCAATTGATGATGAAGAAAGACCAGATCAATTAGCGATGAATCTGACGATGAAGCCAACAATGATTACAAGGGATGAAGTTAACAACGTGAGAAGTATGAAACCAAAGAAGAGGAGAGAAAAAAAAATTACCTACACAGGATCATGCTCAGATACCATGTAGATTTTAGGGTTAGCAAATTAGGGTTAGGTCAAATGAGATGAAGAAGGAGAGAGAGAACAGAAAATTGGGGAATGGTTTGAGAGAGTATATGTTTTCACTCTCTCACACCAATCTCTTATATATATATACACATCAAAATAAAGAAACAAGGAAAAGACAAAGATACCCCTGTGGGGATAAACTAATTACATATGTGCCTTATTATGACTTCTAACATTGATAAATAAGTTAAACTATTTATTAAACCAGGTTTTTACAGCTTGAAGCTAGGTCTTCAGATGTACTTCTACCCTTCAGCCAAAAGTTCTTGACACAAGCCATAAAGGAATATTCCCATTAAATACTCTATTAACTGCTAAAAGAAACACTAACATCCACCTAGAGAACACCCAGACTATGTTAAAGTACTATGGGGAAGAATTCTAAATATTCTAGTTCACAACTCAGATACGTAACAGTAACTAACATTCTCCTCAACTTCCAAAACAGTCTTACATATCCAACTTATTATGTGCATCACTTCAAATCTCATAAAAATTGCACCAGAATCACAAGGGCAGCAAGTAATCACCATACCATTTTTTCTTTTTAGTTACAAAGCATGATCATTCACATGCTTATACAAATAAATATATATTTGTGTGTGTGTGACCCATTTCATTTGTATAGAATGTGTAAAAGAAATAAGCAATAGACCACTTGATGTAACAAAATAAATTTATAGATATAGCTCATACCAAAACTAGCATACTGAGGTTTTGACAAGGTAGTTGTTTTGCAGCTGTATGTGAGAACTGTATAATAACAAGGGTAACAATATTGAGATAGATCTCTGCGTATAAATGAGCTTCATATTTATGTACTATTTTTAACAATCACTGATGTTACTACTTGTTAGAAAAAAGAGAATTGTTAATGTAATTTTTTATCCCTATGAATTTGAGACAACAATATTGACTGGCCATCCTCGGGAAAAAGGGAATGACATAATGGACCTGTTTAGTTCAGTTTTGCTGAGAACAATTTCCTGCTTCCAAAGAATTGAAAATCAGAAAGCAGTATAAAATTTTGTTTGGTTGGTAGTTTTTTGAAAACTCAGTTAAAGAAATGTCTGAAATTATAGTTCTCTGAAAACAGCTTTCTATTTTCTGAGTTCTTAAGAATTGTTTTCTGAGTTTTAAAAAGTTAACTCCTACGTAAATGAATATCAAAACTATGTAGAAAAAGTTTCCTATGCTAAAAACCCATTGGCCAATTTTGGAATCAGTCAAACCACTAAGAGAAAAAAATTATCAGTAAAACTAAGTAGTTCCACATACATGGATGACTACTAAAAGTGCCAATTTTAGACAAAATGACCCTTATTGAGTTTTGATCATAGAAGGGATTGTTCTCCAGACAAGCTATGACTACATGGTCCCAAGCAGAATATATTCTACACCATATTCCATTTTGCATCTCTTCAATAAAAATTAGCAGTGGGGATGAATTTAAACTGACATATGATGGGCTTGGATTAATTGTTAAATGAGCTTCATGAAATAAATCATGAAAGTTTATTGAATTTAAGAGAGTGATATTTCTTCTTTGGTTCTTTAAATCTACTAAGTTTGGAATTAATTTAACAATAACACATCAAATGTGTTTTACCTACCCAAAATAAATGGTATATGAAATGGACAATCAGATTCCTAAACAAGTTTGTCAAAGAGTCCCATAAAATTGTATAACAGTGCTGGAAAACTAACTCATTTATTTTAATTTTATTTTTTTATTTTTTTTATTTTTGGTTGGTAAGTAAGCAATGCATACACCCATTTGCTCCACTTGGGGCTTGAACTCTCAACCTCCCCTTTCCAAGGGGGAGGTCATACCACCAAGGCCAAGGGCCTGGTGTTACATTTTCTTTAAATTAGTTAACATAATAACTTCTAGCCCGGTGTTATATTTTCTTTAAATTTATTAACAACTTGTTTTTTTCAAACAAAGCTAGTCATGTGCTCATCTTTCTAAAGCCACCTCAATTAAAGAGACAGATGTACCTTTTGACAAACACTAACCATCCCTGTAGAATGGCTTCTTACGTGGATTACTATTGTCTCTTCAGTATGAGGGAGAAAAAAAGAATTAGAAGGCTAACATATTAGCCGCTCAATCCAAGTTTAACTGTTTATCAAAATTCAAACTGGATCTTTACAGTTTGAAGTTAGGTCTTCAGATGTACTTCTAAGTTCTACCTTTCAGCCAAATTTTCTTTGAGACAAGCCATAAAGGAGTATGTCCAAGTAGATACTCTCCAATTAACTGCTAACAATGACACTAACCCCCCAGAGAACACCCAGACTATGTTAAAAATACTTCAGGGAAGAACTCTACAATATTCTAGTTAAATGCTCAGATACGCAAACAGTAACTAACATTCTCCTCAACTTCCAAATCAGTCTTGTGTATCCAACTTATAATGTGTCATTTCAAATCTCATAAAAATTACACCAGAGTCATAAGGGCAGCAATTTCTTCATTATCCCAAGGAAAAATACAATTACACAAACAATATCTTTAGATACAGGACACACTTATTATTCAAATGCTATGCAAAAAACATGGGATAAAGATCAAATTTCCATATAACAGCAGTTAATTCATACTATTTGGTCACCATTGAAACAACTCCAGATAGCCATGGTGAAAATCTTAACAGATATATAATTTCTCTGCATACCTGATAAAAGCAACAGAGGCAACACGAACCCGCCAAGAAAATCTCCCATATCAGCTTTTGCCGTCAAAATTCAATTGGATTCCGACACTTTCATCTCGAATCCCGAGATCTGTTAATGGGTTTTAACCCATATCAAGAATCATGCAAAATCCCCTCCACTGACTATAGATTCGATCAAAGACTATATATAGCAAAACAAAAACCGATGAGTTCTTTTCTTTTCCCTGTTTCTTGAAACAATTGAGTAAAAGCAACAGAAATCTGGCGATGGAAGTTTTCTAAATTCACGGTGAAAAACAATGATTATCTGTTTAGCTACCAGTCCGAACTACAAGTCAAACAACTGTTCCTACCCTGATTTGGAGAGACAAGAGTTAATAATAGTAGGGTTTATATCTATAATTCGGGATCATTGTTGTGTGACAGTCTGAGAAAAAGACAATTGATACTATTATATATGTTCAGCTAATATGGAATTTGGCAAAACAAACCTGCATATATACCCTACGCGGATATGCGTACATACATAAAGAGTGTAATTGAAAATTACAATATTAAATGCACAAAGCCTTTCTCTGTATCGTTCCAATTTTATCATATGTCGGAAGGCACACAGACTTCCAAACTATCAGGCTCTCATGTCTTTCTTAAAATAAATATTTTTTAACAAATGTAAATAATATATAATTTTGTAGCCAATACTAAAACTCTCACACAAAAATATCAGTTCAAAATATTATAAATTTAATTTATAAAAGACGGTGGAAGTTTTACATTCTTTTTTCTATATATTTTTTTACATCAAATTTTGACATTCTTTTATAAATTCAATTTATAATATTTTGAATTGATTTTTTTGTGTGTGGGATGATTTTAGTATTCACTACGTGAAGATATTTTGTCAAATGTAAATAATATATAATTTTGTAGCCAATACTGAAACTCTCACACAAAAATATCAGTTCAAAATATTATAAATTTAATTTATAAAAGACGGTGGAAGTTTTACATTCTTTTTTCTATATATTTTTTTACATCAAATTTTGACATTCTTTTATAAATTCAATTTATAATATTTTGAATTGATTTTTTTGTGTGTGGGATGATTTTAGTATTGACTATGTGAAGATATTTTGTTAAAATATGTTTTTGTGTTCAAAAATATTTATTTTAAGAGAAATATCATGACAAGAGTCATAAAAGCTCCCTCCTAATAACATTACCCTTCAAACTATAAACAAATTACGTATTAATAAAATTTATTTTTAAAACTATTGCAAGCTTACAAGATGCAAACAGAGTAACAATTTAACTATTATTAAATGGCGTTAATTGTTCATGAAAATTACTAGATTGTCTTCAAAATTAATTGTGAAAATACTTATAAAGTACTCCTATGCTTTAAGGTACTCCTATATAAAATTGTCCATTAAGAAATTAATAAATCATACTTTAAAATAGATGAACAAATCGCACTTTCATGCAAATTTAGGACTTTTAAAGTTTGGAGTCTTGAGACTAACATTTTCTTCATCTTCTCTCCCCCTCTCTCTAATTCCACACAAATGAAATATCTCACTAATGATATGAAGTTACTGGATTTGTTAAGATAAATAGTATCGAAGAAATCTCATAAATGTATTAGTCATTCAACACTTCTAATACTCGAGGGTTGAGTCAGGAAGGGTGCAAAGTAGACATAATAATATAAAAATAAAAAATCCAACTAAAGGTGCATCAAGACAATAAAAACACAAAACAAAAAAAAGATTGTCAAACAAGCCCTAAGGGCCTATTTGATTTATGATTTGCTTTTGGTGTTTTTGTTGTAGGTCCGCTATAGTACCCACTTTATGGCCCAAAGTATGTTTGGTGGAGGCCTGTTATGTTTTGCACAGTACTATAACATTTTGATAAAAGAGGCTCAAACCCAAAACAACAAATGATGTTTTTTCATGTTGTAGAACTGTAGCTTCACTAACAACACAAAACATTTGGGCCAAAAGTACTGTAGCGGAGCAAACAAATAGCCTAAATCCGCAACAGGTATATTAGGAATTTTAGGTCATTTTTTGTGCTCGCTTCTCTCTCTCTACCTCGATTAGCTCTAGCAATTTGAGGTGAGTCGAAAACTCTCTAGGTTAACAAGCTGATCAAAGCTTCCTTCTTGCTCTCCAAACTTCAGGTATGAATTTTGTTAAAAGACTTTGAATCTAGAGTAAACCCGACTACACATTCATCTTGATGTTGGTTGACTTTAGGTCATTTTTGTGTTGGCTTTGTCTCTCCTCTTTGTAGCTGATTTGAAGGCGATTCTGAAACCAGCTCATCTTCCTTCAATTTCTCTCTCCTTTACCTTGATTGGCTCTCACGATTTGAGGCGAGTCAAACACATCTCTGGGTTGTGGCCATTTTCACGATCGAAGCTTCCTTCTTGCTCTCCAGACTTCAGGTATGACTTTTTTCTAAAAGTCTTTGAATCTGGAGTAAACCCGACTACATATTCATCTTGATGTCTGTTGATTTTATGTTAATTCCACATAAATTTCGATTTAGATGCATATATATATATATATATATATATATGACATAGCATATATCGGCCCAACATATAAACCTTAGTTGTTTTTAATTGCTTAGAAGAACTTGTGTGCATTGGTCAATGTATACAAATTTGCATGGAGTTTGACAGTGTTTTGGCCACAAGAACCTTGTAATGAAGTGACTTCTTTAACAATGAGGATGAGTCTGAAATTATTATCACATTTGGTGACTATTGTCTTCTTTTGTTGTTCACTCTGTTTGGAAGAAGCATTTTTGCAGGTGTGCTTATTGGTGGAATTTGTACAATAATGTTGTTATTCTTTATTTTTGATTTTTGCAAATGGTTCTTCTTCAGTTTCATATTGTAAATTTTTGATTTGTTTTCCTGGTTGAGATTTCAAGCCAACTTTAATAAAGGAAGTAACAATGGGTGGGGAGTCCAGGAAGTGGGCTTTTAAGGTATATATGTTTTTTAAGGTCCTTGAGTCTGAGAGTGTCTTTCTGAAATAGCAATGTATGGTATCCCTTTTGAGGTCCTTGAGTATATACTGACTGTTTTCTTTCTGAAATGTGACATATGACTCTTATTGAGTTGGTCCTAACTGGGTCTAAATCCGACCTTTAAAATTATTTGCACAAAGTAGCTGCCTTAATCCTTCATACTTGAACCTTGTTTGAATAACTTTTGTTTTCTGCTTAGGAAATATATGAATCATGCCAAGCTTTATCTAAAACAATCTCAGACTTGACATCTAATCAGAATTATCACTCTGTTGTACCTTAACTTAAGTTGTCACCAGTTCTCTCTTTCAGCGGGCATACCTGATGACCATGGTGGAGATTTGAAAAGCATGGGCTATTATTGTATATATGACTTTTGTTTATAATAACATTATCTTTTGTCTTAACAAATGGTGCTAGTGTGGTTTGTCATGGCCGAAAATTTTTGTCATTGAACATGAAATTTGCTTTGGAGTTATAAGAAATTAGTTATTCCTAATATAATTGTACAGAATTCTGCTCGATTACAAATCTATTTTCTTTCTTTGTGACCTCTTCTCTATAAACAATCAAATTATAGTTATCAGACAGGATTAAGAGCAAGCTTATATCTGTTGAAATCTGCTTAAGGATTATATAGGTACAACATTGTATTAGTGTATACTAAGATCAATATAACACAAATCAATACTATTGGTTTCACATAAGCCACAATTTCGCAATAACTTGTTATGTCAAAAAATAGGTAACCAGGTTTTATACATTGATCCACATTATAAATATGATTCATTTAAAAAATTCATGCTGAAAGATGATGTTATCACTTTGTAACCAGATAGACCAAACAGTGACACACAGAGCTATATATATATATAAGAAATCTGGTTGCAATATAACACATCTACTTTGTTAATACAACCAGCATCCTCTCTCCGGTGCACCTGTATTTTAACTTTTGTTAATTAGGCTTTTTGAACAATAGTGTGTCCAGAAACCTCAATCCACCAATGGCTTAAAATTATAATAATTTATAAATAGAAAGTTAAGAGTGAAGTACCAAAAAGTCATAATGTTCTATATTCTGTGCCTATATTGGGAAAGTCATTAATGTATGTTTTTATATGCAATCAGATTCTAACTAGGGAACTTGGTATTTGATATATAATATAAAACAGATAAAATCGTGAAGACGAGGTAGCATGGATGGTGCTCCATACCTAAGGAAGGTCGACCTCAAGACATACTGCAACTATGTAGAACTCTAATCAACTCTTGAGCCATGAGATATGATCAGGCTTGTGCATTTGGACCAGCCAAGATGCAGCGCAATACCATACCCTAGAACATTCCACTATGAGCCATGGATATGAGAGTTTATTATTGTATTAATATTTGATGAATTTGGATGTCAAATACATTTTTTTTTAATTTGAATACTATGAATGAATCTTTGGGTGGTTATTGGAAGAAACATTTATGCAGGTATGCTTATTGGTGGAATTGTACAATAGTTTTTTTTGTTATTATTTATTTTTGGGTTTTTGAAATGGTTCTTCTTCAGGTTTATATCTGTAATTTTTTTGTTGTTTTCCTGGATGAGATTTGAAGCCAATTTTTGTATTTTTATGGAAAATAACTTTAATAAAGTTCAAAAAATGTTTTGAATACATTTGTTTCTTTTTATTATTTTGGTTATTTTGTTATCTATGTTTTGTATTGTCTTAATTTATAAGTAGTAGGTTGAGCCCAGAATATCTAAAACCATAATTAATCCAACTATACTATACATGGAACCATAATTATGAATCAGACATTGCTTACCACCATTGGAGACAGGTTTCCAAATTACCAAACCTCATAATATTTCTATGTGGTGTTACACTTGTGCATCCGAGAAGTGAAAACACATAAAAAAAAAAGTTGAGTTTTTAATAGATTGATAAGAAACCATAGTTGACAATCTGATGAAACAATCATACGTTATAGGCTACTGGTTGAACTTGTTGGAATATTTTAAATAAATAAAATATTTTTTTGTGGTCCTATGCATTATTTTCTAAAATTGGATTGCAATGTAATTATTGTTAATTGATGGATTGGGGTAATACTTGTCAATTGTGGTCTAATTGATAGTATAATATTTACACATTTGGATTGTGGTTTTTCAACTTTATTTGGTGGGATTTAATCTAACCGTTGATATCTAGGTCTCCATGATAGAAAGGGAGACTTAGGTATTTTATTTATAGAGAAGCCGTCCCCTCCTATTATTGTGATAAATAAGGGTTTCACAACTCCTATTCAGTCCTATCGAAGGACAACTCTCAGAAAGAGGGTAAAGCTCTTTAAGGATCTTTTGCAAAAACCCAAAGGTATTCTATAGTTTAATCTTCATTCAGGTATGTCAATTAAATCTCCTCTTTATAATTATTGCAGTATTCTTGATTTCTACAAGTTAATTGTGAATTAAATTCCAACAATTGGTATTAGAGCCAAGGTTATGACTAGAGTTTTTATATTGTAAAAATCAAGAATAAATTTGTATGGGATATTATTTGAAGTAGTGCCCTTGAAAAGGATTTGATCATAGCGATGGTAGTATGATTTTGCGTTAATCGATGCAAAATCTTTGATACCGTAATTTTATATTTAACGTTCGATTGGTTGTATTTTTCCTGGGTTGACCCATGACGATTTAGATTTAAAGCTTTGATTAAAGTATCAAGAATTGTATGATTTGTGAACCATAAGTGAATATTGAATTGTGTGAAAGCTTTAGTAGTTTATGAAGTTTTCACATGGCAGTTAATTTCATGTTATATATATGACATGTATATTTAAAATTGTAGTCAACACATAAATCAGGTTTATGGGATACAACTATATTGAGTTTATCCCATCAAATAGATTGTATACAATGATAGTGAAGAACTCCATTGAAATTAATATAATAAATTTCAATGGTAGATTTTAAATATTTTGATACTCACTGTTCTAGTAAAAAGTTTGATAAATATACATATATATATATATATATATATATATATATGTGTGTGTATGTATAAGTTTTGTCTTTTTCTTTATAAAAGGAGAACAATTAATTTAATTTAATTGTTCAATAAATTGTGAACAGTGGATTTTATGTGCATGGATAAATATAAATATAAATATATTTCTTTTATTTATATTTAAGTTTGTTGGATCCATGTTTATATTTTGTCTCATTATAATTGGGTTTATTTTTATGTGCATTATAAAGAAGTTTTTGAACCTAAATAAAATGAAAATTTTAAAGTTTAGGTCTTTCCTTGGAGTTTAGGAGGACCGGTAAAGTGACCGTTTCAAAGTAGTATCCAAAGTGAGTGATGCCTGCCCAAAGGTGACATTCATTCATGTAGGTTATTATTTTTGAAAATTTTAAAGACATATATTGGTCTTATTAAGGTCTCATAGTGCACTTACCTATATTGGGGCATTTGTTCTGTCCAAAGGTGATCAGTGTCTTAATGTAGGATAAGTGAGTAGAATAATTGAGAGTGTTTGTGTTAGAACTAAATAATCCTCTTGCCCAAAGGTAGTGGAAGTGTTTAGTAATAATTCAAGCATAATCAATTAGGTCTATGTGTGATTTCATCGCAAATCTGGGGGGTAAATGTATTTAAAATTCTGCCCAAAGGTGATTTTTAGATGACATTTTACCTGTTCGCGTAGGGTGGAAGGTTTTTGCACATAGTAAAACACCCTGATAAATTCGGCTTAAAACTCCAATTACGAATTAAAGTGATAATCTCTAAAGCTGTGACATATTATTTTATATATTGTTTATGTGGTATTATTTAATATAACATGTATTGAAGTTATTAACGCTTCCGCAATTCAGATATAGCTTCAGGGATTGAACCACTGAATGGTTCAAATTATACTTACCTAGGAGACATGTTTTGATATTATATTGGGTTTATTAGACTACGAGTCTGTACCTTTTAAGGAGAAACCCTCTATGCTGGTTGCAGAGTCTTCTGAGGTAATAAAGTTGTTACATTTTAAGTAGACTAAAGGTAATTCAATTACCATAGGTTTATTTATGCTTCAATTGGTGTGACTTGTGGGGGTGGTATTCTAGTATTTGATATTATCAAGGATTTTCTTGATCTGATCAAGATCAAGAAGCAGTTTGTTGGCATCAAGAAACACCTACATTATTATTAGCTGACAGAGCTCATGTCAGTCAGAAATTATGGCAATGGTTAAGTGAGGGAGCATATCTATAAGATGTGCAAATTGGTTAATTAACTGAGGGAGCAGAGAATCATATTTGAATATGATGATGAGTTACTAGTCCACATGATGATATATTCTCTGCCCAAGTTTATTGAGACTTTCAAGGTGAATATAATTCACAAGAGATAAAATATGACATACCGGTTGTTGGCATTTTTTGTGTCAATGAAATGGAGTGACTCAAGGGCAGTTCATCTTACCATAAATAATAGCCATAAGAATATTTTTTAGAAGAAAATAAGCTACGAGAAAGGAAATTTGGCTGAACAAAAAAGTTAAAATTAGAACGATAAAGAAAAATGCATGATCATAGGAATGATGAATGCTGGTTCTGCAAAATAAAAGGGTATCAAAAGAAAGACAGTTACAATTTTAAGATTTAGTTGAAGGAAAACAACACATGTATGAAAATTATTGTGGTAATTTTTTAGCCTAATTAGCTAAACGTGCCTGAATATATTTGAGGATTGATTCAAGAGAGATCAAACATGCCTCTTGTTTATCTATAAGCTCGATACCTTCCGAATAAAATCTTGCTTTCGTTGGAGAGAATTCATCTATGCTATGGCATATGAGATTGGGGTATATCTCTTGAAAGATACATGAATGCTTGGTTAAGGATGAGATTATTGGATTACTAATTTTTCAGATTATAATTTATGTGTTGACTGTGTCAAGGGGAAAATGCAGAAGAAATGCAAATTTTAAGGTTATGGATATGGAGGGTGTGAATCGTAGTATTTTAGTACATATCTCAATGTTTTGAATGGGCCGTAGGCCCAGTTTCAAACATTTACATGTGTGAGGATGCCTTGTAGAGGTGAAATTGTATAATCCAGATATTAAGAAACTTGATCCTTACACTGTCATTTGTCATTTTATTGAGTATCTTGAGAGATCTTTTGGTTATGATTTTTATTATTCTTCTAAACCTATGAAAAAATTGTTGAAACATGTTATTGCAAAATTTATTGAGGATGTGTGAATTCAGTAGGAGTCTAGAACTTTGTAGTTTCTTTTATACTTAATGATTTTGAGGTGTATGATAGATATAAGAGGTGATGATTTCTCTGAAGTCTTTTTTCTAGGTTAATCAAATGACTCTTTGAGAGTCATTTTGCCATTGTCACATATTATGATCTTGAGTTGCATTAGATAAATGTCTAAACTATTCCTAGATGGAGACATTAAGAAAGTGATTTACATGTTTCAACCTGAAGAATATCGTGATCTAATGCATATACCTTAAGTTCAATGGGAGTTAATTTATTTTTTCTTATTCTATATGTTGATGATATTTTGTTAGTTAGTAATGGCATTCATGTGATACATTCACTACAAAAAATTTTGGATTTTCTCAAAAAGGCATGTATTGATAAAATATTAAAGACTTTTGAGATGAAAAATTTGTGCACCAAGTGAGGTTCAAGTGTTAAAGGAAATATGTTGTCAGACTAAAAGTGTCTCGATAATGATTTTGTGAGAAGTCAATTTGATTTTTGCAAAATCTGCAGATTGTTTATTCGAAGGTAGTGAAGAAAGTTTTGAGGTATCTCTAGAGAACTAAAGAGTTCATGTTGATCTACAGGAAATCAGACTGCTTAGAGTTCATGTTGACCAAGCGTAATAGACACATTGACATAAAGTACATTTTCGTGTGTAAGAAGGTTAAGGAAATTTCTATTGAGGTTCCCCACATAAAATACTATTGCATATCCTCTCATTAAATGTTTTTAGCTGCAAATTGTTTAAAGAGCACGTGATCCGGATAGGTGTTCGAGAGTCATTGTGTTATGACGTCTGATATTTGTTTTATATTATGTTACATTGCAGTTAACTTTCAGCTTATTTACACCTTATGGTGATAGTTATTTTCCTTCAGTTTATTTACGCCTTTTGGTGACAGTTATTTGCATGCAAAATAAAGTTATGATGCATCATTATTATTATCTTCATTTATATATAGTTTATGTACGTGCTATTATGTTTTCCTGGAGTGATGTTACACTCATGAAGGTGTTTGGATTAGATATGAGATTGACACCATATTGGTAAATCCAAACATAATTATTAAAGTGCATGTGAGAGTGTTTCACATTCCATGAGGAGAGCTTGGGCTAGATATGTGATTGGCTCCATATTGGTAAACCCTCACACTAGACAGGAGGTTGGCGATATGTTCAGGTGACATACCATGATGGTATGAAGCAGGACGGATAGTGAGGTGTGCATTTAGACCACATGCAGTTTGTGCATCTCATGAAATGCAGTAAAACTACTATATTTGCTCAAATCTTAGATGGAATCAGTTTTGAGACTATGAAACTGTTTAGACTAATATATTACTTGTCTACGCATCCATGATCCACTATTGAGGAAGTCTATGGAAGAGAGTGTTTTAAAGTTTCAACCCATTTGTTTCGATAATTGTATTTTTTCTAAAATAAAATGAGTGGCCACTCGACATTTCTAAAATGTTGCAATCCATAGTGTCGTTTTATAAAACTTAAAGTGCATAAACCAAGTGGGAGATTGTTGGAATATTTTTAATAAATAAATATTTTTTTGTGGTCCTATGTACTATTTTCTAAAATTGGATTGCAATGTAATTATCGTTAATTGATGGGTTGGAGTTATACTTGTCAATTGTGGTCTAATTGACAGTATAATATTTACACCGTTGGATTGTGGTTTTTCAACTTTATTTGGTGAGATTTAATCCTAACCGTTGATATATAGGTCTCCATGATAGGAAGGGAGACTTAGGTATTTTATTTGTAGAGAAGCCGTCCCTTCCTATTATTGTGATAAATAAGGGTTTCACAACTCATATTCAGCCTTATCGAAGGACAACTCTCAAAAAGGGGGTAGAGCTCTCTAAGAATCTTTTGCAGAAACCCAAATGTATTATATAGTTTAATCTTCATTCTGGTATGTCGATTAAATCTCCTCTTTATAATTATTACAGTATTCTTGATTTCTACAAGTTAATTGTGAATTAAATTCTAACAGAACTTCCTTACAAGCATTATATACTATATTGTTATTTCATATCATCAAAGGCTTAAAAATAAATGTATGACATCTACCTTCAGGATGCACCATCTGACCTCCACATGATCTGTCCCATGCACAATGAGAAACTCAAAAAAATATTATGTGTACAAATTTTGCTAATCAACTACTAAAATTATGTCTATTATATAAATAATTAATTATAAAAATAAATTTTAAAAATGAAATAAAAAATTAGAAATAGTTGGAGTTACCAAACATGTTTTTAGTGTTTTGTTTTCAAAATTTTGACGTTACCAAACGTGTTTTGCAAGTTTCTGCTTTAGTAATTCTCGCAACAAAATTTCATCACCAAACATACTTTCGCTTTCAATTCAAAACACCATACAACAAAAACACTGTTTATGTTTTATCTAAAAACGAAACATCTAAAACAAAACGCATACCAAACGGGCCCTAAGTATATGAAATTCCAACAATAATTTTAAACAAGACAATAAATAAATAAGGGAGTGAAAAGAAAGTTATTGAACATACACACTCGAGTACAAGAAGAAAAAAGAAAAACAAAGAAGAAGAAAATGATATATATATATATATATATATATATATATATATATATATATATATAGACAGAACTTTGAAGATGAAATGGCCAACATGGGCGCGGGGGTATATGTACCCCCGCGCTCATGCTGACTCCACCTGTTCTCTTGATAATGGTGAATTTTTTTATTTTTTCACGATATATTTTCGGAATTTATTTTGAAAATAATGACCTAAGAAAGTTTTGATTAATGCATGTGATTAAGATAAAAAATATATGAGTTGAAATATTAATAAATAAAAGTTAAAATCTGTTTCATTGTATGAGAAATATTAAATTAAAAGTAAACCAATTTTTACGATGTACGCTAATATTTAATTGAATTGAAAATAAAAAGAAAGCCTAATTTTACTTAAATATAAACTCTATTGTATAATTTAATAAGCAAACCAAAAAAATTTGTTTGATTTAAGAGGAAACTTTCATATATTATATCGCATGATAAAATTAACTACTTTTAAGTAGTGTTGATGTGGATTTATGCACGATTTGGATCTGCACCGTCTTCTTGCAACAATGATGGAGTATTGTCAGAACAGTCGGAGGATCAAATTAGTGCTTGAATATAATCTAAATCAAAGAGAAAAAGATTCCATTTCAAATAGTATTTAATTTAGTATATGATGAAGCAAAAATCCACCCCGAACTGATCAAACGCCAACCTGTAAAAAAGGACAAGAGAAGGGTAATTGAGAGGGCACCGGCGTGGTGCCGGCCGACTACGCTCCGACGATCAAGTCAGAAATCGAAAGAGCTTTCTTAGCTATAAAGGAACTCAGGGGGTATTAATTGCGTACCTGGTATACGGACCGTCTCTGTATTTATAGCGGTCAAGTGAGGCTACATCCTACTAGGAGACTGGCTCTTGGAGACAAAGAAGTCCTCTTAACGTAGACTTCTTATCCACGTCAGCTTGAACTCAATCCCCATGTAGTACGTTTCATAATTGGACTCAAATACTCTATCAGATACCCCCTGTTCGTGAGGGTCAATTACTGGGCCTTATGAACATTTTGGACTGCTTACCGAGCTTCATCTGTTATACAAATAAACACCTTCTTTTTTTCTTTTCTTTTCTTTCCTTTCCTTTCCTTTCCTTCCCTTTCTTTTCCTTCCCTTTCCTTCCGCGCGTGGGCCGGGTGGGCCCGGCCGCGCCCGGCCAAGGCCGGCCAGGCAGCGCCGGGCCGGGCCCGGCCTGGGCATCGCCCGGCCAAGGCTGGCCAGGCAGCGCCGGGCCGAGCCCGGCCGGGGCAGCGCCCGGCCGGGGAGGCGGGCCCGGCGCTCGGCCAGGCCCGGCGCCCGGCCCGGCGCTTAGCCTGGCCGGCCCGGTGGCGTCTGGTCCGGTGGGCCCGTCCTTAGTCGGGCCGGTTTCTTCCTGGGCTTGGTTTTTGGTCGGGCAGTTTATTCTTGGGTCCGGCCTTTGGCCGGTATATAAGAACCCGGTTTATATATATATATATATAAAATGATTGTCAGTTTGAAGAATCGAACCTTAGCTAATAAGCTCTGATGGTCTCACCCTAACCATTATGCTAATAACTCACTTGGTTAATAAAATCTAATTAATAAGCTTAATAGCGCGGCTCTTGATAAAGCCATGTGACCACCTTGGTGGGACTTACCTGCCTTTTGCTAGAATCTCTTTTAACAGGTTGTGCCCCCGTAGGGTAGGTTAACAATGTTTTTGGATTAAAAGGCCCTTGAAAAAGTGTGGTCGTGTCTCCTTAGTAAGGCTAGGCCCCTGTAGGGCTGAGTTTGTGCCCCCGTAGGGCTGTTTAGATTCATCCATCCCGCCTTTTTAGTTAAAGGCCCTCCTCTGAGGTGTATCCCCGTAGGCTGGCCCTCGTAGGGCTGCGCCTCTGTAGGGCTGGGCCCTTGTAGGGCTGTGACACCGTAGGGCTGGGCCCCCGTAGGGCTGGGACCCCGTAGGGCTGTACCCCCGTAGGGCTGTTTAAACAATGTTCTCGAGATTCATCCATCCCACCTTTTTCATTAAAGGCCCTCCTTGGAGGTGTATCCCCGTAGGGTGGCCCTCGTAGGGTTGTGCCCCCGTAGGGTTGTGCCCCCGTAGGGCTATGACCCCGCAGGGCTGGGACCCCGTAGGGCTGTGACCCCGTAGGGCTGTGCCCCCGTAGGGCTATGACCCCGTAGGGCTGTGACCCCGTAGGGTTGTGCCCCCGCAGGGCTGTGACCTCGCAGGGCTGTGACCCCGCAGGGCTGTGACCCCGCGGGGCAGGGCTGTGCCCCCGCAGGGCTGTGACCCCGTAGGGCTGTGACCCCGCAGGGCTGTGCCCCCGTAGGGCTGTGACCCGCATGGCTGGGACCCCGTAGGGCTATGACCCCGTAGGGCTGTGCCCCCGTAGGGCTGTGACCCCGTAGGGCTGTTTAAACAATGTTCCTGGGATTCATCCATCCCGCCTTTTTCATTAAAGGCCATCCTTGGAGGTGTACTTTTTATTTTAGTTATAACAACAATTTTTGAAACAAAAGGATTACTATTGATATTTGAGTAACAAACAGAGAATTATTCATGCAAAAACTTCGGAGCTATCGCCCTGAGGCTCGATATTAAATTGAGCTTCAACTAGAATAATTAAAGTAGATGCAAGTTTTAAAAGAAAGTCTTACTGGTGGCGCTTCCACAAACGCTCAGCAATCCAAGGATGGGCCAACTGCCTCCACTTTTAATGTCTCTAGTCAATATGCCACATGCCTCCCTGCTGATGACGTGATGCTTTACCGGTCTGCCCCCGTGACATTTTGCCATGCTTGGGGTCTCTATCTTCCTCACTGGAATGTCCCCCCCTTTTCCTGTCTGCCTTTCTCGCATCAAGGACATCCTCTGCGTTCATGTACTTTTGGGCTTTCATAAGTAGCTCGGACATACTTTCTGGAGGGTGCTTGGAAATTGAGTACAAGAATTTTGAAGGCAGTTGCCCCCCCATGAATGCGGTAACCGCCACCTTATCGTCCAGAGAATCGACCTGCAACATCTCCCTGTTAAACCGGTAAATGTAGTCTCGCAATGACTCCCCTTTATTCTGTTTTACGTTCAGGAGATAGGTGGCTGGCTTTCTGTGCCTTTGGACGGTAATAAAATTGCCTACGAACAATTGACTCAGTTCTTTGAAGGAACGTATAGATGTCGGTTTCAGGTTGTTGAACCATGACCGGGCAGAACCCTTCAATGTAGTAGGAAAAGCTCTACATAGGATTTCATCTGGTATTCCTTGGAGGTGCATCAGAGCTTTGTAGGTCTCCAGATGATCTAGCGGGTCATTGGTCCCATCAAAGCTTTCAAGGGTGGGCATCTTGAACTTGTTGGGCAAAGGACAACTCATTATCCCCGCGGAGAAAGGGAGGTTGGTTTGCTGGACCAGCTCCTTTACTGTAGCAGGGCCCTTCCCCCTTATGGCGTGGGCCATGCTTTCTACCCTAGCTCTGAGGTCCTGCATCTCCATGTCATAATAGATAGTTTTCCCTGGGTGCCCTGAGTCTCCATGGGGTTGGTTTTTTCCGAGTGGGACTAGGTAACTGGGATTCGTCCCACCTCTTACTCGGTTCTGAGCTGCGTCGTCCGTTGGGACTTCACTGTCTCGCCCAACACCATCCCCTTCTGGATCAACAGGGTGACCCGGCGATGGTACTGGCTCCACATGAGGGAGGCGCTGCAGAATTGCCGCATTCTATTGGAGTATCTGGGCCAGACTTTGATTCAAGTTCCGGACTTGGCATTCCAACGCTGCGATCCGTCCTTGGTCGTTTGGGATTTCGGGGCGTGCCCCAGGGAAGTCCATCTGTCCAGGGGGTTGCATGCCTCCTTGTCCAATTGGAGGGCCCTGTCCGTCAGGAAGGTCATGGCCTACAGGAGGATCCTGGGCGGCTGGAGGATTGTGACCGGCAGGAAGGTCCTGCGCTGGGGGATTATGACCGGCAGGAGGGCCCTGCGCTGGAGGGTCCTGTACAGTGGTAATCTCTAACCCAGATCGTAGGTGCATCATGCTTCGTATATGATTCGTGTAGAACAATCAAGTTTGTGATTGTTTCCCACAGACGGCGCCAACTGATGAAGCAAAAATCCACCCCGAACTGATCAAACGCCAACCTGTAAAAAAGGACAAGAGAAGGGTAATCGAGAGGGCACCGGCGTGGTGCCGGCCGACTACGCTCCGACGATCAAGTCAGAAATCAAAAGAGCTTTCTTAGCTATAAAGGAACTCAGGGGGTATTAATTGCGTACCTTGTATACGGACCGTCTCTGTATTTATAGCGGTCAAGTGAGGCTACATCCTACTAGGAGACTGGCTCTTGGAGACAAAGAAGTCCTCTTAACGTAGACTTCTTATCCACGTCAGCTTGAACTCAATCCCCACGTAGTACGTTTCATAATTGGACTCAAATACTCTATCAATATACATATATTTTTCAATTAAAAAAGAGTCAATCACTTGAGGAATAGCATGAATATCGGATGAGCACCTTACAAATATTAATTAATAAAAAATAATTCTAAAGATACTTATAAAGTACTTCTATGCACGCATTTTTTATATGAGCAATGCTACACGTCATGAAAATATTTCATGAATTTTTATCTTGAATGATGTGACAATTAAATGATGAGTTAGTATTGGTGGGATTCCCCCATACATGGAATGTCAATGATATTATTACTTGTCACATCATTCATGATAAAATTTCATAACGTTTAGCATTTCCCTTTTTATATATAATTATTGAAAGCTTGCGAATAGAGTATAAAAAATGTCCACGTAACGAGGAGATGAACAAATTTTTAATAATTTAAGGAGGTTTTATACAATTAAATAAAAGGTATTTTGAGATTTTTATAAAGTTCCAACAATTTTTGCAAAGTTTTTAATGTTTTAAGATTATTATCTGTTTTAAACACAGTTTAACGAAATTTATACGTATCTATTTTCTATGGAGTTTTATAATTATAACAAAAGAATATGGGGTAATGTAACAGCGTTTTAACTGCAATCGCATTCCAACACAGAATACGATGTCGTTTTTCTCATGTTGTTGAAAGTGAAACCCAAAAGCGTTTCGCCTTGCGTACCTTATCTCTGTTTTTAGTTTGCCTTCTACTCTGTCTCTCTCTCTCATCTGTCTCTCTCTCTAAATGGTGTTAAAGAGCATGAACGCCTTAATCTCAACGTCTCTCTGCAATCGGCACATCTTGAAGCTACCCACAACCCCTTCATTTCTCAGGAACAGTTCATTCAATACACAGTTTCCCAGTACAAGTATCAAAATTCATGCGAGTTCAAATGAGTTAGATACACAGACTGTAGAGGAACGCAAGCAAGAGCTAGAAAAACCCAATGGAATGAGCGACATAGTACAAGAAGATACGGAAACAGCAACACCTACTGGATCTGCAATCGACAAAGACCTCAAGAAGGTAGATCTTTATGTGTTATATACTCTTTTGATTTTGTTTTGAAAATACAGGGTTTCTGTAAATTTTAAGTAAAGATTTGTTAGTGTGTGGTTTAATTGAAGTTAAAATCTTGTGTAGAGTAGGATGAGGAATACAAGCCCAAATTGTTGGGATAAGCTTGAGTTGAGTTGTGATGTGGTTCTTAGGTCTTGAAGTGGCTATTTGTTGTAGTGTGAGAAGAAAATTGAACCAACCTATGAAAAAATTATTGTTAGAATTCTAATTGGGATTTGCTTAATTCATGTTTAGTTTGGAAATGAAAGGTAGGATGGATGAAAAAGGAATACTTGGGAAAAGAAAGTTTCTTTCGCTCCTCTATCCTACCAAACAGGCATTAGAGAGAATCCAGAAATTTGTTGTGAATTGTGAATGTGAGACAGTATTGTTTGATCAAGCTATGGGAGAAACTCAAGTTAGTATGTTATTGCATTGATTCCTCCTAAATGCTATTATTTTCAAAACATACCTGGTCAATCACAAAATTTGGTTCAGAATTGTTTGATCAAGCTATGGGAGAAACTCAAGTTAGTGTGTTATTGCATTAATTCCTCATAAATTCTGCGAATTTCAAAACAGGCCTGGTCAATCACAAAATTTGATGGTCTTTAGATGCGGTGTCTCTTTAGAATGATGCATAGAACAAACCCGAAGGATTCCGTTTCATTTTTATGAGGACATTGAGAATTTGAGATGAGGTTAATCTTGATAACAGAATCAAAGTTCCATGGGTAACAGAAGACAAAAATCTTGGTGTTGTGTGATCAATTTATTCCAAAGAAATGCCATGTTTTTTATGGAGCAAATTGCATAATAAGATCCTGGGATGGATCAGAATCATCATTGCTCTCCTACTAGTGTTACTAGTAGCCTTTTGGGTGTTAATGTAAAACAGTTCTCAAGATAATTTTATACAATTAAATTGAAGACCAATTTTGATAATTGCAATGAGGAATTAGTTGATGCAAGATGGGCTTCAAAAGTGTTAGTGAAAGCTGAAAAATGATGGAGCTAAATTAACGAGAACATAATTAATATAGAAATATGAACCACTTATATGGAGCTGAGTAAAATTTGGGTGACTTTGGAGTTACTGTTTTTGCCATGACAAAAGGCTTGTTAATGCCGACTGTAATTGTTAGAAATAAAGAAAGAATTGTATTTATTTGAATTGATATTGTGAACAATACATAAAGGCCTATTCATAGGCACATAATCTTGGAGACTAAGTAAACTTAGGAGACAAGAAATCCTAGTCCTAGATGGTTTAGGAGAAGGAGTAAGAAACCTAATAGTAGATATATAATCTAATAGTAGATATAATCGAAAATATATAATCTAACAGCCCCCGCAAACTCAAGGTGAGTTATATGAAAATATAATTGTCTCCTATGTCATTAAACATATTGTAGAAAGTTAAGACTAGTTTATAGCAAAATGCATGTAATTTTAAAAAAAATTATTGTAAACGATTGAAATGTCCAATCCTTTCTATTTGAGTTCATGAAACAACATGTATTAAATTTGCTTTTCTAGTCTTCCAATTTTCACTTTGTTGTAAATGTATATGCATGTATAACCAACTCAAAGAAATCCCTTCATATGTGATGTTATTGGAGACAAGTTACTAATTGGAAATTGAAGTTCCACTTGTTTAACTTATCCTTTAATAGTAATTTTGTTTTATAACTACCCACAAGAGGAAAATTCTTATCATAACAATTTTCAACCAATGGTCTATGTATTTTTACAACAGGTTGTTCAGAAGACTGCTGCAACCTTCGCACCAAGAGCTTCTACTGCTACAAAAAACCCCGCTGTACCTGGAACCACTTTATATTCAGTTTTTGAGGTTCAAGGCTATGCGTCAATGTTGTTGGGAGGAGCTCTTGCTTTCAATCTTATATTACCATCGAACGAACCAGACATATGGAGATTAATGGGGATGTGGTCCATCTGGATGTTCAGTAAGTTACGCTCCACCAAATTGAATCGCAGATTTGCTTATGAAATAGACATTTGTGGCTCTTTTTCCAGTACTTGTATTTTGTTCTCTTTCTGTGCAATCATTGAATAATTCGTTGGGATATTCTCAAATATTCAAATGTGCTCCATTGAGCCATCAACATATTATCTATATGGTTTCATTGTTACATTGGCTTAAGTATGCTGAAAAAGCCAAGGCCCGAAGCCCAGCCTGAACCCTCTTGGTTTTGGCCCGGCTCAAGGCCGTTATGGGCTATCCCAGCCCAGCCTGTTCCAAGCATGCAGCTCAACGCTTCAAGAGGCCACAGGCCTGCTATCCTAAGGCCCGCAAGGCTGGGCTTATGTTTTTCAAAAAATTTAGGCTCGGCCTGGACCTGCCCGTTGACCGGTCAAAGGCTGGCAGACTAGGGCCTGGACTCCCAATTGGAGGCCCGGCCCTTTGTGCATACTTCTCATGCATAAACTCAATACAATATCTAATTTGGAGAATGGATATTTGGACACCACCAAAATTGATTTCATCTTGACGGTTGTTCATTGCATGTGAAATGAACTTGTATTGTTCTCATAGCACTTGGAAGTCTTTATATTTCTTCTCAAATGATGTATATAACTTAAACTTTTCAATATAAGAAGTGACTTTATATGTTATTAATTTCGTTGGTAGTTCTGGACTTGTTCTATATAGAAAAATTTGGAAGATTTCACATGGTTTACAAGTCCCGTATATTGACTTACAGGATTATATCTAGTTAGTGTAGTATATGGATTGAAAAAGAAGCTCAAATTTGTTTTGTTTGAATGAGAAGTTCTAATTTGCTCAGTTTGCAGCTATTCCTTCCCTTAGGGCCCGAGACTGCTCAAAGAACGAGAAAGAAGCCCTGAACTATCTGTTTCTCCTCGTACCACTGCTAAATGTTATAATTCCATTCTTTTGGAAATCATTTGCAGTCGTTTGGTCTGCAGATACTGTAGCATTCTTCGGGATGTATGCTTGGAAGGTACTATACTTCATCAGCAGTGTCCAATTTTCATACTCCATTCCATACTGTTTGCATCTTAACTTTTTATTTTTATTTTTTCTGGTTTACAGCTTGGGTGGTTACAAAAAAAGAACTAAGAGTTCAATGGATTCACCTTCCTTCAATTGGATCAATTGGATTATTCCTTCCTAATTGATTTTCAGATTCATGCATCATGTTGCGTGCCATATCCGATTTATCTTAACCCATAACAAAATGAAGTAACTTATGGATGGGTAGGGTATTTTCCCTTGCCTTGCTTGGCATATACATACCTTTTTTTTTCCTGTTGATGTATATATATTAATATTCGTTCTCCAAAAATTTTGAGGGTTGACCATTCAAAATAGTTTGTAGCTATGTATGCTTGGGATGTGTTGTTGCTGTTGTGTTGATGTGGACAATGTAGTATGATGATGAATCTCAAAAGGTAAATTCTTCTCCAACTTTTGTATTGTACAGGTAAAACTTATTTATCTGTGTGACCAGTGCAAACTGCAAATTTTGGTTTGCTTGTACTGATAGTAAAGGTGGAATGTGTGCACTAGTGGCAGTGATTACTGATTATGGTTACATTGGTGTGTATGTGGTGCCAAGGGTGGTGCTATTACTTGCTTGTGCTTAGAAGACTACTAGGACAGTAGGACCTGAAGTAGAAATGAATTAATTCAGCATATAAACATTGAGGTTAGTGTATGCTATTAACTGATGATAGTTTAGTTGACTTAAATAAAGTAAGGACATATGGTTAACTGGAAACTTGGACAAAAAAATTAGAATTAAGAATATTTAAAGATCCTATTTAGCCAAGGTTTTTTTTTTTTTTTAAAAAAAAAACATTGTGAGTAGGTCATTTAGATTACCATACCTTGAGTTGAGCAAATTTTTTTTTTTTTATGTAACAAAGGAACTGAGGTTTAACTTGAAAAACAAACACATCTAAAACTCAAAATTTGAAATTATATTTTATGTCATATTTGATATCTAACTCACACTTTGTTTCGTTTAACTATTCAAACATATTCAATATCAAGTGAATTTTTTTGTCAATTTATTAATTTTGATTATTAAATAATGAGTCTACTTTATAAAAAGGATAAGAAGGTTATTGAAAAGATTTTCTTTAAATAAAAAAAATAAGCATCATATTTTTAGAGAGTAAATATATATTTTTTAAGAGAATATATATTCATTAAATTTGAAAAATATATAACCGCATCCGATTTCATTTTAATTGAAAGTGAGTGTTACGAAAATTTTTTTTTTTCATTGAAAATTGACATAATTATAAAAAAAGGAAATGATAAATGCACTCTTGTTTTGTTTTATCACTTAAATTAAACGACATAAACTTTCTTTATATTTGATTCTGATGAATTAAAACAAGAACAATAACCTTATATCACACTAAAACATAAAAGAGAATCAATGCAAGAAAGACCCTGCACATTGTGTGAGAGCCGTCATAATTGATAACCTAAGAAGCATGGACACGGACACGGACACGGGACACGGGTACAACACGACATAGACACGGCTACACGGTAAATTTCAAAAAAACAAGACACGACACGGCGGGGATACGGCTATGAAATAATATATTAATATATATTCAACAAGTTAACCAATATCCACAATACCAGAAATCTAACAATAAAAAAATAATAAATCACACAAATACTTCAATTTATTATCAAGCAATTAATGTATTTTCAAAAAGAATGTTCATTATATTCAAACCCACTACTAGAATCTTGCATATTACTCATTTTTCTAATAACAAACAAATAAACTAACATGACTTTATGTTAAATAAAGTTCTATTAGATTTTTTATTTTTTTGTTTCTAAATTTATTATTTAGGAATTTTATCTTACTATTTTTTATTTTAAAATTTTTTTATTTTAGAAAATACTATATTTATATAGAAAAGGCATAATAGTCATACTATATAGTATATATATCATTATAGTTATTTCAAGGGGTCAAAATGTCAACTTTTAGAAGATGAGGGGCTGAAATGCTCAAAAAAATAGTTCAAAGGAATTTTTTTGTAACTTTGAAAAAATTCAGGAGTTTTTTTGCACTTTTAAAAATTACAAAATGTACCCCGTCATGTCCTAAAAGAAAATTTTCAGGACACTTCTAAGGAGTATTCGACACGTATTCGAGGAGTGTCCGATTGTTCGGCACGACACCCCTATACGAAGTGTCTGTACTTCCTAGCCGATAACCAAAACGATCCGGACCCGTTTGGGAAAAGCGAAGGCCAGACAAAATCGGATGCTCCCAAAAGCATTATTCTAACAACCGTACAACAGAAGACACTTGCGGAGAGAGAGAGAGAGAGTTGCAGTAGCAGAGAGAGCGAGAAAGATGGGCGACCTCTCGGTCATCTTCTTTCTAACGGTTCTATTCTCTGCGACGGCCAAAGCTTCGTACTGTTCAACTAACGGTTAGTTCTTAGTATGGTTTTATATCATTTGCTTCACGCTTGATCTTTGCACACCCACATACACACACACACAATATATATATATATATATATATATATATATATATATATATATTGGATGTGTATAACACTGATTAGTTGCTTATTGGTGGTTTATAGTTAATGGGTTTTGAGTAATATTCACGATCCTTCGATTTATTTTGGTTCCTTATCTCCCAAATTTGCAGAAGTTACCAATTAACTCGTCCAAATGCTGAATCCCAATCAATAAAGGTTCTGTAAAATGGTCCATTTTCGGAATTGAATTTATTATTACCGGCATTACTTTCACTCAACATACTCTATCTTATCTTAACGCCTAAAAATTCATACGATACAAGAGATTAATAAACAAGGTCTGGACTGATTGGGTTGATAAAGTTTGGAAGTTTTGGGGGACCCTTTTGGATACTCCAGCTCTAGTTGCAATTTTAGTCATTGACTCCTAATATTGCTGATGCTCCTATCAATGTTTTCTCACTTGGTTGAGGAGAACCAAGAGCAAATTCATTTGATGAATGTTTTTGCATTTTCAATTCTCGCTCGTCTAGTTCTGTCCTCAGGTTTACACATTTTTTCACTAGGACTTATGGCCTATAATGAATCAAATGGTCCTTAGATCTTTCCCACCCCGACTTCGAGACAAAGAACTAACGGTCATCTGGCCAGTTACGTACTTGCTCAAGATCTTCATTTCAACCCAGTGGTATATTAATTGATCAATTGTAAAAGTGGAATAAGTCCTCAAACCAGATTGCTAGACAGTTTGGGATTACCCAATCAATCCCTCTTCCCCTTACTGTGCTGCTGATCTTTAATTTGGCTGATAGGATCCCGATAATCTATTCTAGATTTCAACAGCCAAAGAAGAAGTCAGTCTAGTTTTTTTCCAAAAAAACTCTAAACCACCAAAATTTTAATTCTTGCCATCTATTTCCATGGTAAATACTCTAATAGAGTCTGAAGAGGACGTGCTCAAAAATCAGAATTAAATTTACCTGATGGCCAATTTTAAAATTTAATTTTTTGGAAAAATGAAACAGAAAAGAGTATGGAAGGAAATGATAGAATGACAACTGATTTGCTCTTAATTCTTTTTACCCCATAATCTGCTTAATGGCTGCTTGTTAAATTAATTTGCTAAATGGACATGTGACACTAAGAGAGAAAAACAACTCACCTAAAAAGAAACACATAATACAACTCAACTAGTTAAGTATTATAATTGATGAAGTTGTAGATTTGTTAATAAATTTGTTCAATACCTGTTGGCTTTCCATTTATTCTTAAACATTGAAGATTTTTTTTAAATACTTAAAATATGCATAAAACTAGCAAAGACACGAATTTACCAGTTGGTGTTTTGGCTGAATTAACTTCTAGCAATCTAATGTGGCCATTTCTTTCCACACATATCCTTAGGCAACCATCTTAATAGGTTTAAGGTGGAGCTGTCCTTGGTTCTTGCATTAGTATTTGGCTATTGAATTTAGACAAGGAGACATCTTTAAGATATAGCCGTGGAGGATCCTTAAATACAGAGGAACAACCTCAACTATTTTATGATTTATAGCAGTTTTATGTTGTTTAGAGTAAGAATAGAAAGGGTTGTGACGTAAATGTGTTTTGAAAACCGTGAGCACCAAGAGGAAAGTATGCAAAGCGAATAATATTTACACAATGTGGGCGGGTCGTGACAAATGGTATCAGAGTCAATCCCCAGCCGAAATGGGAGGAGCGTGCACAAGCTCATGATGGTTAGGCCAGCAATTAAGGACGCTAGGTCCCAAGAGGGAGTGATTGTGACGTTCCACATCGCCTGGGGGGGAGAAGTTCTAGCACTTAAATGTGTGAATGCCTCATAATTGTGTAGACGCGTTCTGAAAAACCGTGAGCACGAAGCGTGTATAAAGGCGGATAATATCTATTTAGCGGGGTGGGTCATGACAAGGGCTGTGTCAGAGCACACATGGCAAAAGGGAATTATTTTTCTAAAGGGAGGAGAGTGTGCAAAGCAAACAATATCTACACAAGGTGGGTGGGTAGTGGCATTGGGGAGGGGGGGTGCACAAGCCAGTGAGGTCGCTGAGTCCCAAGAGGGAGTGATTGTAACGTCTCGCATCGCCTGGGGGGAGAAGTTCTGGCACTTAAACGTGTGGATGCCTCCTAATTGTGTAGACGTGTTTAGAAAAACTGTGAGCACGAAGCATGTACAAAGATAACATCTACATAGCGGGACGGGTCATGACAAGTAGGGGTGCACACGGTTCAGTTCTTTACAGTTCTTGGTGGAACCAGAACCGGAACCGTTCCCAACAGTTCCTTAAGTTTGGAACCAGAACCATTGAGTTCGGCTCGATTCGGTTCGGTTTCGGTTCCAACGGTTCCTTGTCATTTTTTTTTTTTAACATTGGCAAGATACATTTATACTTGTGCACCCCTAATTATAACAATAGATTGGAAGCTATTAGTATTTATTTATATATCTTATATTCTATATATATATAGAACATTAGAACTTAGAAGCTATTAGTATTTATCTATATATTATATATTTTACACTTTATATATAAATGAACACTAGAATTTAGAAGGTATTAGTATTTATTTGTATATTATATATTTTATACTTTTTATATATATATATATTTATTTATATAGAACACTAGAACTTAGAAGCTATTATTAGTCATTTATATATTATATATTATATATATATATATTTCTAACGGTTCCGGCTCCTTGACTTGGAATTGGAACCGTACTGAACAGTTCAGCTACGGTTCCGGTTCCGGTTCCGGTTCCACCGGTTCTTTGTGCACCCCTAATGACAAGGGTTGTGTCAAAGCACACGTGGCAAAAGGGAACTATTTTTCTAAAGAGAATGATAGGGAATAATTTTATAAACTAGTCTTCTTTTGGCCAAAAACTTCTCTATTTGATACTTAAATCTTTAAATTTTGCATGATCTTTCTTTATTGGGCTCAACAAAAATAATAAATAAAGAAAATAAAAAAAGTTAATTTCACCAATTTTATTTTTTCCATACACCGTGAATCCATGATATATTTCTCTGACATCATTTCAAACGCCTAAACAAATTAGCCATTACTTGCATTATTCTACCTAAGCAATTAATTTAGGCCTTGGGAGTATTCCTAAGTAATGGAACCTTAAAAAATTGTGAATACCAGAACATAAATGTATTGAACTGCTACTGAGAATTTGCTCAATATGGTAGAACTGTAATTTTCTGGCTGGACTACTGGTAACAAAGAAATTGAAGGACAAGTATGGTATTGACATTATAACTAATGCCTAACTAGAGTTATAGATACTCAAATGGCAAGGATAATGATAAAGATGTGTGTCTTTTCTATCAGCAGTGTCTCTCTCCTGATCATCTGCTTTCAAGTGTGCTCAATGCTATTATTTATCACTTCTTTAAATTTATCATGGTCAAGAACATGAACTTTTTTGCATTGCAGGATTACCACTGGTCAGGAATATCGGGGAGCTTCCACAGGATAACTATGGAAGGCCCGGTTTGTCTCACATTACCATCGCAGGTTCATTGTTGCACGGGATGAAAGAGGTACAAAATACACCATGTCCCTTAAATTCCTTCGGGTGTTTATGTTGGAAACAGATTTCATATTTGAGATTAACTTGTAACTTTATGATTTAGTTGTTCACAAAATTGGTACTTATTATTCTCCCCACAACCCCCCCCCCCCCCCAAAAAAAAAAAAAAACCTGTCTAATATTGACACCTGAGTGAAGATTGTGATTGAAGAGATTATAGAAGTGTTAAAATATGATAACATATCTTTTTGCCACAATTTTTCCATAATACCTACCATACAAGTCAACTACCAGCTACAAAAAGAAAATGACATAAATAAGAGGAACGGTTTTTAAAGAACTGGAGACTGTATTTTTTCCTCTCCTTAGAGTTTTTTTAAATTTCTTGACAGGTTGAGGTATGGCTTCAAACATTTGCTCCAGGATCACGCACACCCATACACATGCATCCTTGTGAAGAAGTTTTTGTTGTCCTGAAAGGGAGTGGTACTCTTTATCTTGCCTCCAATTCGCATTCAAAATATCCTGGGAAGCCACAAGAGCTACCTATCTTTCCAAATAGCACATTTCATATTCCCGTTAACGATGCTCACCAGGTATCATTCTCTGGTTGGTGGTTTTAGATGGAAAATGGAGATTAGATTTACTTTATGTGGACAATCTGTCTTTTAAGAAATTTTCATTTGGAGAAATTGACATTGTGGATTCTAACTAGGGTTACATAATTAGGCACACTTGTTATCTTTTGTTTTCTTTTTTGTATTGCTTGTAGTATGGGGATGCTAAATACTAAATAACAACCTCTTGTTCCAACAGTGTGTGGCTCACTGGTGTATGGAGGCTTGACCACTGGTTAGAGATAAGGGCTTGATGCCAACTGGTATAAATAGGTTTGTCTTTGTTTCTTATGATAGAGATAAAGACCCCTCCTTCTGATAGGTTTATTTTTGTTTCAATTTGTGCAAAACTACCAATCAGACTTTCCCGCACATTCTATTAACAGGCATCAATACTGTTTAATGGGCTTTATGTCAAAGTATGAGAAGTGGGTGGGCGGAAAGTTTGTGCTGGTAGTATGTTGGCATTCAAAGCCAATTGTACTGTTAGTTCTTTTAAAGCCAATTTTCTGAGCTCGAAGTGAGCTTGAGTACATTAATACTTGGCTCGCAGATGTTTATGCCCCTAATTCTATCCCTCATTTTGGATTGTTGAGAAATGCTTTTTGAAAAGCTAGAATGTTGGCATAAGATCTAAGTTATTGGCTGCAAATGGATGGAACGCGTCATTTCAGTTGTTTAGGATTACTTCAATAAGGTATGGTTATGTATAGATAAATGGTTAATGTCTAAGTGAAGCAAGTCTGGAGTTCTGTTTGGATGATTTATATGTGGTTAACATGTTTCATATATTAAGGGTCCATTGGAGCACTTTGTGTAAAACATTTTCTCTGGTTTAGAAGTTTAAAATGCAGAAGAGAGAGTACATTGGTACAAAGTTTCTGAAAAACAAGATGATAAGAGAAACAAGTGCTGCAATACAATAAGGAAAAAGGTTTTAGTAATATGAAATCAAGAAAAATGCATCCTCACCAAATATGCGTCAAAACAAAAAAAAGGAAAGGTATCTGCACATATTGAGAAAAAATATTAAAGCTCCTCATATTTTGTTGGGCTCTGCCATTTGCCTTGATGTCTACAGGTTAATTGTGTAATGAATAGAATTGTAGGTGTTTGTGTGTGTGTGTGTGTGTGTGTGTATGAGAGAGAGAGAGAGAGAGAGAACATTTGAAATGACCGTTGTACACCCCCTAATAGTTTGGAGTCCTTGCCATGCAAATTAGCGACCTGCTGTTTTTCATCTGAGATTGCTACCCGATTTAACATGTTTACTTCAACTAGATGTCCATTTCTTTGGTGCCACTTATTGGATGTTCCTCAAGTGATTGATTGCAATAATGATTGTTAATCACCTGTGTAATTTATTAATAATTGATTTATTTCCTCTTTCCCGATAAGTGAATTCCTGATTGATTTGCTATTACTATTCTTGTCACAGGTCTGGAATACAAATGAACAAGAGGATTTACAGGTGCTGGTCGTTATATCTCGTCCACCAGTCAAAGTGTAAGTAATTATGTTTTTCTAGCATTTTGCATGTAAAAGATTCTCAAAGAATGCATTACTTTAGATGCATTGTGTTTTATATCCATGAGACATATATGTTAAGGCGTGCATGCAAAACTTGGATTGAGATTGAGTAGATTTTGAGTTACCAGATAGCATATGCTTTGTGTGAAACATTGGAGTTCCCAACTCTCTTAATGTTGAAGCTGCTTATATGATGCCCAAACTTTATCAGCCTGGACTGTAGGACATTAAATCATTTCCGTACTTCCTGCAAACTATTTCACAAAAGTCTTCATATATTATTATCTTTTTAGCAAGAGCCATCCATTCGGAGATTCAGTAAATGAAGTTACAGATGGAAGTTCAGTCTGTGATGTAATGCTGAACTTCCTTTCCTCCATCTCTTTTTCTTCTTGAGAGAGTCAAAGGCTTCTTTCCCCTACAAGAGTTCTTTTTTCTTCCTTTTTTTGTTAGCTGCCCATTAAACAAATTTCATTTATATCAAAAGGGTAGTAACAAATGGTTGCTGATCCGGACATTCCCAGGTGTAGGGATAACAACTATTGATGATCAAATAACTTAAGCTTTTCTGCACAAAGCACATACTAAGCAAGAATTTCTTCTTTTTTCCATATATATGTTGTTTTTTATCACACGGTTTTTATGATCACTGATGCATCATAGTCCACACAAAAACAATCATTCATTGGGTACTTGACGAACATTTGCAATCTGGCATTTGCATTTCAGGTTCATATACGAAGATTGGTTCATGCCTCATATTGCAGCCAAATTGAAGTTCCCCTATTATTGGGATGAGCAGTGTTTTCAGACACCACCGAAAGATGAGCTTTAACTTTTTGAACAATCCTGCCAGTTGGCTGATATACCCCAAATTTACCAAAAACTGGAACAGAATACTTTTGGTGGGTATTGAGATGAGGGTTCAAAGTTGAGAATCTGAAACTGGAAGGCTCGTATGTCTTTCTAATTTTACATGTATGCTGATTTGATACATATTGATGGTATATTGGTATATAATCAAGTTTACCTTTCTTATGTTCGCCACTTGTTTTGCCGTTAATTCATTATTACTACTTTTCAACTTCTCTTGTTCTTTTTCTTTGGAAAAATCTTATGGGGATCATGTCTCATATTGCTTTAGCTATGAACCATTCAGCTTAAAAGGTTGACAAAAATAGGAATCTCTATGTCTATGTCTCTGTCTCTGTCTCTGTCTCTCTCTATCTATATATATCTCTATACAACACTTTAAAATGGGATCCCTCATTGACAAGCAATCATATCTTTTAGAAATAAAGAAAGAATTATATTAATTGAATTGTCTTTGAACAATACATAAACGTCTATTTATAGTCACATAATTTTAGAAACTAAGTAAACTTAGGACTCAAGAAACTTAGATAGTTTAGAAAAAGAGATATAAGAAAGTCCAGATGGTTTAGAAATGGTATAATAGTATACTCTAACAATCTCCATGGACAGCCTTGAGAGTAACCATTTTTGGCCATCATCTTTTCCTTTCCTAACTCACCAATAGACCATAATCATATCACCATTGCAACATGATAATCATACCATCTTGAACCCCTAATTTATGACTCAATTTTGGCAATATGGGAATGGAAGTATATTGACCAAAGAACACTGATAAATTTAATTTGGATTTTTCATAGAAAATTTATGGATTCTCTGTGTCTGGTTGTTGAGAAAATTGAGAAGAAATATAACACAATTCTGAGTTTTTATGTTGCAACTCGTGGTCCAGAATTTGAAAACTAACTCAATGAAGGAAGATAGTTATGACTTACAGGACTCCTTGATTAAGAATTTTCTTTCTCCTTGTGTTTCTCTGCAGCCAAACAGTGCCTAATCTAGATTATATCGCGTTGCCTCTGAATTTTGCATTACTTTCCTTAGTTAAGAATCTCATCTTGATTACTATCCTTGGATGGAAATGCGCGCGCGCACACAGAAACGGTCAAAATACATTTGTTACATATAGAGAAGAACTATCATCACTTGATGTGTGTGCGCGCGCATGAGAGAGAGAGAGAGAGAGAGAGAGAGAGAGAGAGAGAGATTACGGCCAGTACTTGGATGGCATTCGCATTATTCAAATGCCGGTGAACTTTAAGGGTGCATGCTTTATTAGAGCTTTAATGGTGAATAAAATGCCAGCAATCGGAGAGAACTTTAGAGATAGGGACAGGGGTTTAATGGTTTATGTCATGTTATCCAAAAATGGATGGATGCAATTGATAGTTTGATTCTTATCCATAAAATAAAAAATAAAAAACAATAAATGACAACATCCTAAACTTAGTGACATTTTACTACCAAATAAAATTAATGATTCAAGCTACCAAATTCAACTTTTTTTTTTTTGTGTGTGTTCTAAGATAAAAATGTCACGCGACTCATATCTTGACAGATGTTACTACATTATCATTTTCCTTGTTTCATAGGAGTCCCTTGATCTGAATATCACACGTTATTTTTGTAGGATCATTCTATTAAAGTCAAGTACTTTGGCACTGGCTTATGCAGTTATGCATGATCATAGATATTGTGGCAACAGAACAGAGAGTATTCAACTCCTCATCCCCCTTTCCCATTGCTAGGTTAAAAAAAAAAAAAAATTATATAAAAGACAAGCTCAGCAATTCAAGTGAAAGCTCATACAGCATCTCTGTAATTCACATCTGAAATGAAAAACAAAATTTTTTTTTTTCAGTCTCCCAAAAAGTACCTGAAGCATAGATTCAGTAGAAAAAGCTATATTATTACAACTTAATGTTTTGCTTAACATTATTATAGAAGCACAGAGTAATCTAGACCTTATTCACTGAGCAAATTAGGACTGAGCCCACCAATTGATACAATAGTTGCAACACACAGTACCATACAGACTAAGATTGTGAAGGCTCAAGGTTGTAACCTTTTCTCATAGCTTCTTTCCTGCTGTTTATGAATACATCCGACTTTTCGTTTATGTTGGATGCCACACTCAGAAGCTTTCCAGGTCTCGGTGGCTTCATTAATTTTCCTTCTTCATTCCCTGTTGGTATGTTTTTACTCTTCTCTTTATCCATTGCATTATCATTGACACTCAGAGTCAATTTTGGACCTCTCACATGACTCTCAATGGCAGTGCTCGGACCTTGAACTTGTGAACCAGTTTTCTCCTGGACTAGGGATAGAGGCTTCTCACTTTTGTGGTAAATCTTGACACGGCTTTGCACAGCTCCATCATTTCCTTTTTCCTTCTGCAGTTGAGTCTGATCACCACTCACAATGGAGGTATCTTCCTTGTCCAACCCATTGGTGTGCCTGAACTCAACTTTGACTTCAGAGCTTTTATTGTCTTTCGGCTTTCCATGGGACATGGTGGGCTTAATGGGTTGTTCTCGGTTTCTTGACCCTTCTTCAACAGGCACTTCAATGGATTCATGGGACGCTGGATGACCGGTGGTAATGCGCTTTAGGCCTGGAGCAATGAGGTTGTTCATGAAGAAGTTGAAGAGCTTCTGGCAGATGCCAATAGGCTGGAAATTACTCTCTCTTTTCTCCATTGTTGTGTGAAAAACAGTGCTAGAGAGAAAATTGCTACAATTTTTTTGGCGGATACAAGTTGTGAAGTCTCTATTTGAACACATGGATGGGCATGTATGATTCTATACTTACAAGATGGGGTAACACAGAAAAGTAAGAATGGGATATAGATTGAAGCATTCTTTTCTCTTTTACCCCCCAAAGGGTTCTTATGCTCTTCAAACCTGCTTTAGTCAAAAGCAAAAGTAGCTTGATACCATGCATTGCAGATACAACTTCAATTCTACTTTGCTTGAGGCTTCATATATTCCTGAATACTATTGGAGATGCAAAACCACAGGCCAGTATCAGTCTAGGCTCTAGTCTATGTAATTCTGAGTAGTTGATAGATGTGCCTCCAATGAATGAACATGCCCCAACCATAGGAACATTATTGACTATGCTGAGTAATGATAAAAATTCATCTTCTGTGGATCTTTTATCGGCAAGGGCCTTTTACAATTTACATGTACATGTACATGTCAATTGCATTTACCAGCAAAATATTATATATCTGTTCGACTACAAAATCGATCGGCTTGACCGATGTCTTGACTGATGTGTGTTGGGTGTGGTGCGGGCTTGTCAGAGCCGTTGAATCGACTTAAAGGAACTTTGGCCTTTGCCGAACAAAGTATCCCCTTTAAAGTTTGAAATTGGGTCAGGGGATTGTTGGAGAGAGAATACCAAACCCTCCAATTGCCTCAACTAAGAAGACTTTAAAAGGAATTGAGATGAGAAAAGAAACAGAACCTGAATTGAGATGAGAAACAGAATATGAAATGAGAAAAACAATTAGAGTATGGGATGAGAAAAGAAGTGTTTTAACTAAGGTACTCAAAAGTAAATAACATTGATAAGAAAAATTTGTGATGGTGCTTCATCGTTTGCACAGCTTACAAGTGAATTATTTATAGAATTTACAATAAACAAATTCTCTAGAATTTTGAAAGAATCTTTTTTGAATTTGAAATCGGCAACGTCATATGTGTCAATCAATCTAATGATTATCTCATCTATTTCAGCAAACAAGTGAACACTTTTTATGAACTTGATGATTTATGAAATACTCTAAATAATACTGTCACCCTCAAAAAAAATTCGAGTGTCGGCCACTCTTATCCCATGTGACAGCTTGCTTTTAAAATTCAAACTTGCAACTTACAAATCAAATGAAAATTTAAATTATCATCTTATCACTACACATGTGTGAGTTGACAAGTGATCAAATTGTCCTTTCATGTTACGCCAACATAGTAGCTACGTTTAGTTGTCATGAGTATCAAAATATTGCTTGAATACTGTTTTCCAAGGAATGGTCATGTCAATTATTAGTTGTAAGAAAGAGAAATCATCATACTGATTTCATAATGGAAACAGAAAAGTTCTAGTGACCTAACTTTTATGCGATGTCAACCTTTTCAATTAAAAAAAATGATTAAAGTATTGATCGATTTTTAAAATCTACTGAAGTGTCAAACATGGATTAAAACACTGTAAAGGAGAGAGAGTCTATTTTATTA
This sequence comes from Cornus controversa, assembly GCA_026545225.1. Lineage (NCBI taxonomy): Eukaryota > Viridiplantae > Streptophyta > Magnoliopsida > Cornales > Cornaceae > Cornus > Cornus controversa. The sequence continues at coordinate 47,977,163 of CM048847.1, read as the reverse complement.
ATTATAGTATAAAATTTTTTATTGAACACTGCTTATTGATTGAAGTCGTCAAAAAATCGATTCGAGTATTATAGCATTCCTCTTCAATTAAAGGGTTGGAAGATCATCACCTCATTTCACAAGACATATTTAATCCTCGTCAAAGTTTTTCACCTGTCACTGCGGTTTGTGGCAGCACCAGATAGCCAGAGAACAGCTGCAGTGAGAGATTTTAAACACATCATTTGGGAAATTATAAAATTCAATTCCCAATGATGTAGATTGGTCTTTCTTTTCACCAATTGATTGAATGATGTAATTTCAGAAAACTAATAATTACAGTCGTGAGTTGTAATATTGGCACAATGGAGTCATAAGGCTTAGGAGGGCACGTGCCCTGGTTGAATATATTGTGTATCTATCTATACACACACATACATATATAGGAGTGAGAGAAGTTACCAATCAACTGTGACGATATTTCAAGAATGTGAATATTGAACCAATTCGTATGTTCAGTCTTCTTTACAAACAAGAGATTTTTTTCTTGCTAGTCATTCTACTTTGATGTATCCTATATAAGTGTTTTTTTTCATTCTCTTTAAAATATTTTCCATTTCCGATCTTGAATCAAATCCTTATATCTTTTCCTTTTTTCTCTTCTTCTTCATTATTTTTTCTCATCCCCTTTAAAATATTTTGCATTTTCTTTCTTGAATCAACTCTTCTTTTTTTTTTTTCCTCAAAATTATCTCAATTTTTTTTTTCTTCTTTGTTCTTTAATGGTACACGGTGTCCCACTTCACTTGGGCTGGCTCCGTCCCTTAATCTTGGTATATCATGTTCAAGGAACGATACTAAGCAAGATAATCAATTGAATATATATATATATATATATATATATATATATATATGCAGCGAGAGAGAGAGAGAGAGATAAATTAATTATATGAAGAAAAAAAAGTTTTCAAAGGTTTCTTGTAAGTATATTTGTTTCAAAGTTGCACAATTATGTGGAACAAAAACAAATTCATGATAATCACATCATTTTCAATTTTTCTTTCCAATTTCATCATACTATGATCACAAATCATAATCTATTTCAAGCATCTTTTACATTAAATTTAAAATTATTTTCTATATTAAACATTTTCAGTGAAAAACTATTATATGATGATGACATAATTAAATTATTGGATACGCCTAAGAATGTCTTAGCAATAAAATTAAAATTATAGAAAAATACATTAGAAGTGAAAGGCCTCTCATATGACATGTAATTTAGTAAAGTAAGTGAGGATAACAATAAGAACACAGTGGACAAAATGGGAGCAAGTTAGTGATGTTGTATGTAACAGACTAACAGATGAATACTAAATAAGTTAAAAGAAATTTTTTATAGAATAATTATTAAGTCAACTCATGTTGAGTATGAAAAAAGAAACAAGAACAACGCACTTATAAAACTGAAATGAAAATAGTAGTCATATACAAGAGTAAGAATATAGACCCATGAATGCACTAGTAAAAATATTTAGATTTATTTGCATAGAATGTAAGAGATAAATATACTGATTAAAACTTACGTGAAATGAATTAAGTATAACTGATCATAAAAACTAACTATAATATGAAACATGATATAATAGAATGTGCTCTTAATGCACTCGACAGGCTAATTCTCTTTCGTTGAGAAGAAAAATTACAATACATGCGTCAGGTGTAAGTATATGTTGTACATGCACGATTGAGATTACGTTGGTGCATCTACATCTAGGAGTGCACAAAGAATAGGTGGAGTCGGAACCGGAACCGTATCTGAACCGAACCGAACCGTTCACTACGGTTCAGGTTCCAAAAATAATAATATATAATAGATAAATAAATAATAATAGCTTCTAAGTTCTAGTGTTTTATATAAATATATAATATATAAAGTATAAAATATATAATATAAAAATAAATATTAATACCTTTTAAATTATAGTGTTCTATGTATATATATAAAGTATAAAATATATAATATATAGATAAATACATTTATCTTTTAAGTTTTAATGTTCTGTATATTTATATAATATAAGATATATAAATAAATACTAATAACTTTTAATCTATTGTTATAACTAGGGTTGTACAAGTATGAGTGTGTATGATATCTTGCCAACGTTTAAAAAAAAAAAAATGACAAAGAACCGTTGAGAAATTGGAATCGCAAAGAACTGAAATCGAACCGAATTAAAGTCAACGATTTCGATTCCGATTCTAAAATTAAAAAACTGTTAAAAACGATTTCGTTTTATCAAGAACCGTGAGGAATTATACCTTGTGCAACCCTATCTACGTCGGGTGCATTATAATTGTTCTCAGCGTTAGGATGGGTCTGTGCCCAATTAAGGTAGTGGGCCGCAGTGTTAGCAATCCTTAAAAACTTCTCATATCTCCAATTGGCACTCAGCAGTACACACTTGGCATCAAAAACCTTCTCCGTTCGTAGCTTCTGATAATCATTTCGATCTCTTCGATTCACTCTCACCAGTCACCATCCAATCGATATCACAGAAACCGTAACCCCAATCCTCTGTTTCATTCATGGATTTCTTCAAATCCATTTTATCAGATGATCCGGACCCTCCATTGCCCCAAAAAACCCAAAATTCGGAGCCCGAAAATCCATCTCGAGACGACAAAGAAGAAGTCGATGATGACTCAGATCAGAGCTTACCATCCCGCGATCCCAATTCAAACCCTAACCCTAATCCATCCGATGGTGGCGGTGGTGGTGGGTGGAGCTTTGGAGGTCTGATCAAGACCTTCGCTACCAAATCCGAGTCAGTACTCGAGACCTACCGTCGCGATCTCAAGGAATTCGGGTCGGGGCTGAAGAATGAAACTGCCACTTTTCGCGAAATCGCTAGTCGTGCCGTGAAGGAACTCCCGTCGTCGATCGAGGTCGGCGCGTCGGCAGCTAAGGGATCGGTTGGTCATGCGATCGACGAAGTGTGGAAATCGACTGCTGAGATCATCTCGCAAGGTAAGGACACCCTCCTCGCACCCTCGGATGCCGATTCCGATACCTCTGAATCGTATAATTATGGTAATCAGAGCTTCGATTCAAGGCGGTATAGTCGGTTCGATGCCCAATTGCGCACAATTCAGAGCGATGTGAATACGTACTGTGAAGAGCCTGAGGATTTGGATGATTACAGTAAGTGGAAGTTAGGGTTTGTGTTGGAAGAGAAGAGTGAGGAAGTTGAGAACTTGATTGAAGAAAATGGGACTATGGGGGCTATATATAAGAGGGTTGTGCCGAATTCAGTTGATCATGAGACTTTTTGGTGTCGGTACTTTTATAGGGTAAATAAGCTTAAGCAACAAGAGGATGCGAGAGCTAATCTTGTGAAGAGAGCAATTGCTGCTGAGGATGATGAAGAATTGAGTTGGGACGTTGATGACGAAGAGGAGGAGGAGCCTAATGAAGCATTGGAAGGTAACACATTGAGAAATAAGGAGTTGGGTGATGAAGATTTGTCAAAAATTGTGAAGGAGGAAAGTTCTGTTGATGAATCCGGAGTTAGTAGTTCGAGGGTTGTTGATGAGAATGGAGATAATAAGTCCAATGTGGTTAATGTGGATGAGGGCAATGTCTCAGAACCAATCAGCGATGATCGGTCTACTGAGAAAGTCAAGGATGAAGAATCATCTGAAGTGAGCAAGGATGAATTGGCATCGAAATTTGATGAAAAGGTGGCTTTGGATGGGAAGGGTGATCATGGTGAATCTTGTAAAGATAGTGATGTTTCTGTTGTATCAAGCCAGCCATCGATGCCCGAAGAGGAAGACATTGGCTGGGATGAGATTGAGGATCTTGGGAGCATTGATGAAAAGAAGGTGAATCATGATGGGAGCCCAAATAGAGATGTCCTGAGGAAGCGGTTGAGTGCTGCAGAAGATGATGAGGATTTGAGTTGGGATATTGAAGATGATGATGAGCCTGTGAAAGCCTAATGTGAAGTAAATGTAAAAAGTATAAGTTCTTCAAATAATTGCAATTTGTTCTATATTTTTCTTGGTTATATCTGTTCATTGTTAGCATTTAGTTGGATAGGCCTGAGGATAACTTTCCTCTATAATCGATTGGTTTGTGAAGATAATATCTTATGCAACTGTATCGTAATATTGAAAGTTGAAGCAATTGTGTCCATAATAATATTATGTTCTTTCATTTCTTCTGATTGCAACTATTGATTTGGGTGATCTCTGGGTCTATTGGTTTGTGTATGTTTGAGCCCTGATATTTTGTGATTGCAGTCTTATTGATCTAATGTTGTGCCTGTGGAGATTTCAGTTCAGCTTGTTGAAAATATAATAGATATTGCAGTATTGATTCATGGTATTGTTTGGACTCGGACAAAACTTTTTCATGTTTTCCGGGTGTTGTTTGTTGGAACCTGCAAAATCTTAAAGCAGTTAGATTTCTTTCATGCATCTAACATGAGTTGATGCACACTTTATTTTTCCTGATAAACCTTTTGGCTGCTTGCATTAATTTGAAAAACTATTAAAGGCTTTCTTCTAGCAATCGTACCCGAATGGTTATGCTGGTCAGGTGAGATGGTTATTGTTTACTACTTAAAAGGCGAGGAGAAAGAAGGAATGAATATTATGCGTCCCAATGGTGTGATTTGTATTTAATGGTGGTATGTTACTCTAACACATGCCTCGCATGTATTGGATGGTGATGTCACGTCAGTCATGTGACATGGCATCACTGTTGCAACGTATAATTTCTTCCTAAAACTTGTATGTCCTGTTGTTGTTGTCGTCGTCGTGTATATGGTATTTTATGTTGTATGGTTAATTAATTGTGTGCATTACACAGCATCTCTGGAGTTTCCTCTGCTTTCGATTTTCTTTTTTGTGTTTCCTCTTCCTTTTTCGGGTTTTTGATGTTGCCAAGAATTCACACTGGTACTAAGGAAGAGTACATTTAATGCCATCTAGACATTATGCTACTTTTTTAGTAGGAGGCTTATTCTCCATGACAACAACTGGACATTGTTCCTCTAGGGCTGTCGGCTTTCTTATTGTTTTTCTGGGTGATGACACCGTCTCTTTGGTCAGTTTGACATTGGCAGTGCCTTCTTTTGACATTTCTGTATGTCGGTATGGGAAAGCTCCAATGCCTTCTTTTGACATTTCTGTATGTCGGTATGGGAAAGCATATTTCCTTGTTAGTTTTTGTGGCTGATACAAGATTTGTTTTGCCACCCAGACATGAGCTCGACTCCAAGGGATAGAATAGAATGGTTAGTCAGGGAGTAATGCATCATGTAGCATGGCACAAGTTCCTTATTCGACTGCCTTACTTGAGGGCCAGTCTTTTCCGGGTGTGTGGGAACAAAATTGATTCAGAGGCACCCTGTGAATTGGCATAGAAACAGGCTGATCAGAATCTAGAATTTGTTGGCATATTTGGCTATTGTTGGTATTATGTTTATTTTGAATGTAAATCCAAATGGGCTCGATGTTGCACCCTTTGTGACGATTAAGGCTGGTAAGTCTATCTATTTACACAAGTGACGATCAAGGCTGGTAAGTCTATCTATTTACACAATTTTCCATGTATCGATAGAACATTCACGACCCAAAAAGACTTGGTTGCTTCTATTTTTCCATGTACTGAAATAATCATAACCCTAGGTGCAATAGGTCCCGCACATGTACTACACTTGGGATTGTGATTATTCCGGTACATGATGTAATGGGAGCAACTAGGTTTTTCTCTTGCGGCCCCTTCTTCTTCGGGGAGGGGCGGAGGCGGGGGCAGCACGACTCCCAATTTTTTCAAAAAAATTAGTACCATGTATGCATTTTCAAAACAATACCGGTCTAAGCACAACTTGACAAGCCCCCTCCCCCAACCAATTTTTCATAGGCCCATGCCTTTAGCATACTAATATAATAACAGATCATTACTAATATAATAGTATATCATGAAATTTTTTTAGCCAGCACATTGTGAATAATTGAGTATAATATATTATATGCACACACCCACACTATTAGTATACCATTACATACAATATATTTTATGTATGGAGTGTCTTTCTTGTTCATTGAGTACACTGGATTGGAATAGGACGTGTCCATTGATTGAATTTTTTGTTTATTGGTTCGCCAATATTGGCTTGGGCTAATGTCGATCTTGTGTTAATAGCCAAAGTCTTGTTCTGTGCAATCTCCTTTTTGTTCGCAGGTGCATTGCTGCTACCATGCACGGAGAAGCATTGAATCCTCTCCTTTAGAGTGTACAATAGATCCTGTGTACCGCAAAACACTGAATCAATCTGCTTTCAACTTCATTAATCTCAGCCGTCCATATAGAATGTTATTCTCCAACGACGCACCGGATCAAAACTCTTTTTCATCTTCTTCCTTCATCTATTCCAGAACGCGAACAGTAATGATATGAGTTGATATTCACAAAATTTCAGAACGCGAACAGTAATGCAATATTTACAAAATTTTAAAATTGATAGGTAATATTTGAGGGTTAGATGAGTAAATTTAGAATTTGAAATTAATAATATGAGTTGTAGTCCTAATTTGATTAGGAATTTGTTATATTAGAAATCTAAAACTCTTATATACTACAAATATAAATAGTGTAATAAATAATTAGGGTTTACAGAAAGAAAAATTTCAGAATGTGGTCTTTGGAGAAGAGACGAGAAGTCTTTCATAAGCTTTACTCTGGCAAGTTCATCTTTTTTAATAATTTTTTATATTTTGTCTTAGTAGTCAATTAATTCTTTACAATTTAATTATAGAATTTATGGTTAACTGATTTTAATTGTGGAGGTTGAGTTTGAGACTATTGAATACATAAATTGATATATAACATTATTTGACATTAAATTTATGCATATAATAGATTACGGTGTAGAGTTTATTCATATATAATATTGACTGAAAAAGTTGATTTACAAACCTGTCTGTAGCTATGTTTACAAACAATAGATGGATTAAGCCTTTATTTTATTAGATCTTATTAAAATAAAATAAAATAATCGTGAACTAAACCTTGAATTCTTTGTATTGGTAAACTTGTGAACACTCTCGCACTAAGAATATGTACAATTCTGGCGTTAGACATTAAGATGGTGAACTTTTAATTCGTGATGCTTATGTACAAGTCTATACAAAGATGATATATATATGTACATATATATATATATATATATATATATATGGGTGGGATTGAGTTACTCTGCACACTTGATTAGAACAACATTAACACTAAATCTCAAACTGATTGGAATGTTTCAAACAGAAAATTCTTACATAAAGCCATGTGACCAAGTTAAATGAAACAAGTAATTAAGTACTTATTGACCCTGATGGCCTGATCCTTATTATTTTGATTATTATTTTCAGACAAACGAAAAGCACAAGAGGAGCATAAAGAGATATTGAAGAAATTTCATGAAAAGCTGGTGAACTTAGAAGCTAATGAAAAGGAGAAGGAAAAACTGGACAAAGAGATTCAAGAGTTGATGGATCTGACGATAGAGCTGGACAAAATAACTCAAGAGAGGATGGATTGGCATAAAATGCTGTACAAAGAGATTCAAGAGAGGATGGATTGGAAGAAAACGCTCTTCAAAGAGATTCAAGAGAGGATGGATCGGAAGAAAGAGCAGTGCCAAGATACTCAAGATTGGATGGATTGGATCAAAGAGCTGGACAAGGAGATTGAAAACTTAGCCAGCTATTAGAGTTGCTGTGGATTTCTTTCATGCATCTAACATGAGTTGATTCACACTTTTTTTTCCCTGATAAACCCTTTGGCTGCTTGCATTAATTTGAAAATTTATTTAAAGGCTTTCTTCTAGCAATCGTACCCGAATGGTTATGCTGGTCAGGCGAGGCGAGATGGTTATTGTTTATTTCTATTAACTACGGAGTACTTAAAATACGGACTACTTAAAAGACGAAGACGAGAAGAAAGAAGGAATGAATATTATGCGTCGCAATGGTGATGTCACGTCATAACATATTCGCATGTTGAACATGATTTGTATTTATTGGTGGTATGTTACTCTAACACATGCCTCGCATGTATTATTATGTGACATGACATCACTGTTGGAACGTATAATTTCTTCCTAAAACTTGTATGTCCTCTTGTTGTTGTGTATATGTTTTTTTTTTTTTTTTTACGTTGTATGGTTAATTAATTGTGTGCATTACACAGCATCTCTGGAGTTTCCTCTGCTTTCGATTTTCCTTTTTGTGTTTCCTCTTCCTTTTTCAGGTTTTTGATATTGCCAAGAATGCACACTGGTACTAAGGAAGAGTACATTTAATGCCATCTAGACATTATGCTACTTTTTTAGTAGTAGGCTTATTGTCCATGACAACAACCGGACATTGTTCCTCTAGGGCTCTCGGCTTTCTTATTGTTTTTCTGTATGTCGGTATGGGAAAGCATATTTCTGTCAGTTGGACATTTCTGTGCTCCAATGCCTTCCTTTGACATTTCTGTATGTCGGTATGGGAAAGCATATTTCCTTGTTAGTTTTTATGGCTGATACAAGATTTGTTTTGCCACCCAGACATGAGCTCGACTCCAACTCCAAGGGATAGAATAGAATAGTTAGTCAAGGAGTAATGCATCGTGGAGAAATGTTAAACGTCACAATTTTATTTTACGAATTTTAACTCGAATCTATGTGGCAGGTGATAATACCATAGGAACTCCGTATATAAGGGAAATCCTACCAATAATAACTTTCCATTTAATTTTATCTCCTAAAATAATGGATTATATCACCTGTCACATAAATTCAAGTTAAAATTCGTGATATTTATTCAAGACGTGTAACATTGCTCATGCATCATGTAGCATGGCACAAGTTCCTTATTCAACTGTCTTACTTGAGGGCCAGTCTTTTCCGGGTGTGTGGGAACAAAATTGATTCATAGGCACCCTGTGAATTGGCATGGCATAGAAACAGGCTGATCAGAATCTAGAATTTGTTGGCATATTTGGCTATTGTTGGTATAAGGTATATTTTGAATGTAAATTCAAATGGGCTCGATGTTGCGCCCTTTGTGACGATCAAGGCTGGTAAGTCCATCTGTTTACACAATTTTTCATGTACCAATAGAACGTCCGCGACCCAAAAAGACTTGGTTGCTTCTATTTCACCATGTACTGGGATAATCACAATCCTAAGTGTAGTAGGTCCTGCACGTGTACTACATCTAGAACTGTGATTATTTCAGTACATGTTGCAACGAAGGCAATTAAGTTTTTCTCCTGCGACCCCTTCTTCTTCTGGCAGAGGCGGGGGCAGCAAGACCCCCCAATTTTTTATAAAAAAAATTAGTATATCATTAAATTTTTTTAGCCAGCACATCGTGAATAATTGAGTATAATGTATCATATATTCACCCCCACACTATACTTTATGTATGGAGTGTCTTTCTTGCTCATTGGGTACACTGGATTGGAATAGGACCTGTCCATTGATTGAATTTTTTGTTTATTGGTTCGCCAATATTGGCTTGAGCTAATGTCGATCTTGTGTTAAGAGCCAAGACCTTGTCTGTGCAATCTCCTTTTGGGTTGTACACCTTATATACATTAATACATTAAAGTTACCTTAATATATATATCAGTTCCTAGGTTATATCAATTTAGTTCCTATTTCTTACATGTGCTCCGCTAAAGTCTTCTTTTCTTTTATCTTTTACCACAAATTTTTTTTTGGTAACAATCCTATGCGTAATGCTCCCGTTGTTGTTTTTCATCGATTCTTCATTCTTGTTCATGGCCCTTCGAGAATAATGCTAGTTTCAAGTGTTGGGCGACCCATTAATTGACGCGTTCTTTTAATTATAATATTACATATATTATAAACATAGATTTATAATATAAGATTCGTGTGACTCATTGAGGATTATGCAATATTATAAAGCAGAGTCTATTTTTTGTTTTTTTCTTGTTTTTATTTACATATTTATTTGTTGAGAAGTATCATGACAATGATTCATTAAAAAAAGAAAAAGGAAAATATGTTTTTCTTGATTGTTCTGTATTATATGACTCAGAATATCCACAGCACAGTATAAAAATATACAGAGTATCATGATCTAGAAAAAGAATATTCAAAGTATCTTATTTTTCAGCCGTTACTGTCTAATCTATTATATATAACAGAAGGACACTAGGGCGAAAGTGACAATCATATGGGCCATAATTCACTGCTGTCTACTGTTAATTGTGGTCATGAGTTTTCTGATTTGGGAAGCCCGCCTAACCTGATGGTCACTGTATATAAAAAATATAGTCTACTTTTTGTGATATTGTATGTTCTATAAAAAAATATCACTATATTTATATGTGGTTTTTTTTCACTTCGAAGACTTCAAGTTCACGGGATGTGAGTTTCTTGTTAAGGTAAAAAAAAAAAAAAAAAGTCATGTAAATAATGCTACCGATAAAGATTGTAAATTCAAATGTGTTTTATGAGTCGAGACAGTGAACCTCCACCACATAATGTCATGATGTTATGTGGTAGAGTCCACCATCCTACTCACATAAATGACTTTCAAAATCTGACATATTTATCATTACCAGTGAAAGAAACCAATCATGAAATTAGCATAACCAAAATTTGACACCAATACCTCACAAAAGGATGGAGGAAAGAGTTAAAAACAAAAAAAGAGAATTGACAGCCGAAGACATAAAACTGATTTCTTGGTTCACCTGGTTTTAAGAAATTTCCATAAACCAACTGATCCCAATTGACTGGCTGGAGAGGCCAGAAAATAAGTAACCCGGATGACCTTGACTTTTTGATTCTTTTTTCCTTTCAGTACTGAGTTTTTCCCATCTTGGTTGCTGTTCTATCATACATTTGTAGGAATTCACTTCAATTCAGTAGTAAACTTGTAGGACCTATTCTTCCTTATATGCACTGTGCATACATACATACATACATACATACATACCCTTCAATATCCAGGGCTATCTGAAGCTTGTAGACATTGATAAATGTACAATCATATAGGGTTTTGGAGGCAGGCAGGAAAGCTAGTTTTAGTCAATTGCTAGGGCTTTAAAGCCTCATATTTCTCACCATTTAGTAATCACTTTTCCATATCTGCTGCTCTCTGATGCCTATATATGGCCTTTCTATCTCTATAATGTCTTAACCCCTACAACAATTGAATGATATTATGCCACTTGCAGAAAACTGAAAGCAGATGGCAGACAAGAGGTACCGATTGCTTCTTTGGTAACATAGTATGTTCCAAACACAATGGCTAGAGTTCAAGACTTGAAAGACAGACAAGAGGCCATAGTCATGATTATAAACAGTTAAAACTTCTCTAGATGACTGACATGAGAGCTAATGAAATATTCAGAAGGCTAATTCAGTTGCCTAGACAGATATTAGATAGACGCAACCCATGGAAGAAAATATTAATATAAAAAAGCTTAAGTTAATACAAAATTCCACCTAGGGCTAATCCATACTCCTTTTAACTTAAAGCTCAACTATCTCTAAGAGCATTGCCTTGATTGGTATTCAAGAGAAAAATGTATAACAGTGAACACTAGAACCTAGTTACTGCTAAACAGTAGGGGCCGGGAAGAGAAAAAGAAAAGAGAGAAGAAGAAGGCAAATTCAGCTAACTCATCTATCAGCGCATCCTGCCCTTGTTTGTACAAAAGAGAAGCTCCTTTCCAGAGTGAAGAGAACATGAACGGTGCTTCCAATAATTTATATGTGCGCTTGTGCATTGCTGCCCCCAGAATAACTTGCACAGTTCCACCTAAACGCTGATGCCTGGATCAGAAGTGGGCTCTGGTATGTGTGCTTCAACCGGGGCTGGTAGTGCCAGAAACCGTCCTTTTTGGGCACGTGGTGGAAGCTGTTTTGCTGGTTTCTTTGGTCCAACTGTCCACGGTAAGAAAACCCCTGTACCACCATGGGGGATCCTTCGGGGGCTCAAAACCATTGGCCTCATTGGGGCTAACATGACCACTGGGGCCCGAACGACTCCCCATTTAGGGACCACGTCCATTGCCTCATATCCATTGAGAGCTCCATTTGGCATCGTGTATGGACTTGGGACACCCGGTTGCCATATAGTCATGGTTCCATTTAGGGGAGTTATTGCTGTTGAGTTGTTTAGGTTGGTGTCTTGCCGCACTTTGAAGAATGTGATGCTGACCCTTTTGTTTTGAGATGGGCACATGACATGCCTCGCCGTATCAGCACTGTTTCCCCTCATAACTAAAAGAGACCTGTAAAGTATGAGAACAATTTCATGTATCAGACTAGATGTTATATAATTTGTTCTATTACAAACATAAAGTGATGATGATGTAAGAAGCACTTTATTTCCAGAGACTTCTCCGTCGGCTATCCCATCTCTGTTTAAGCTAGCTATATGGAAATCTTATGCATTGGATGTTCCTCTGTTTCAGAACACCGAGCCCATAAATTCAGCAGAACTTACATGGCAGAAAGATTAATTGAAAATGGAACTGAAAAAAATGGGCACTATAATGCAGAGTAAACTGCCAAACTTTAAGTCTATATAAATCTCAGCCAGAAGATACATGGTGTTTGCCACAATGACACGATCACTGATAAAACAATTCAGCAATAATTGAGTTAATATCTCCGAATGAGAAGCTCCAGGGTTTATATTCCTACTATAAGCCTTATAATGGAAGAAGTTTGAAGGAAATGACCAAAGACAAACTGAAAACAGCAGAACATGTTGTATGTTTGCCATCTAACCGCATTGCTTTTGTATTTTCATTTTAAAACCATGCTCTTATGGTTAACATTTTTCTTTAAGTCCTACATCGAGTGGGGTATCTAAATTGTTATGCCATAGGTTTAAAACATTCAAGTACAATTCAGAGAATCTGAGTACATACCCTTCCTTAAGTGAAAGCATGAGTGGCCCTTTATAGTTCCCATCATTATCACTCACTAGAGTACGACCAAAAGCCATCATTGATTCAGAGAGGAGAAGAGTAGAGATAGGTTGGTCCAAATGAGGTGGTTTCAGAAAAGGCTGTGAATACTCCCCCTGCATAAGAAGGAAAATGACTTCAGCTAAATCTCTCTTCAGAACAAAATCAAGGCACATAAAATGGTTCATATGCCGTCTCTACACCCTTTCTCTTGTCAAAAATAGTGATTGATGATGCAAGGAAAGAACAAATTACCTCATCAAAGAAGTTAATGATGCAGCTGTTTGGTTTTCTATTTTCTGAGATTAGATGCCACTGGATCAGGTGGTCAATGACACCTTGGAGAAGAGCTGGAATTGGCTCAATATGACCTGTAAGCATATAAATCCTAATTAGAAATGTTTATGGAAGAACTACAAAGTGGATGTTACACAATTCTATGAAGAAAAAGAAATATATTCCAATGTAAATGCTGTCTTACTCTTTTTACTGGTTGCTTCATCTTTTATCTGTCCAAAAATCGGAGATCCAAGTTGAATTAGCTCTCTCTTGTTTCCCTTCATCAGCTGGTTGTACAAAATAAAAGTCTCACCTGTACTCAATTCAGATGAGTCACTTAGATCTAGGGAACAAAGTTACACAAAAGAGTTGCGGCAATCATCATCCTTTTGCCCGCCGGACAATCAATCCCATTACCAAAAAAATGAATGACACAATTTTAAAAAATAAAAATAAAAAAGGCAAGAAAACACAGATAAAACATTGTAGATTATAATTGTAGCAAGAAATTGAGAAGGGGCAATTAAAAATTATATATGTGCAAGTTCTTCAAATC